>CM052891.1:39789045-39803009 GCA_028534135.1 Potos flavus | reverse complement strand
CCACCTGAAACATAACAGGCTCTTCCTCTGGCCACAGCTATTGTTTCCCTCGGCATTATGGCCACAGTCTTGCTCTGTAGCCAGCAATGACATGTGTTCTGAAAATAGCTTGGCTCCCCTGTCCCCTTCCCGCCCACCCACCCTCCTGAAGATGCAGTCACTCCTTTGTGGTGGCCCCAGGAGTTTCACTCTAAATATAGCTGCAGGCCATTCACACTGCCACCCAGCTGGGGGAGGGTGGTGCTGTGAAACAATGGGGCACACACAGAGCCCCCCACACCTGTATGGAAGCTAGCGGAAGGCAGACACTCAGCCCTGGCTCCTAGCTGTCGGAGGCAGGGTGGGAGCCAGTGCACTACCCGGCCATGGGCACGTTCACGCCGAGGCAGGAAGGCACATCAGCCTGGGGAGCTGGGCAGCCGCCCGCCCTGCTCGAGAGGTTCCAGAGCCCATTCCAGCTTCTCCACAGACTGTGGTGCTGGGCCTCCAGTTTGCTCCAGCAGCATCCACAAGGTCCTGTCCTCCTAAGGAATGGTCAGGCTGTTGGCTGGAACACCCTTAGGCTAGCACTGCTTAGAGCGAGCGAGCTCGGAGGTGTCATGCTAGCCCTGCCACGCCCTCTCCATCAGGAAAGGGCAGTCTCCTTGGGCATTCTCACAGCAAGAATGAGCGGAGAGAATTCAATCGGGTTATCTTTTTTTTTTTTTTTTTTTTTTAGAATTTTATTTATTTGTCAGAGAGAGAACACAGGCAGGGGGAGAAGCAGACTCCCTGCTGAGCAAGGAGCCTGATGCGGGACTCAATCCCAGGACCCTGGGATCATTACCTGAGCTAAAGGCACTTAACCAACTAAGCCAGGCAGGCGTTCCAATCAGATGAACTTCAAAATGCCCTCCAACTCTGAGATTTCTGCGATTGAGCTCATTGAGCTCCTATAATATATCAAACCCTATGCTGGGTATTATCAAAGAAACTACAAAAAAAGGAGGCCATTCTCCTTACAGTCTAATGTGAAAATAAAATGAGTCCTCATAAAATGGTAAGAAGTAGCAAGCAAGTCATCCTCATTGTAACTTTTAAAAAGAAAGCAAGTGTGCATTAAGTTCTGTGGTAGTGAGTGAACATCCAGGGGAGGGATCCTAAGCAGAAACTTTCCCACGAGTGCCCACCCTACTAAATGCAGAGGTTGGGCGCCTGGGTGGCTCAGTGGGTTAAAGCCTCTGCCTTCGGCTCAGGTCATGATCTCAGGGTCCTGGGATCGAGTCCCGCATCAGGCTGTCTGCTCGGCAGGGAGCCTGCTTCCCCATCTCTCTCTGCCTACTTGTGATCTCTCTCTCTCTGTCAAATAAAGAAAAAATAAAATAAAATGCAGAGGTCTACTGCGCCATTCCCAGGGGCGGCAGACGGTGCTGCCTGCTTTCTATAGCAAATGCAGCATCTGCTCCCTTTGGTTTCTGTGGCTCGAGAAAGAACTGCCTGTCTGCACTTTCGGTGATTATCTCACCAACTCTTCCTATTTTTTTTATTTCATTTCCATTTTTCCGTTTTTCATTTTAAAAACCTTCTAAATCATTAAAGAAAAAAAAAGAAACAATAGGTATCATGAATCTTACCATAGAAATCAGTAGTCCTCTCTGTCACCCCTCCCCATGTCCCACTCTGTCCCCAAGTGGTTTCCCCAGAAGTTCCCCCCCTCCCCCGGATCTGTAGAAGGTGACCCATGGAGCTGGGCAGGAGGAAAGGAAAGCGACACCTGTGAAGTTACTGATACGTGGATCAGGCATTTTCCTAGACACTTTCCCATACAGAGTGAGCACAGAAGTTTGCTGTGGTACAGAACTTCTCATTTCTGGTGAAGATATGGCTGTGGCCGGAGAGGCCCAGGGATAAATGAATCCATCACCCAGGAGAGAGGAGGAAGCAGCCCCACTCCCTGTGGAGCCCTAAGCAGGTGGAAGACCTAAGAAGGCCTCCTCTTAATGTGGCTCTGCTTCATGACGTGCATTCTTCAAGTTCCACAGCTCCTATGTGAGCTAACTGTGTCACCTTTTATTTGTAATTCTCAGTGTCTCAATTTTTAGTGGGTCAGCATCCCCAAATCATCCCCACTGTCTAGAAGGAACTTAACCTGTGAAAGAGCCCTTCTCCCAAGCCTGTCAGCTTCCTCATTAGATGCTACTGTGGATTATCTCTTTCCCAGTTTCCCACCCGCTTGCTCAAGGATGCTTTCGTATTTCAGAGAAAGTTGGTTACTTAGCCCCTTCCTGAAACAGTATTAAGTTCTTTCCTTCCACGCTTGGTGACAACTTGGTCCTTATTCCCACTGATCTGATTCAAAGCGTCCATGCTTTCCTTGGGTTCTCAGTTCATTCTCCAAGGACCACTGTGGCCCAGTCTTAGCTGCAGCAAGGAGGGTTCCTGTGGATCTCTCCTTCCCGGTCGGCACACTTGACTCCAGGCCAGGGCCAGTCTGTCTGAATCACAGCATTCCAATGGAGCCCCCCTCACCCCCACCAGAGGCTTCTGCAGCTTTTTACTCATACAAACAAAAATAAATCTCACTACCGGCCTCTGAACTCCGCAGCAGCTTGCTTCCCCCGTCTCCCCAAGCGTCCCATGGCTGTGAGTGGGGACTTGGCACTCTCCCCACCGACATCACTTTTTCACTCCCTGCGCATCCTGTGTCCTTCTCTCACCGTGCGACCCAGAGATCGGAATGGGACGTGACGGCCGGCACAGGCGCCGTGCACAGCTGCCAGGAATCTGACGGGTAAAATCTGGAAAAGTTGGGAGGGCAAATGCTAAATGTGTGCGCGCACGCGCGCGCGCACACACACACACACACACACACACACACACACACAGCGCCACTCAGAGAGGGCCGGAAACACAGACACCCACAGAAGAGGGCCTGTGGACTCCTGATCCCTCCTTGGTATGCCATTCTTTTGAAGGGGACTGGGCCAGTCTCATGACCCAGGTATGACACCCCACCCCAGGCCCACGGGTACCCCAGGAGAAGGGGGAGCCACTTCATGTAACCTCCTGAGACTCGTGAGGGCATGTGGGGAACAGGAAGCAGTTGTGTGGTGACTCACTAGGCAGAGCCAGGTTAAGGGAAGTTGTCTGCGGGCGTCCCTGGGACCGGATGATGGCAGCACAGCTCCAACCACCCTCATACAGCTTGACCCCACCCCACCCCCGGGGAACCATCGAGGCTGCCACCTCCCTAAGAGGCTGTGGCCTTTGTTCACCTTTCTGGCCCTGAGCCAGAGCTCAGAGAACTCAGATGGTTAGAGCTTCCCTGTAGCCTGCCCCTAGGCGCTGCTTCCACCGCCCTGGCCCTGCCCTGGCCCTGCCCGCAGAGCACACAGGCGGGCTCTCAGCCCCCAGGGTCCCTTGGCCACCTGGCTTAAAGACCAGTCTCTCAAGGTGGGATGGTACAAGCTCCAAGGAGCTCATTCTCATTCATGTAGCCAGTTCCTCTTTTGAGTCAAACCAGAGCTGGGCTATCATTTCTGGAAGCAGGAAAACTTAAGATGCGAAGAGTCACAGTGGGGCAGTGGCAGACACTTAGTGCTCGCTTAGGACCGAGAGCCCCTGCCCTCTCGCAGCCTGTGTCCCTGTCTGTTCTGTTCCTTCTCACCCAGAGAGACAAAGACTGGGGTGCCTATGATACCAAGAAAAATGTTCCTGGCAGTGGAAAGCTGGATAGAGAACAGCAAGACCTGGGGGAATGAGCAAGAGGAATGCCGCTGCTCCCCTGTGAGGAGAAAGGCTAGCATCCCTGTCCTTACGGAATGCCTGAGCTGCTAAACGATGTTATGTGTCAATTACATCTTAAGAAAAAATAAATTTTTTTTAAAATACCCCAAGCCAAGTTTAGTGGAATCCGTGTCATTCTGTAGTTGGCAGCCCCATGGGGAGGGCCTATGACCCGAGTCCCCTGGGAAGATGGCCGGCAGGGGTACTTTCCCCTGATGAGGTGAGAGCAGTAGGAAGACTTCAGCAGAATGGGCCTCTCAGCCACATTCCTCATGCCTGCCAGTGGCCTGTGCCTTCCACCAGCTGTGGTGGCAGTGGCAGCTACAACTTAGTCATAGGAAGAGGTCCCCAGTAGGTCACAGAGAAGCCACCCCCAGCATTCAGAGGCATGCCCTTTCAGTTTTACTGTCGTTGCCAGTGAAACCTGAGCGCCTCCCTTGCTGACTGTTAGTGGCCAGGCCCGGCACTGTGGGACCCGTCTGAGTTGGCACGCACATCTCTTCCCCTGCCCTGAGCCTGCGTCTCTGTCCTTGCAAATTTGTGTGTGGTGGAAGATCACGGCCGAGTGGGGGGCGGTGTGCAGGGGGTTGGTGACAGGACTGGTCCCTGCCGGTGCCCTCCTCCTGCTCTGTGCACAGGGAGCACACGGGCCAGATGCCAGCAGACCATTCTGCTTCTTGGCCGTGGTCCCCGCAAGACGAAGCAGCACAACGGTGACCATGATCTGTAGGGACAGACCTACCCGAAGCCTATCTCAAAGGGCCCCTGGCACTCAGGGCTCTGTGAGACTTGAGAAAGTGGGGCTTTCACAGATGCGCAGGGAACTGCCCTGAAGGAGGTAAACATCCATCAGACAGACGAGGCTGTGGCCACGTGCTTTTCGAGGCATGGGGTGCAGACCACTCACTGGCGCCGCGTGACATGGTTTTTCAGGGGTGCCTAGGAGACACGTCGGCTTTTTATTATGGAAGGATAGCTTGCACTAGTAAACTTGATACCGTGGTTATCATTGCTTAAGAAGTGGCTAAGCCAAAAAAAGTCAGTTGGCTTAAAGTCCATTTAATGAAAAACATCTAGTAAATGATGGTATCGATTGTACAGAACCGCGGCCAACGAGCACAAGTAGAACACCAAAGACCCACGTTTAGGAAATGGTCTGCTGGGGGCGGGGGGGGGGGGGCTCTCACCAGCCTGGGTGCTGCTCTTTGCAAGCATGTGAGTTGGGTCCAAATCCATCACACCGTACGGACTCCTGCTGCTGTGGGTGTTAATAATTCGTTGTCGGCATCACTGTTTTTGTATAGCCTTTGAGTGTGACCTTTTTTTTTTTTTTCCCCTAACTACACAGTGAGGTAAACTGAAATAACAAACGATACATGTATAAAGTCTTTGCACTGAGCCCATACACCTCTCTGCTGTCTACATAAAGTGTGCAAAACCACTTTCACATCCAAGGAAACCGACTCTCCCTTGTTGACTTTTAGCCCAGGGTCTGTCTTTGAGAAACCTGTTATTTTAATACCATCAGAGTCCTCGCTGTCCTCCGCAGGGTTTTAGTCACACCCCATTCCTCAGGCCATTTAGTCCGTGTGGATTTTTATTGCCGTACTTTGCCCAGCCCTGGGGCCCGTCCCTCAGGCCCAACAGGGGCTGGCTGTCCCTGTGGAGGGGAAAGAGTTTCAGGGGGCAGGATGCTGACACACTGTGAAGTCAGGGCCCTGGCTCATGCAGCCGCTTGCCTACTCACTCTGGCTCACTCACCGTTTCGTGTCCCTGTAGGCAGTCCTGGAGGACCAGAGTCAGATGAGGCAGATGGAGCTCGAGATCAGACCCTTGTTCCTTGTACCAGACACCAACGGCTTCATTGACCACCTGGCCAGTCTGGCACGGCTGCTGGAGAGCAGGAAATACATCCTGGTGGTGCCCCTCATCGGTGAGTCAGGCCAGAGCACCCCCACACGTGCGCTGCACACGCACCCCACGGCCCCGGGGGCCAGGCAGCCCGAGAGCCCCGCTCTGTGTGTGTGACAGGATTGGCAGGGAAGTAGGGTATGTGTGGGGCAAGGAAAATTGTTTAATAATCAAAGCAGTTCAAATTATTATGGCTGATCCATGGCTTAAACTGCTTGAGCAAATGGACTCCTGTGTCCCGGCAACCAGAGGCTGCCTGAGCCCAGCCCTTGTTTTTATCCTTATAAAGCTTGCAGTAAAACAGCAAAGCTGGTTCCCGTTATTGGTAAACACTCAGCCCTGGCAGATAACGGCAGTGCTGCTGGGTGGTCTGGCAGGGAGGCTGGGAGGATTTTGAAGTGGTTAGATGCCTTTGGTCTGATTGTCTTGTAGCTTTTCATGATCATTCTGTTGGTTCGAGGTAGCATTCTTCTGGCCAGTGTCACCCTAAGGCCGGGCTGACGGAAACCCTCCAGAGCAAGCCCTTGGCTCATGCCTGTGGATTCCTGCCACTTGGGCCCTTATCACTGTCTGGTCACTGATGCTGGTGCAGGGTCAGCATCTCAGGACCCAGCTAGCTTGCTTCCACCCTCAGGCCAGAAGAGCCCAGCTGGGCTGTCTCCAGGGGACTGTCTAGGCACTGTCTTAGTTCGTGGAGCTCTGTGGTGGGTCAGCCTGAGGATGGGCTCTGGGCTCCTAATATAATTGATACAGCGAATATGGCTGATGGCTGTCCTGTGGAGGGAGAGGGTCTAGGAGGTGATTGGCTTTTCAGTGTCCCCTTCTCGACAGCCACTTGGAGCACGTTCGGGATCCTTGTCCTCTGGAAAAGCTGCCAGACTGGCAGTCCGCCTGCCAAGCCACCTCTGACATCCATGCCAAGATGTTCCACTGGGCCTCCCCTCCTAGTCCCAAATGTCTTAGTGCCAGATGAGGGTGGAAACAAAGGGCAGGAAACATCCGCCCCTGCAGAGGCTATAGAACCCTGGGGGGTTGTGGGAAACACGTTAGCACCACCTGAGAATGTTGGCACTGAAGCAGCCCTCGTCCCGCCTCCACCCTCCCTGTCTTCCTTCCCCCTCCCCATGTGGCCTGGCCAGAACCTCTTAAACCCGGGCCTTTAGACCTAAGGGAAGGCTTTCTGTTCTTCAAAAGTAGAGCAGCAAGACTGTCAAGTTGTTCCAGCTTCCCCTCTTCCCTCACCGCATCCTGGGGTGGGGTAGCTAGCAGGATAATATGTCTCCGTGCTTTCCTACCCCGGGAGATTTTTAGGGGAAAGAGAGTGAGTGGTCACTTTTGCTAATGGTCAGGAAATGGTATAACTGAGCGAGGTTGCTGACGTCTGAGGAGCTCCCTAAGACTTGGAAAGAGCCTCAGACACCGTGCCAGGCTAGCAAGATTCTTGGTCCCTGGCACTGATTGTGCACCTACTGTGTGCCCAGTCTCCTTATTCCTGGGGGGGTCCAGGGAAAGGCAGAGCTGCAAGCCCTTGGCCTCAAGGAGCTTGTAGATCAGTAGGGAAAGCCAAATGTGGTGGAGAGGGAGCAAATACATGCACAAACCCCCGGGAAAGGACACACGTAGAATAAATAGATGCCCCCTGCGGGCGCTGGGAAATGACAGCTCTGCCACAGAGGTACACCTGTCCATCTGCTCGCCTCTGTACCTTCTTCGGGAGGTAGGGGGGTGCGGGGCAGGGCCCTCGACTCTCAGGGGCTGTACAGGCGACTCCCGTTGGTGAGGCTCCCTCGGTGCATTCCCACTCTGGGCCCAGAGCACAAAGGGTTAAGCCGACAGCCTTCCCTGCTTGTTTCTTGTGCTCTTTAACCTGCTCCTGCTCCTTAGGCCTGACCCTAGCATCGAGAAGCCCCGCCTGGTGCAGAAGCACAAACAAGCTTCCCCTTTGAAGCCTGTTTAGTTTGGAAGCAGGAAAGGAGATTTTGGGATGGAATACCAGTTTTTCGTGTTTGATGTTCTATGTGCTGTATCATACACCCATCCACCACTACTTCCCAGCCTCGACCATACATTGTGTGGTCATGCAGCAGCCTCAGGTTGCAGAAAGCATGGGCTGTGTGTGTGTGTGTGTGTGTGTGTGTGTGTATTCCCACATGGGCCCTTTCCAGAAAGTGTCTCTGAATACCCAGACAGTGAGTGCCAGGCTCACCATGGAACAGCATGCTCATGCCGACTCCCCAAGCCATGAATCATTGCACCGAGGAGAGGCCTCAGACCCCAAACTCTCCCGGAGCCCCCAAGGAGTGCATTTTTCCCACTTGACCTCAGGCTTTTGGCTGGAATTTTGGAAAGAATCTTCACCAGAAAATGAAGCCGTGTCCCAGACACATAGGCAGGCAGACACACACACACACACACACACACACACACGTGCAGTATCAGAGGAGTAGATGTGCCAAGGGCATGGTTTGAAGGATACCAGGGTCCTTGCAAATAAGGCTGTGACTGTTGCTTCCCACTTGGTGACCTCCCTGCTCTCTGCCAGGGGATGGGGCATAGAAGTTTGCCCCCGTGAACTGCTGTGGCTGGGGTCCAGACTGATGAAGGGGAGTGCCTCTGGTCCTTTAGCCGCTACCCTTGTCTCTCCTGAGAGACCCTTTCCATTTAATCCTGTAACTGAGGACTGTGATAGTAGAGGGGCCAGGTTTCTTCCTCTGGATACAGCAGCTCCAGAAAATCCCTGTAGGTTCCTTGTAGGAGGAGGGTGGGATCCAGGGGAGAGGCAGAAAGATAGAGCTCTGTGGAAAGTCTGAAACACTCCTGCCCCCCAAGTTCCCCTAGTGTCATTGGAAGACTCCTGTGGGGCAGACCGTGGTCTGGGATGGGGCTGGCAGGGAAAGTGAGCCTAGGGTGAAGGCAGACGTAACTGCTGATCGCTGAGGCTGATGATACCTTGTGGGACTGTGTCTCATCAGTGATCAATGAACTGGATGGCCTGGCCAAGGGGCAGGAGACAGACCACCGGGCTGGGGGCTATGCCCGTGTGGTGCAGGAGAAGGCCCGGAAGTCCATCGAGTTCCTCGAGCGGCGATTTGAGAGTCGGGACTCTTGTCTACGGGCCCTGACCAGCCGTGGCAATGAACTCGAATCCATCGCCTTCCGCAGTGAAGATATCACTGGCCAACTGGTAAGACCTGAGGCAGAAAGGGAGAGCCCGTAGCAGCCTCAGAACAGGGTCTCTAGGGGCACAGGCACCTCAGGCAGCGGGGGGGCGGGGGGAGCCACCATCCAGGCCCAGGAGGGGCAGATCTTTGTCCCCTAGGTCACTCTTGGGCACAGTTGCACCCCACCAAGCAGGACCAGAACATGTCATGTATGGGAGGGACTCTGGGATGCGATCCTCCCCAGGACCCCAGAGGCAAAAGTGTACCTGTGCCTCCGAATGGCGCCCCCTCCTGCCCAGTGGCACTTCTCACACTTTCTTCCTCCAGGGTAACAACGATGACCTGATCCTCTCTTGTTGCCTCCACTACTGCAAAGACAAGGCTAAGGACTTCATGCCCACCAACAAAGGTACAGCTTTGCCTCTGCCTCAGGGTCATCCATCCTTCCCCCTCCCCTCACCCTACCATCCTCACCCGCCTAGGGAGGAGTCCCTTCAGCAGCTCAAGCCTGGGGAGTTTGTTGCAAGCCTGAGGCCAGCCTTCTGGAAATCCCACCTCACTGTCACAGCTCCCCCACTCCCAGGTAGACCCTGGGCCAACTAGGGGTGGACCTAGCCCTGGAAGCCAGGCTCTAGGCAGTGAGCTTTCCCACTCGGCGTGCATCCATTTCCTTTCTTGGGTCCTCAGTGAGTCTTCTGACAGCAAGAATGTCTTTATGATTCAGTGTAGCTTATTCTGGCCATGGTCTCCTGAACCCAGCCCTCTGGAGCTCTGAGAGGACAGTCCCCGCTGGTCCCTAGGGCCCACCTCCCTTTTCTTGGCCATGCTCACCCTCTCAGTTCATCCCTGAATGTTTACCCTCTATCAGGCCACTAGTGGAGGTACTTCCCCAGCAAGTAGTGGGCCTTTTCTTCCTGTCTCTGTGTCATGTGCTGCGGCACTTTGGGGGCAGTTGACAGCTTGAGGACTGAGCCCTCAGCCCAATTTTCAGGGCCTTTTTGGCGGCCGGTAGTCCCATCTTTGAGCCAGAGGCCCACCCTGGGATTCTTCCAGGTGCTTCAGCACTTCCTCCTCAGTCCAGAAGGCCTTCCTGCACAGCCCCTCAGAGTCAGCAGGGCTCGGGGGTTTTCTGCTCCCAGCTCCCAGGAGTCTGACATTTCTTCCTAGGACGTCCTCACTCTGTGTCATCTACAGACTTGGGCATTCTTACCACTTGGTTTCTGTCTATGTATAAGCGACTCCATCTTGTCATTTTCTTTTGGTGGTGGTTGCCCAGCTCTCTTCCCTGCTCAGTTTCCTAGCCCTGGCTTCCAGACTGGTCGGGCGATTGTCTTCTCTCCTGCTGTTCCTGCCACGCGCGTCACCGCAGCCCCTCACTCCTGCCTGAGTCTTGGCACCAGGGGCTGAGGATGAGCCCACAAGTGCTGTTCTTCAGAGGGGTCCTGCCACGTGGCTTGCACGTTCTGTGCCTCGGGGCCAGACCTGGGGCAGTGAAGTGAGGCAGGAAGGAAAACGGAGGAGTTTGTGCTCTGCTCCCAGGTGGCTTCCTAGAGGGGCACCTCCTGAGGGGAGAGGTAGGCGGCATTGCTTCCCATTGTTGGGAAGTACGGTTCAGATACTGCTGTTGCCCCACCCAGCCTCGGAGCTGTTTCTCTCTTCGCAGAGACACATTTTGGCTTCAGAGACACATTTTGGCTTCGGCCTTACTAGTCTCTCCACCCCCCACTTCACCCCAAACAGCCCGCAGGAACCCATTGCCATCCTAGGGACCGCCCCTATCACAATTACATCAGCAACGGCTAGTGTAATCAAACCCCATTTGTCAGTGTGAATTCTTAGCAGATTAACTTGTCAGATTCACAGAGAAACCGTCACTAAATGTTTATGTGTAAACGATGTTGAATTTTAAAATCATGTGGATTATGGCGGATGGGGCCTGACAAGATGACAGTCTCTGGTTTCTAACAAAGTGAAGTTACCAGTGTCAAAACAGAGGATGTTTATTGTTAAAAATGTCTGAAAGTATCCACAGAAACCCCTGCAGACCCCTGCCAGCAATGCCGGGCGTTAGTCGACTATCCTAAGGCCCGGGACTCTCTTGGTCTGAGCCCCAGGCAGGAGCAGTGGGGCTGCCTAGAGCAGCCAGCTGGGAACCCCAGAAAGCACAGCCCAGCACCACCCATGCCTGAGGGGCCCAGCCCAGCCGTGGAGCCGTCTGAGAGTATCCTCTCTGCTCATGTGGCCTTCCTCTCCCCGTCTGCCCACCGCAGCCCTCACCTCCCACCCGTTCTCCTTCCGCCCGTCCCCTTCTCCCACCAGCGTCAGCCTCACGAGCCTCTCTCCCTCCTTCTTCCCCCAAACTCCTCCCAGGCTGACAGCCAGTTCTCAGCCTCCCTGCCTGGAGCTGGCAAGCCTGAAACTGCTCAGGTCCAGACCTGGACATTTGCAGTTGCCCAGCCCCGCCAGCCCCCTGCAGTCAGTAAGCCCCGCAGGACACTTCCTGTGCCTCACTGTCTGCCGGACCTCCGTCAGGAAATACCCAGCCTGGGGCCGAGGGGTGGGCCGGCCACTGAGCAGCCTGACCTGGGGTGGGGATGTCACTTGTGTGGGTGCTTGGCCCTGGCTTAAATTCTCCCCAGTACATTAAAAGGTTAGGGAATTAGGAGAAGAGAGGTAGTGGAAGACATCTTGCTAAGAGGTCATCTAAAAAGAACAAAGGCTGCTTGTGCTGATATAGAAAGAGCTTTAAAATATATAAAATCTGAATAAAGTAAATACGGCTAGTATGGTAGTAATGTTGTTGGAAAAAAAGCTTATGTAACAAGTATATATACTTGCACATGTGCATAAAAAAATCCGGAAGCCCGCATAGATCTAGCCCTGGGGAACAAGACAAGAGACACACGAAGGGAGAGAGCTAGGAAGACGGCTATGACTTTTCTTTTCCTTTGTCCTCTTCTGTACTGTTAGAGGTTCTCACCATTTACATCGATGACTTTCATGTAATAGAGGAGATCATTTGGCTCTCCTTCAGGGACACCTTGGCCTGGCTCTGCCAGGGACCCTTGCCCTCCTCTCCTCAGAGCTCCCTTGAACTAACCCCTCTCCTTACATCTGGGAGCCTGGATTCACTTTGGATTCCATCTTGAGCTTTCTACCTCTTAATATCTAAAGCATTGACCTCCTAGCCTTGGAGGGGGAGGATGTGCAAGAAGAGAGGAGTAATTATGAGCCCAGGCCCAGCCATGCCGTCCAAAGGAGCGGAAGGAAGGGGGCTCCCTCTCCTCCCCTCGGTTCAGCCTCCTGGGAGAGCAGTCTGTGGAGGCCAGTGGCTTGAGCAGACCTCTGTACACGAGGCAGCTCGGTCCCAGGCTGGAGGCGGGGGTCTGAAGCAGACGGCCAGCCCTGGCCCAGCATGGTCCCATCTAAGCCAGTTAGGGGAGGGGTACCCTTGCTGGTTGCATGAGGGAAAAACTTGTAGAAGGGCCGAGAGATGGCTGGCCCTGACCCCTCCCGGGCCAACTCCCCCTGGGAGAGAGGAGAGGCCTCCTGTGCCTCTGCCTCCCGCCCTCAGTAAAGTCCTCCTGCTCTCTCGTGCCTACAGAGGAGCCAATCCGGCTGCTGCGGGAGGTGGTGCTGTTGACAGATGACCGCAACCTGCGTGTGAAGGCACTGACGAGGAATGTGCCTGTGCGGGACATCCCGGCATTCCTCACATGGGCCCAGGTGGGCTGAGGAGGCCGCACCGGGGCCCCCCGCCATGGAACCATTCCTGAGAGGCCGCCAGGCGCCCAGCGTAGCACCGAAGATGCCCACGTGCCTGAGCCACCAATCCACCCAGACAATAAACCATCCTCTTCCAACCCACGCCGTGGCCGTGCTGTGGGGGAGCTGCTCCTCACAGAGCCCCTCCTGAGGGTCAGGCGGAAGCTGCTGGGACCCTCCTGGGCTGCCAAGATTTAGCAGGGAGGTGGCTGGCTACAGTGACAGCAGGTGGGTGAGCCGGATAGGCCGCCCACGGTCTCAGCCTTTCTCCCTCCCCCTGTCTAGTTCAAGGGCTTGCAGAAGGCCTTCTCAGCCCAGGGACTCAGCCGCTTTCTCAGCTGGAGATAGGGCAGGGGGTTGCGTTTCCATCAGGTGCAGGTGAAACGATGGTTCCCTTTAATCTTCAGAACCCCTGTGCTGAATGTGTCCCAAGAGGCCTTGGTCATGCCATGAAGAGAGTGCCCAGGGTGTGTGTCTCTGAGGCCTGGATTCCCCGATGGACCCAGGTTGGGTTCTGGACACCATGTCCCAAACAGCAGCCCTAGGCCCCACCTTTTCTACCCCCTACCCCAAACACACATCCATCCTGCTGCTCTTCTTCCTGTCCTTCTCATTCTGGGTCCATTAACACTTTGCCCCTCATTCCCCCTTGGATAGTCCTGGGTCTAGAGAGAAGGGACATCTGGTCTCAGGCTCATGCTTCCTGGGTGGCCTTTGCCTGCTCCTCTCCCTCACTGGCCTTCCTTTTGCTCTAGTTCCCATTTCACAAAATTTCCTCAGACTCTTCTCAGTTCCCCACTCCTCTCTCCTACCTCTCTCCCTCCTGAATCATCCCCTTGGCCTCCTTCGCTTTCTAGTTGATCCCTCTTACCTCCCTGATCCCCTCAAATTCTTCACCTCAGGTCCTTGCCATGGGGGTTCCCAGTCTGAATCTTCCTCCTCCTCCAGTACCTCTGCCTTCTGTGTGCCAGGAACCTAACAAAGCTTTCCTGCTCTGACCTTCTTTCTCAGGCCCCTGTGCTCTGAGAAACTTCCGGGCTCCTCCAGCCGAGCCTGAGGGTAGGGTGGGCCAGTGCCTGAGACGAGCATTGCCTAGCCTGGAGTGTACGCCGCCGTTTCTAGCTTTGCCCTAGAAGAACTTGACACAGGGGCCTTTTGGCCTTTGAGGTTTTTGTTGCCTCTCTAGCTGGCACCTGTGTCCAAAGCCTCACTCGAGGGGCTTCCTACTGGGAATGGGTTCTCCCAACCTGGGGAGAGGGATGAAAGGAACTTGGAGGGAGACAGGACTTTGAGGAGGAGCCAGGAGTCAATTTTGATGGGACCAGAGGGGGAATCCCCCAGAGCTCCCTGTCTGGACTGTGC
>CM052891.1:39728319-39788945 GCA_028534135.1 Potos flavus | reverse complement strand
CGTCTGTCTCTGGGACTGGGGTGGGAAGAAGGTCCAAGCCCCTCTCTGCACCTGTATGAGGGTGCCGTGTCTGGCCCCTCCACCCACCCAGGTCCTTGTGCAGGGTGGAAGAGAGCAGCGGGCTCCAGGGTCCTTGGTTACTGCTTTATTGCTGTTTGGTTCGAGTATAGAAAATGGAAGCGGCTCTGAAAGAGCCTGTGTACAAGGTAGGAAATATACAAACGGGGAGGAGGGAGCTAAAGAGACCACGTTCCAGCCCAGCCCAGCCTGGGCTCGGGGTGGGGGGCCGCCCAGGGCGCATGCAATAAATATGGTCCGGGGCCCCAGGGAAGGGAGGGATGGGGAGGACACCGCGGGAGTGGGAGACCGGTAGGCCAGGGCTGTCTCAGCCCTCTGACTCCAGAGGGAGGGAAGGGTTGGCCCTGGGGCTAGTGCCACTTGTGCAAAATGAGGAACTTCACATTATCAGTCCCGGGGCGGGCGGGAGCGGGGGGCAGGGGGCCCTCCGGCCGGCTCAGTCCCCTCCCCGCTCCCCAACTCTGCCCGACGCTCCGACCCCAGCGGGGAGATTCACAGTGAGAATGGGTGTGGTCGCAAGGGCCGGAGGTAGGGCTGGGAGCGCCCCAACAGTGACACCCCTCCCTCCAAGAGCAGCACGGAGCCGGGGGAGGGGGCCAACGAACCACAGGAAGAGGCGGAGAAGGGCCAGGGGTCTCCTTTGGTCAAAGCTGATATCAAAAATATAAATCTCCCTTCCCCCATCCCACCCCCGTCCCGGGGTTTCACCCCCACCCCCACCCCCGGGCTAAGGCACAAAGCAGTGAGGCCAGGTGGGGCCGCCGCCACGGCGGCGACGCTGCCGCTGCTACTACAGTTGTCCCGGCGCGGTGTGCCTGCTCGCGGCTGTCGCCGCCGTCCCCTGGGGGGCACGGGCAGAGGGGCCACGCGGCGGCGGCGGCGACTAGGCGGGCCGGCAAGAGGCGCTCTAGGTGGGGGAGAAACGGTCGATGGTCCGGCCGTCGGGTCCGGCGGCCAGGTGCGCTCCCTGGCTCAGCACCTCGGCCGCCTTGTCCGGGCTGAGGCCCAGCTCCGCGGTGAACTTGGCCAGCGGGTAGAGGCTCTCGAGCGCCACCTTGGGGTCGTGCAGGAAGTGCGTGGTCTGCGCCAGCAGCTCTGCCGCGGCTGCCTTGTCCTGCTGCTTCAGGCTCAGCTGTTCAGCTGTGAGACGGGCCACGGCAAAGACGCCATCGGGGAAGTCGAGCTTGCCCTTGCCGTCGGGGCCGGGGACGCCGGGTAGCCCCCCCAGGCCCGCCAGCGCCCCGGCCGCGCCCGCGGCGCCCCCCACGGCGTGCATCTTCATGTGGCTGATGAGGTTGCGTTGCTGGGCGAACTTGCCGCCGCACACCTGGCACTCGTAGGGCTTCTCGCCCGAGTGGATGCGCATGTGCTCGGTGAGGCGGTACTGGCGCGTGAAGCGCATGCCGCACGCGTCGCACGCGAAGGGCTTGAGGCCCAGGTGGCTGCGCATGTGGCGCGTCATGGTCCCGCGCTGCGTGAACTTCTTCCCGCAGATGGTGCACGGATAGGGCCGGGTCAACCAGTGCGTCTTCTCGTGCTGTCGCAGCGTGGCCGGGTCCTTGTAGCTCTTGTCGCATGACGCGCAGCGGTAGGGCCGCAGCAGCTCGCCCAGGCCGCCCGGAGCCCCAGCGACCTTGTCCCCACTGCCTCCGAAAGGGGGCCCCAAGCCGGCGGCCCCCGCAGCTACCTCAGCCGCCTCGGCTCTGCCGTAGAGCGCCTCCTCCTCTTCCACGTGAGCTTCCACGTGCGCATTCAGCTGCTCCGAGCTGGGGAATCCCTTGCCGCACGGGATGCACACGTACAGGTTGTCCCCGAAGCTCTCGGGCTCGCCGTAAGCCAGGTGCGGGCACGGGTAGCCCTCGAGGTGGCCGCGGGGCGGGCTGGGGTCCTCGCTGCTGCCCGTCTCTTCGCTGCTGCTCTTGTAGTCGTCGCCGTCACCGCCCGCGCCTGGCCCGTCCAGGCTGCCCTGGTAGCGCGGCGGCGCCAGGCCTAGTGGGGGCACCCCGGGCGAGGCGGCCGGGTCCCCACCGCGCTCCTCGCAGCGCTCGCTGGGCGAGCCGCGCTCCCGGCCCAGCTCGTCGCTGTAACTGCCCAGGCCTGGCTCGTGCTTCATCCAGCGGTAGAGGAGGCTGGGCCCGTCGGGGCGGCCCGGGGGCTCGGGTCCCGGGCTGCCGCCGCCGCCGCCGCGGAACGGGTCCGGAGGCGGGCCGGCCTCCTCCAGCTTCTGGAAGGGCAGCGGCGGCAGCGGCGGCAGGGCGAGCGGAGGCTCCTTGTAGGCTGCGGGGCCGGCGCTGGGAGGGCTATCTGGGCGCGGGGGCAGTTCGCGCTCGCCCGGCGGCCGCTCGGGAGGTGCGGAGCCCGGCGGGCTCTTCTTGGACAGGTCCAGGCCGCAGAGCGGGGAGCAGCGGCGCTCCGGAGCGCAGAGGGCGGAGGCCGGGCCGGGACCCGAGGCGTATAGCTCCGCGCAGTGCGTGTTCACTGCGGCCTCGGGGCCCGCGGACGGCTCTCCGGGGGGCGGCGGCGGAGGCCCGGCCGGGGAGGAGTAGCAGGCCTGGATGACGGGCGTGGCGGCCCGAAGGCCGCGGCCCGGCCTCCCGTAGGGTGCGTAGCCGCCGCCGCCGCCGCCGCCGCCCCGCAGGTGGCAGTACTTGCCGTGGCGCTTGAGGCGCTTCTTGCACAGCGCCACGAGGTCGGGGATCTGCAGGTAGCTGGCGGCGGCCAGCACGGCGCCCAGGCTCGGCTCGGCCCCCGGGGCCACGGCCGCCGCCGCCGCCGCCTCCGCGGCATCAGCCAGGCGGCCGGTGTAGATGAAGTCCAGCACCAGGCGGAACACCGCCGGGCTCACCATGTCATGGTCCAGGTTGAGCAGGTTGTCATGCACCACCAGGGACTTGAGGTAGGCGCTGCTGGCCGCCAGCACGTTCTTGTGCGCGCGGAAGAGGGCGTTCTGCACCACGATGATCACGTCGCACAAGAAGCCCTTGGTGCGCTGGTTGTTGAGCTGCAGCAGCAGCTGCCTCGAGTGGCCCGGCGCCTCCATCGTGTCCAGCATCGTCTGCCCAGCACACTCTCCTGCGGGGACACACAGCCGCTGGGTCAGAACCTCAGCGCGCCCTCGCTGCCTGTATCCAGCCGGACGCTGCTTCCCCCCCCCAACTTCCCCTTCCCCTCAGCCGGGCAGGGGCATCGAGCCCCACGGCCTGGGCACTAGCAGAGGACCGTTGGCCTCCTGGTGTGGAAGGCTGGGCCGGTGGTCTGGACCAGAAGACGGCGTAAGAGAGTGGCTGCTGGAGAGGAGGCCCGGCCGGCCTGCACGCCCAGGCCCGTATGCCACCGGGCACACAGGCTGGGTTCTGGGGACTTCCGAGGAGAAAACTGTTTGGGGGAAGTGACCCCTTCGGAGACAGTTACCGGATTTGAGGAAAATGTCCGCTTCAGGAAAAGTCATTCAGGGCCGAGAAGTTTGCCCAATTGGGATATAAGGGAGCCGAGTTAAAAAGCGCCTCCCGCCTCGGGAGAAGTTGCCCCAGCTGGGGGAAGTGATCCAGTGGAGGGGAGCGCGGTGCCCGCCGTGGCGCCGCCCTGCCCGGGGGCTGTCAGGCCCTTAGTTGGGGCCGGGGCGCGGCCGCGGCGCGGGGAGCGGAGGCAGAGGCTGCCGTGGCGGGCAGAGCACGAAGGCCGGCCCCGGCGCGGGGAGGGCGTTATATCGGGGCAGGAGGCTGAGGCAGGAAGCAGGTGGGGGGGAGGGGGGAGCCACGCAGTTCCCAGGGGAGGGAGGGGGCAGCGCCCCGGGCGGGCACGGCGCACAGCCGGCTGCGGCCCTGACCCCGGCCTGCGCCCCACCCGCGTCCCGGCCCCGGCCTCGGCCTCGGCTCTGCATTCGCGGGCCCCGGCGCCTCCCTCCCCAGCTCCCTTCGGCCCCTTCTCCACGGGAACTCCGCCGCCCCAAACTTGGGGAAAAGTTTCCCAACTTCAGACAGGCCGGGAGAAGCGCTCCAGCCCCAGTCCCTCGATTCCCAGCTTTTCCTCTCGGCCCCCAATCTTCGGCAGCCAGGCAGCCCTGGAGCCTGAGCCGAGCCCTGAGTTCCCCTGCCCGCTCGCCCGCCCGCCCACCCTGTTCCCGCCTGGCCCGCAGGGCCTCGCGGCCCGTTACCTGCGGCCGCAACCCGACCCGGCTTCCCTCCCCGTGGCGGTGGCAGCTCCTAGCCGGCGCCCCACCCGCCCCGCTGCCAGGCGCCGAGCTGTGCCAGGGCAGCGCCCCTGCCAGCCCCGCCCGCCGGCTCCCCTTCCCTTCCCTTCGCCTCCCCAGCCCATGTGCGGGCAGAGTCGGCCCCGGGCCGCTGACCCCGCCGTGAACCCGGCGCAGAGCAGCGGCCCGGCGATCCTGAGTCCTCTAGGGGCGACACCCGGAGTCCTGAACGCCAGCCGTGTTGGGGCGCCCGCGCCGGAGGATGCGCCTGAGGCGGCCAGCGCGTTAAGGACCGGGCTGTCCGGGTCCCCTGTCCCTCCCGGTCCCCAGCGTCAGGACCCACCTGGGGGGCATGTCGGAAGCCCCGGGCCCGGCTGCCGGCGGATCCAGGGGGGGACGTGGCTGCGCTGCGCTGCCCTCCGCCCGCCGGGCCCCCGGTCGGTCTGTCCTGCTGGTCCGTCCTCCCCGCGTCCTGGTCGCGTCTCAGCCCCGCCGCGCTTTTCGCACACTCTTATCTGGAGCGGCCCGGGCCGGCACGAGCTGCTGCAGTTATGGCGCCACCTCGCGGCCGTGCAGGGCCTTGCGCGGCATAGCCACGACCTCCCTCCCGCGCACCTGGGTTGGGTTGGAGGCTCACAGATGCGGAGCTGGACCCGGGAGAGGGGTCTGTTCATAGGTTCACCCTCCCAGATATGCCCACGTGAGGACCCAGGCCCCGGAACTTCGAGCCCTACAAACTCTGGGGTTTTGAGCTAAACGTTTCCTTGTACATGTTTCTAGATTGCCTCAGTTTAGAGAAGTCTTGGCCGCAAGGAGGGGACTCTGGGGACAAGTAGATGGGGGGGGAGGGGGTGGAGGGAGGTTACGGAAGTCGTAAGAGAGAAGAAGGTAGACAAGATCTTGGGGGCGACTCCTTAGATATTCCTGGATGGGACCGTCTGTTTATACCCACCCCACCCCCAACACACCCACCCCCAACACACCCACCTTCACGCAGCCACCTGGGTTTAGGTATGCACGGAATAAACCCGTTTGTACCCAGACCCTCTCCAGGTACTGACACCTGCGGGCGGGCGTGTTGGCACAAATACACATCTGCTCCCTTCTAAAGTTCAAGTCGTGGCTCTCTGGGATACTCCGGAGGCTGTCACGTAGGGCCCTCCATGAGCCCGGGCAGGGCTGTTACCCAATCAGCCTGCCCTGAATTTAGAGGTCTCCGGAGGGACCCCAGGATATTCCCGACTGAGAATGGCTGGACAGCGCCTCCTGGGGATCCCGCAGGAGCGACCCCAGCCCTCAGATTCCCCGTGTGAGCCATTTTGAGGGACCTGCTTGCTCGACCTCGTCTCCAATCAGCTAACCCGAAACGTGACCGCAGGGACTGCAGCCCGGGATCCCCCGGCAAGGTTCTGCACCCCACGTGAAAGCTCGGTTCTTGCAGGTGATGCCCCTTCTGGGAGGGAGGGGACCCCCGCACTGACGCGTGGGCACTCGCGTGGCTACTCCGGAAGTGTCCCCGCGCGGCCCCGCCGCCGCATCGGGCCTGTAGTGAGTGCCGGGTCTCCGCGGCCCACGCTGCGCCTCCTCCCGGCACCTCCTGACCCCTGCCCACACGTCGGGGGGTGGGAGTGGGTCCCCGAGAACGCCTGCAGCTTCTGATTGGCTGCGCCTTCCTCAGCCGTCGCGCGCGCGAGGCTGGGGCGCAGAGTTACCATAGTAACCGATGAGGTTCGCGCAGATCGCGTCTCTCCAAGGCCTAGGAGAGCTTAGCAACCGCGCAGGGCTGCTGGGCGGGTGGGTGCCGCGCTCGCCGCCCCTCGCGCGGCGCTCCATCCCTACGCCCCCGCCAGAGATAGTAGCTGAGTCACTCATTGAGGGGCCGCCAGCGCGGCCACTCGCGGTCCCTGACGAACACTAAGGTCTCGGGCGCCCCCCAGAGGCTCTCTTTCCTCCGCTGACATCTCCATGGCCTCGGGGCCCTGCGGTGGCTCTTGGTCCCCACCGGTCCTTCTGAGTCCACCCGTGTCCTCACCTTGTCCTCACTGTTTCTACTCCGTGTTCTGGATCCATTTTATCCCAGTCCTCCTCCTCCCCCACGGTCTCCTCACTAGGGTTGCAGTGAGCTTCCAAGAATGAAAACGGTGTGTTCCTGAACTGCCAGCCTCTAGGGAAAAGAGACCACGACATCTTGGCCGAGGGTTGGATGTGTTGTGCGCTGAAGCGGAAAAAGGTGTATGGAGTGCTGGAGAAAGGTGGGAAGGCTCCTCGGAAGAAGTGCTCTTACAACAGAGCTTTGATGGATGAATGGGAGTTCTTCCCCCCCCCCCCCCCCGCCCCTCCACACACACACCCGGAAATGCAGTCCTGGAGAAGAGAACCACAGGGACAAAGGCTGGAGACCAAAGAAAAAGAGGTGGTGGGAGGTGGAGGGGGGAACTCCAGGAGGATAGATTCCAAAGGTTGTGCAGGACTTCTCCCACTGTGTTTCTGCTGGAATCTCTTATCCTCTTGATGGGACCAGATTCTAGCCCCACAAGGAGCCCCTCAACCCAGTTTCACTTCTATTCAGTGTCCACTGTGCCCACTGTCTTTGTTTTTCTTCAACATTCTCCTGGGATCCCCACTCTCTGAATTAACTCACTGCCCCCATCCCTACCCTCAGGCTGTCCTTACATCCCTATGGAAGGGTCTCACAGACCTGCAGCCAGCCTTGCTGCCTTCCTCTGGACTTCACTCTTCTTCAATCTTTGATCTTTCCCTCCCTCCCTAGTTTCTATCTACCCTACTAGCCTGGTCTCCCTCCAACCCCTGCTCCCCCCCCCCCACCTCCCCCCACACACACAATCCATCTCCTCTCTCTGGACACATTCACCCTCCTCCATTTAGAACTTTTCTCAATTGATGGAGCCAGGATCATTCATTTCCCTGCTCTTGTTCAGGGCAATTCTGCCCTACATGGCTTAGGGCCTTCCTGTCAATTCATACCTCCAGGAACTCTAACTTCTCCAGGAAGTGGTCTTGTCACTCCGCCCTCTGGAGATCCCTCTCTGCCAAGCTGCTGAGCCCTTGGTCTCCCTCACTCATTAGCACCCTCATATGAGCTCTGCCAATGCCCACAAATGGGTCCTAAACGCGGTCTCCTTGGTGCCAGGCTCTGACACTGGCACTGCGGACCTGTCCTCCTCCCCTCCACTGGCTGAGGCTTCCTCCTCCACTCACCCCCTTCTGCTGCCATCTTTCCCCCTACGCCCCCATAGAGGAACCCCTTGCTCATGTCCAGCGAGTGCAAGCCACCCTTCTCAACTTTTCTGGGATCTCCAGCTCCTGACTCTTCCTAGACCTCCGCCCTCCCCAACCCCCCCTCCCCCCCCCCCCCCCCGCCCGCCGCCATTCCTTCCAGGCCCAGACTCCTACAAAGCTTCTGAGAGTCCTGGGCTCCCCCACTCTTCTCCCCCCATGTCCCCAAAGCCACATCTCTAGATGCTGCTTTAGACCCCTCCTCAGGTCCAGCTTCCTCTCCTGTACCTCCCACCCCAGAGTGACGACACTGCAGTGGCCATGCGTGGTGTAATGCCACCGAAGGTCATCTTGTGACGTCACAGAGCCGTCGGGTCCAGGAACTGAGTGGGAGAGGGGGCTGCGGGTTGAGCACCTTGCAAGGCCGGGCGGGAAGTGGGCTTGCACCCCTCAGGTGTCCCAGAGTGCATAAAGGTGTGGGACCCATCCGCCCTCCCTGCACCGTCCTCCCGCCAGCCCCTAGCCCGCAGTTCCGGAAAGTTAACCCTTTGTAGACCGGTACAGGGGCCCGGGCTCCCCCACCCTGTTCCTGCTTCCGTGCGCCCTCCTCCCCCTCCCAGCTCCTGGTCGCCTTGGTCCCCCCCCAACCCCCTCCGCCTCGCCACTATAAATAGTCCCTCTTCCCGTTTCCTAAATTCCCTGCTGACGTCGGCAGCGCGTCAGTGTGTAGGAGCCGCGGCCGCATGAATGAGCCACCGCACGAGTACTACGCGCGCCTATAAAAGCAGCGGCGCCAGCCGGGCTGCGGGAGGCGAGCAGGAGCCGGCGCGACGCGGCCCGACAGGTAAGTGGGACTGACCGACCGACGGGCTACAGATGGACCGATGCACGGACATGGACCGGAAGGCAATGAGGAGACCGGCAGACGGCAGGTTGGCGGGCCCTTAAGGGGTGGGATTGGGAACAGGGTGGGGGACGAGGATCCCCTCGCAGCTGCTGGAGCCGCGCCGGAGGCGTACCCAGAACCCCGTGCAGCACCTGCCTGCGCCCGGATGAAGACGCAGCCACTTCGGAGGAGCATCGAACAGAGGACGGACCCCAGGGTCCCTGCGACATTTCCTGGGGCTCCTGCGCCAACCTCCCAAGAAAGTGGGGCGAAGGTGCCGACGCCCCAGAAGACGCGCCCCCACCTCCCTCTCCCCGCACCGCAGTGACTCAGCCTCGCCGCCCCCGGCCGGCTGAGCGGGGCTGCCCGCGAAGGACAGACGCCCACCTGCCCGCCGACCTAGCTGCGGCTCTCTCGGGACCCCCACCCCGCATCCAATCTGGCACCCCCTCCCCGTCCCATCCCGTCGGGCTGGTCCCTTTGCGCCCCCGACTTCCCGCCTCTGCCGGAGGAGCTGTCCTCTCAGGACTAGGCGGGGGCGGGGCCTCGGCCGGGCTGCCCCGCCCCCCTGAGCGCCCCCCCTCCCCGCCGCCGGAAGTGCCTCTCCGCAGGGACATATTTGACGTCACAGGGCTTTGACGTCAAGGGCCGCGTGCCTGTCCGCAAGCGCTGGGGCCGAGAAAGGCGGGAGACGCGGGGGAGGAAGAGCAGCAGCGCCCCCAGCTGCGGGCGACGGAGGCACCCCCGCCCGGGCAGCGCGCCGGCACCTTGGCTCTAGACTGCTTACTGCCCGGGCCGCCCTCAGTAACAGTCTCCAGTCACGGCCACCGACGCCTGGCCCCGCCCCAGGACCGCGGACCCGGCCACCTGCCGCGCCCCTGGCCCCTCTGTCCCCCAGGGTCCCTCAGCCCCGCGCGCGCAGGCCACGCCGCCGCTGTCCGCGGTGCTGATCCAGCGCAGGCGCTGCCATCCGCCCGTCCGGTCCCTGGTCACCAGAGGATGCGAGGGACCGCCGGGTCACACGCACATCGCCCGGCCCCCGAGCCCGGTCCCCATCGCGCGCTCTACCCCCGCTACCCCCTCCCCAACTCGCTGTCCTGACGTCTGCATGACTGGAGCTGCCACGGTGCCGTCAGCAGCGCTCGCCCCGCCCCCGCGTCTCCAGGGCAACCGTGGCTTTCGATTGTTACTGTGGGAACCGGAGGTAACAGTCTACAGCCATGGTCGCCCCGCAGCACGCCCACGCGCCGCGCCCGCCGCGCACTGCTAGCCCCGGATGGGGGAGACCAGGAGCAGGAGGAAGCGGGGGCGGCGAGTCAAGATCGGATGTATCTATGGGGGCGGAGGGAGGTGCGGTGCTGGGGGGCACACTACTCTCGGGTCTGACTGCTGCGTGTCTATCGAGGCAGGGAAGGAAGCACGGTCTAGGCAGTATACCTGACCGTCTGCCTCAGTGACCATCCTGTCCTCTTGGCCGAGGTTGCAGCCGGGGAATGGAAGGGGTAGTTCTGGGATTTGTGTTCTTTTTATCTCCTCGGTGGGAGGGAGGCTGCTGGGACCTGAAGGCCTCCTGAAGACTGAAGGGAGTAGACGGAGCAAAGTTTTCCAAAAAATGCCACAACAGCATTCTTCCGGGGAACCTTCTGCTGAGCAGGAAGAAAGCGAGACTAATCCTTGAACCCATTTTCTGATGGAGTTACAGCCTTCCCTCACTCTTCTCCCCACTCTCCATCCTCTGATCCATGCAGGATAAGAAAGGTCCCCAACGCTCAGGAAGCCAGTGTGCTTGTAAAGTTAACCTGGTCAGTAAAGCATTGTCTGAATGTATCAGCAGCCTCACCTCAATCGGTGCTGGGTTCTAATTTGAGATAGTGTCTCAAATTAGCTCTAAAGTGGAAGAGTGAATATGAGAGGGGCTGAAGTCCTATTGGCCAGCGAAGTGTGAGCAAAGACCTCTTCAAAAACACCCTTATGTCACCTACCACCGCCAACATCACCCACTGCAGGGGCTGACTGATGGATATTGGGTGCAGGATTTCCCCAGGGACAGTGCTGGGAATGGTTAATGCAACCCAGTCCTGCTTCTCATCAATTCAATTTTTTGTTACTTCTCCATAACCCCTCCTTTGCTAAACTACTTTTAAGGCAATTGGTGCTGGTTTCACAGCTAATCAATTCCCACATGCTTGCTTCCTCCCACTCAAGGACCTTGAGGTCTTAGATTAAATGTACTTGATTCTGGAATCCAGTGGACATCCATGCGCAGACGGGAACAGAGCACTGGGAAGCAGGAGGTCCAACCTGGCCTCATCGCCAGCTGGTTATTATTTAAGGGGCTGGGTTTCTGAGCCTTGTGTAACATGGGATAATAATCATTCCTCTCTGGCAGACTTATAAGGATCAAATAGGATCACGTGAGTAAAAACTTTTGAAAACTGCAGAATGCTGTGTCAATCTTAAGTATTCTATGGGCTGTTATGTCTTTTTGAGGGGCTGGTGGCATTGGGGAGACCCCAGCTCTGGGCACTTGGACAGAATGAACAGGTGAAGGGGGCACAACTTTCTGAGCAGAAGCTCTCGGATTAGGGCTGTTGAGGGGCTTCTTTGCTCAGGGACTACTCTGTCTCACGAGCTTTAGGTATCTAAGGTGGAGTGAGAGGTAGAAAAGAGAAATGGGAGGGATATGGAACCAAGTTGTCTGCAGTTTGAACCCATCTGGAGAAGATGGTCAGAGGGGGAAAAAACCAGAGAAGTGATTGTAGAGAATTTTTTAGTATCTTAGAACTCATCAAGTGCACCCCATCCCCAACCTATTTTATGAATTAGGAAGGTGAGACCCAGACAGGACACCCAGCCCAACAGTGGTGAGTGGTGGGCGGCCTCTGCTCACTTCTGAGGTTGCAGGAGAGAAAACAATGACTAGTAAAGGTTAGGAATGTGAGTTCTGGATCTGAATCCAACTTTGGGTAAGTTACTTAACTTCTCTGTGCCTGTTTTCCTCAGTTGTAATATTAAGTTAATAGTAGCTATCTCAGGAAATTGTGAGATTAAATTGGACAACTCTAAAGCTTCTGCTTATCACAATATCTGGCGTAGTTAGCACTCCATAAACGGTAGTCCTCTTTCTAGCCTCTGGACCTCATTTCCCTTACATATAAATTGAAAATATTAGATGAATAGTTCTTAATTGGAGAGCTTTCTCCTACTCCCTAGAGGAGTACCTGAGAACCCCATGTTTGCTTGGTTTTTTTTTTTTTTTCCAAATAGCACATATTTTCCAGAGATTTATATTCTACTCTCTAAGGCAGTGGTTTTCAAATATCGTGTTGCATGGGAGTGTCCAGGGAGTTTGCCAAAATGCAGATCCTGGGTCCGGCGATTGGCTCGGTAGGTCAGGAATTGGCCCCAGGATTCTAGCTTTTAACATGATTCTGATGCAAGTGGTCCACAAAATCCGTGTGTGGGGTGGGGGGTAATGACTCCTAAGATTCTCTGTTTTTCCTGGAGGATGTGATGGGAGAGGACATCTCACTTGTTGGGAACCAGAGGACCACATGATCTCTTTCCTTCTAGCTTGGACATTTTCTGATTCTTAAAGCAGGAGGTGGGGGGAGGGAGAATTCTCACCCAGAGCATCGAGCACTTCTGCTCCCCCTAATACTGTTCTGCTTTACCCTTATCCTTCTAACTTTGAGCCCTGGCTTAAAATTCATGCCCCACTATTATCTTGTTCTCTTTTAATCCTCACAGTAATTCCAAGTAGCAAGGGGTGTGGTAGCAACTGTCATCATTTTCACCTCTTGGGACCTTGCTAAAGGAGTCAGCCTATGATGGCCATGAGGGTGCGTGAGCTCCGGACCGCAGACCCACTGCATTCCAGTCTGAGCTGCTCATTTCCAGAGAAGCCAGGGATCTGACTTTCTGTGTGTGAAATTCCTAAGATATTACTGTAAATCCAGTATTTTCTAAAATCCTATGGGCCAAATTCAACAGGTCTGTAGGAGTAATTCAGCCCATTTCTGAGTCCCCTCCTTTTGTCAAAGGGATCCCTTTAAAACACCAGGAGCAAGCAGAGACAGACTGTAGCAAGGGAGAACTATCCTCCCATCCCCACTTTCTGCTGTAAAGGTCCTAAATTCCAGTAAACTGGATCTGTTGGGGGAGGGCGGTATAACTCCAGCTTTTTTTTCTTAGACAACTACTGTCTTTAGTAAAGAATTCAGGACTTGGGGTAGTTTAAGGGGTATTGGTCTGACTATCTCAGGATGGGAGGGAGTATTTGTGCTATATCCCCTAACCGAATTCCTACTCAATTCCTAAACTCCCTGGGAAAAACCATGCTTGAGGGCTAGATCAGGGCCTCCTGGGATCTTCCAGAAAAGGAACGAGGTGGTGATCCTGCAGAGGCAGGGCTGAAATCAGAGAGCAGGGTGGGCCACAGGCGGGGGCACCGGAAGTAGGGCAAGAGCTAAAGTGGGCAGTGTTTAGAATGCCCGGGAACAAATGACCTCTAAAACTGGAGGGGCTACTTAGCTCCTGGCTGGATCGCTACAAAACAGCATCAACCCCAGAAACTCTGTAGGTGAGGGCAGGTTTGTAAAAGGGTTTCTTCTGTGTGGTCTTGGGCCTCTTCCCAAGGTCTAGCACCACCCCACCCTTCAGGCTTATAGTTCAGAGGGGCTAAAGCAGTTCTGGAGGAGAAAGCTGAGGACCCAAAAAGCCAGAGTTCGGCAGAAGGCCAGTACACAACCCTCAGGGATCAGGACAGAGGAAGCCTAACTCAGTGGAGCCCAGGTAGCACCCTGCCCAGTGATCTCTTCCTAGAACTTCTCAGATGTAAAATTCTTCCAACTCCACCACCAAGGCCTCCTTTCCCTCTGCTTGGGACTCGAGACTTCTACCAAATGTGGGTACACATGAGCTTGTCCTGGGGGGTTCATAACTGGAAACACTTCCCTCTTTGGAGCTGCCCTGGAAGCTGTGTGGATGCCGGGAAACCAGACTTCTGTCACAAAATGGGCTTTCCTGTGTGTAGGAGGAAAAAGATGCTCAAAATTACCACCAGCACTTTATTATGCGGCAGTCACAGCAGCGTCAGCCCCCACTTTCCCCATGTCACCCTCCACTTACCCAGGGGTCCACTGGCCTTTTTCATGTTCAGATGCCAAGGTCCACTAAGGCCTTCCGATCCCTTTTTTATTGAGTGTAGAACTGGGCTTATAATAATCTGAGTCTCAGCAAACCATAAGAGACTCCTAAACTCATGAAACAAACTGAGGGTGGCTGGGGAGTAGGGGCGGGTAGGGATAGGGTGGCTGGGTTATGGACATTGAGGAGGGTATGTGCTATGGTAAGTGCTGTGAAATGTGTAAGCCTGAGGATCCACAGACATGTACCCTGGGGCAAATAATACATTATGCTTTAATTTAAAAATTTAAAAAAATTAAAAAAAAAATAATAATCTGAGTCTCAGAACTGATACTTGTCTCTTAATTGATGATGATGAGGAGCACTGACAGCAGCTGAGCCCCCAGGGGAGGTGGGGGGGAAGGAGGAAGGACAGATTACAGAGGCTGCCCCGAGGTCACGTGGGGGTGGGGGATGTAGGGGCAGAGCTATTTGTTCATCTCTCACGCTGCAAACTGGTCCAAGAACTTGAGGTAGGCCTGACGTTGGGCCGCAGCTGCTGGAATGAAGTGGCCACCAGAGTGGGTGAGGGTGACAGCCCCAGTGAATCGGCTAGCCAGCTGCATACTTTCCTGAGAGGGGATGATGCAGTCACTATCCCCGAAAACGTGTAGTGAAGGCAGTAACAAGGGGCCCTGCAGGATGAGTTCCTTGAGTCCAAGGCCCCGGGGACAGAAACCAGATACCAGGATGATAAAACTTGGCAAGGGGAAGCGGGGATCGCCGGCTTGGCCAAGGGCACACACAACGGCTGCTAGGGCAGCCCCCTGGCTGAAACCAAGGAGCCCATCAAAAGGCCCCAGTTTCTTCAGTGCCTGTGCCATGGTTCCCAAGGCTTCCTCCAGACCTCTGCACGCTGTGGGCTGGCTCAGGGCGTTGAAAACATCTGCCTCCTGTTCTGAAAACCACCAGCCTCGGGGCTGCTCCTCCGGAAGGCAGGGCTCTACAGCGATATGGGGAAAAGGATGGGGTTAGGGCAGGTGGGTATCTAGGGCATGAGAAATGAAAACGGGAGCGACGGAGGGTTTGGGGCAGACAACGAGCAGAGGCGGCCAAAGAGAATCTGGGGGAAATGAGGTGAGCAGAGTGGGACGGCAAGACGCGGAAGCCTGATCAAGGTGGAGGCCTGGGAGGCTGGGATGGAAGAAATGAAAAGTATGGGCAGAGAGAAGGAAAGGTGAGATACGGCGTGGGGGTATACTGAAAGGTGTTACGGAAAGGAGACCAGATAAGACTCCGAGTGCATTTCCCGGGCACGGCCCGTCTCACCGGAGTCCGGCCCGGCGCCCTCGGGGTCCGCGGCATCCGCGACCAGGTGCGGGCCGCTGAGGCACACGAGCTCGGCGCGGCCCCGCAGCGCCTTCCTCAGCGCTCCCGTCTTCTCGCGGAAGCCGCGCTCGCTCTGCCGGAAGCCGGCCAGGGCTAACACCCGCAGCGGTTGCCGCGCCGCCATCTTGCCCGGCAACGCGCCAGGGACCGGAAGCAGCCTTTCCCCGAGCGGAAATTGAATACGCGAGGGGCGGAACCAAATGCCGGCACCACCCCGAAGGCGGGCCTCTGCGCGAGCGGGCGTTCCCATAACAACGGGAGGGGGTGAGGTGCGGCCGGAGCAGGGGCGGATACCTGAGACCAAGAAGGGTCTCACCGAGCGGGCGGTGCTCCCTTTTCGTCTCTGCACCTGCAACCGTCGCAAGCCACGGCTGGAGAGGGGTGCGTGGACTTCTCCTGCATCGGAGGATCACAGACTCTGCTCAGGGTCTCCATTCTGCGACGCCCTCCACCCTGCTCCCATGCATTTCCCGTAGCGGCCTCACGGCGGCGGCCTCGGCCCGCGTCGCTAGGGAGGCGGCCAGGGCAGGCCGCGCCTTTGGTCTCTCCTCCCTGCTTGCAGTCCCTGCCTACCTTCTCCAGCGCCGGCGGGCTCCCGGCCTGGGAGGGCGGGTTCCGTCCGTGGTTCACTGTCCAGGGCCCCAAGGAGCTGCCGGCGTAGAAGTCCATAGGGTAGGGCTGCTGCCAGGGAATGTCCCTCAAGGCCACCACTGCCTAGGGGAGGACAACCGGACAACATTTGCCAAATTTTTCTGCGCAGGATTGATTCAATCTTCACGGTGGCCTGTGGAAGTCCTATTATCTCCATACCACAGAAAGAAAATGTGAGGCTCAGACAGGTTAGGGGACTTGCCCAAGGCCACACAGCTAAGAAAGGAGTCAGCTGTAACTAAGTGCTGCCCACCCCACTGCAGATCCCTCCCTGGACAAAAGCAGGTGCAAAGCCAACTCTCTCTCAGGTATTTTCAAAACTTAGGGTTACCTCATAGGGTGTCAGCAGCGGCTTGGAGAAGGCTGTGCCCCAGTCAATGGAGAGGCGAGGACATGCTACCTGCACCCACCTGGGAAGGGAAGTCAGGTCAGACCCAAAGGTGTGTGTGGGGGGGGAGGTGGTCCTCCCCTGGGCAGCATGCTGAAAAACATGACTTTGTCAACACACCCAACACACCCAATGAAAGCTTACTATTAATTCTAAAGTAAAGACAGTCACGTACTACCGTTTAGAATAACACTATAGCGCTGTTGGTTTTCTCCGGAAGAGCCCTCTGCGAGCTCTGAGGGCAGGGCCTAGGCACCTTATCTGTGATCTTATCCCCAGAATCAAATTTAGTTCAGTTCTGGTACACTGCAGGTGCCAACCACCCCTCAGACTCCTCTCACACAGAATGACTGTGATGTTGCAGTTACCTGTGAGCCCCCGAACTGCAATGGCTGTGGACCCTAGCCAAGGGCAGCCCCTGCTGAAGGAGGGCTCTGTAAACATGAACATTTCATGGAAGCAATCCCCACTGACTCCAGCCTTCAGTATGTGCTGGGCGGGACTCCGATCTAAGTAAGCTTCCTTAGCCAGAGTCCTCGCTAGAGAGGTAAGGTGAGGAAACTTACACATCCACTTCGGGAAGTAGGCTAAGCTTGCTGGGGAAGATCTCAGAGAGCAGCAGCCTCAGGAAGGGAAGTCCTAAGGCTCGGAGCCGAGATTCCAGGTGCTGTTGGAAGAGGGAGGCCAAGCTCAGGTCACCACAGCCAAGAAGCCAAGTCGAAATCCCTTAAATCTACTGATGTTCCCAGCTGGGTTTCTAGTTGGTCCCCTCCTCCAGAGGCCATCCCAAGCCCTCTGACCTCCAGAATTTTGGGGCTGCCCTGGCGGCCCAAAGTGCCCAGGATAAGGCCCCAGGATTTAGCTGAGCGCGCTGTGGCTATGGCTTCTTGGCGGTTGGCCTGCATGCGCTGGTGGTCATAGTGTTCTCTGGATAGGACTTTGCTGTATGGGTCATATCTGCAAAAGAAGCTATCAGCGTTATGGGGACAGCCACTCACAGTACTTGTTGTACCCGCGGCTCCCTGACCCAGCCCCTTGGTGTCCTGAATCTTGAGGTACCATGCAGGTAATTAGGAAGCGAGCAGAGATCGTCGTTGGAAAGCTCAGTCCCACAGCTGGAGCAGGCAAAAGTAGGAGGGGGGGTTTGGGATGTCGGTGTGAATCCCAGCGGGGGATGGGTGGGTACTGTGCAGCAGCAGCTCTGGGTCTGACGCCCGGACTCAGGACCCAAGTACTTTAGATACTTAGAACTGTTAGCTGTCAGGGAATGAGGAAGTTTCGGCCAGTTGAGGGCTTCAGTGGCAGGGAAATCCCACCCCCTCCCTAGCTGGTCAGCCCAGCTCAGCCCATACCGGTAAGCAGGAACACCAGGGTTGGCAATCATGACAGACTCCAGATGGAAACGGCCGTCTCCAAGATATCTGCAGTGGGGAGAGAGGGGATGGTAAGTGTAAGGTAGGGTGAGGCAGCAGAAAAGGCGGGCAATGGCTTGGAGGTCCAGACTGAGTTTCTGGAGGAATGTGCTGCTGCTGGGTGTGTGTGGGGACTGGCCTAAGTCATCATTCCGCCTCCGGAGGCCTTGGTTTTCTCATGTGCAAAATAAGGAGTTTGAACTGGATGAGCGTAAGGGCCTTCTAGTTACGTAATGCAGAACCTGAGAACTGCTCCTCACCCTGGCCTTCTGGGGGAAGGGTAAAAGGGCAGCCAAGGCCATGGGAAGGCCACTCAGGGCTCTAGAGATCCTAACCTGGCGGTGGTGGGACAGTTCCTCCCTCACCTAGCTCAACATAGACATGGCAAGTAGGGTTCAACACGTCACTGATGTTGTAAATGAAGTTTCGGGGTCTACGATGGCTCTCTCTGCCCAAACTGGCTCTCAGGTCCTCTGAGTTGTAACAACTACTGTTTACCGGATTCGTGCACCAAGGCCCAGACTAAGCACTTGCCATGTAGGACTTCACTCAGTCCTATCAAACAATCCTCCGAGGTACCTATAGTATCCCCATTTTACGACAGATACAACTGGTGTTCAGGGATGTTAAGGAACTTGCCCAAAGTCACACAGCTATTAAGCAGTATATCTGGGACTTGACTCTAGGCTTAACCACCAGGCTCTATCAAGCCTGTCCCTAAAAGGAGCTTCCCAGGCCACGGAGAAGGCGGAGCATAGGGGACAATCCGCCACAGCAGCTCCTTCCTTCTTGAGACCACACTGATCTTTGTGATGAATGGCCCGCACTCAGGGTGTCTCTCCCTCCAACACACACCCTGAACGGCAGGCACCTGTGGGCTCAGAAGCACGCGGGAGCAGGCACAGGGGCAATGCCCGCTGGGGAGCAGGGCTGCCAGGGCTGGGCTGGGGAAGGCCCTGATGTGGGCCTGTCTAGGGGCAGGGCTGTCCTGCGTCGGAGCAGCAGGCCCTTCGGGACCAGCATCTACAGCCCCAGAGGCGGGGCTGAGTCAGGGGAGTGCCCCTCCCGCTTTCCCTGCCATTAGCTAGGAATGGGGCTCCCCTCCCTAGTCCCAGCTGGGGGAGCTGTCGGCTCTGAGGCTGGCTGCATTCACACAACATTAAGCATTTCCATTACCTAAAATAATTAGGCGGCAGGAGACATGCTGCTCCTGCTTGTTAGCTGTCCGGATGCTAAATTAATGGGGCTGCAGCCTGGGCGTGCCCATCCATCTTCTCCAATTATATTCCCACCATTTCTAGCCCACCCTACCCACCCCCCTCACCCCATGAGACCCTCTGATTCCTGCCCCAGCCTGGGCATAGCCTCCTACATGGTGGACAGAGCACCTGAGAGGGAGACAGGCAACCTGCAACCCTATTTGGTCCGCATTTTGCAGAGTGACCTTGAGCAAACAGTTAAAAAAGAACCTGAGACTCAGCTTCCCTTCCTACACAGCGAACCTCCAGCTCCCTTCTAGGGTGCATTTGCTTATGTCTCTCCAACTGGCCCCCCCATCTTTCACTTACACAACAGCCTCCACCTCTCTGGGCAGCTGGGGAGCCGTGCAGCCCAGGATCTCCCCAGGGGACAGGGGCTTGCACTGGGGAACACTAACACGGTACTCCGCTCTCAGCTCCTGGGCAGCTGCCTGGAAGGATGAGGAGGGAAGGGAAGCAAGTGGGTGAGGAGGGAGAGCCAGGGCCAGAGGACCCGCCGGAGCAGCTAACATGAGCCCCAGGAAGAGCCTGGAAGCTGGCCGCTATCTGTCCACTTACCTGCAAGGTCGACACAAACTGAATGGTGCTGACCAGGGCGAGGGAAGTGGCTGGGGGAAAGGTGAGGCGGACAGAATCCAGGAGGTGGGCAGTATCTATCCGGATGTCCACGAAGACGTACAGTACCCGGAAGTCTTGGGCCGAGGGGTCCATGGGAACTGGGAAGAGGCAAGGGTTCAGGAGACTGTTCTGGAAGGCCAGAGGCGCAGGGGGCCTGCCTGCGCCAAGCCCTCTGAGCAGCCAAAGGTCCCTCAGAAGCACCTTTTCTGCCCCCCCGGCCGGGGGCCCAGACTGCTGTACCACCAACAGCCTTTCAAACACCCACATCTGGGACAGCAACGTTGTTTCCAAGGCAACCAAACCCAAAGAAGAGATCCACCTGCAGAGCAGGAAGGCCAAGGCCATCCCAGAAACTGGAAGGGACCTCCTGCCTGGGAGCAGGACAAGAAGGCACTGTGATGGGGGAATTAGCATATGCAGTGATGCCTCCCCACCAGGATCCCGACCCTCCATACCCAGGCAGCTGTGGCCATAGTGCACCAGGAAGTCAGCTCCCAGGGCCCTGGCGGTAAAGTCATCCACACAGCAAGCCCCATACGTCACATCGCCCATCACCATCGCTTCGGCCTCTGTGAACCTGTGAAGGTGGGGGAGCGGGGGGGACAATGAGATGGTGACACCAGGGTGAGGTAGGGGAGACCTATCCCTGTGGGGCTCTCTCAGGGCCCAGCTCCTCTCTCCCTACCCCCCACAATCACTAGGGCTGGCAGCTGCCACTTCTGCCAACAAAGAAAAGAGTAGGAGGGGCCCAGCTGCCGCATCCCCCGGTCCTGGCAGCAGCTCCTGGAACTGGAGCTGTATGAGGACGGTCTCTGTAGCACCCGGGTTCCTCCGTCCAAGCCCAGACTGCAGGGAGGACCCCTACCCCTCAGCCTGGCAGACACAGGGTCAGACACAGGGGCTCTGACACCCCGGCTCGTCGCACCCAGAGCAAGGAGCATGCACACACACGTGGAGGTGCCCACTCCCACGCCCTGACACTGCGGCACGCGTGGGTATGCGTGTACGGATACACGCAGCCTCCCTGTCACCCGGACCCCCTGCTACCTCCCCACCCTTAGTTAGGGCCCTCTGCGCCCAGGGTGGGGAGGGACCCACGAACGGCTCCCCCACAGCACATGGCACCACCCACACACCTCATGCGTCAGAAAGAGTGGGCTCTGGCCAACACACTGCCATAGGATCTTCTGCCAGGCCTGAATCACTGGGGGACAGGGGTGGGTGGGGAAGACCCCGCACTCCCCAGATTCACCACGGGCATGGAGCTGGAGGACCAGCTCTTCCTTGAGAGACCTGGCCCTGGGGCACGGGGCCTGGCTTGGCGACTGGGGTCTCCCCATTTCTCTCCTGGGGGTGTGCTGGGGAAAGCTGAGCTGCTGTCAGTCAGCAACCCCCCCTCCTCCCCCTTCCCCAAATCAGTCTGTGCACAGAAGCAGATTATTCAACTCCTTAAAATGCAGCCCAGGCGTCTGAGTCAGCCAGAGCACTTAATTTTTTATAGATTAAAATGTATGCAAATTGGCCTGAGCCCCAGAGAGCATCCCCAAGGGGCAAGAGGGTGGGAGCTGGGAAGTGAGTCTGTGGCAGTGGATGAAAAGCGGAGTGGGGGAGGGCAGCAGCAGGCAAGTGGGAGGTTCCCATCACGAGATGACCTCCCCTTTCCCCATTCCCCCTCCCTGTTACTGTGCTGGTTCCAGATGGCTGAGAACTCCCCACCCCCAGCCTCAGGATGGCTCACTGTAGTGAAGAAACTTAGAGAGGGGAGAGGACTTGAATACCATCTCCTAGACACTTCTCCCCCACCAAGCCCCTCCTTGCCCGATTCCCCCAAATGTGTCAGAGGAAAAGGTTCTCCTTGGCTAGACCTGCTGCTGACAACACAGCTCATTCCAGCTCAGCTCTAAGGGTTCTTAAGTTCCTCCTCAGGCCCCACCACCTGCTCTAGGCCCAGCTTTGAAGATACTGGAAACAACTCAGCCCCCCACTCCCCTGCCGCACCCCCTCCCCTACCTTAATATTTTAGGGAAAAAGAGATTTATACAGACAAGCCAAGCCAGACAGGCTGGGATCTCAGCAGGCTGGGAGTTTAGTTTTGGCTTTTTCCCATTGTGCATGTATGCGGGGTTGTGGGAAGGGACAGGGTAAGGCCAAGATCCAGAAGGAAAAAAAATGCGTCAGCAGGCAGAGATATAATGGGCATGGGGAAGGTCTTGGCCTAGCTTCTTTTCCAGTGCCCCAAGCCTCACCTTTCCAAGATATCCACAATGGTGCAGGCAAAGAGGAGAAGGCCCTCAGGCATTTGCAAGGCCACTGAAAGACAGAGCAGAGACATGAGAGCAGAGGTCTGGGAAAATGCTGGGATGGGGATACTATCCCTGACCGAGCTAGGCAACCTCTCCACCCCTACCCCATCTCAAAGCTTGGGGACTCACCCTTTTTGGCCTGGGCCTGTTGAATCCTCCAGATGGTCTTGGGAATCTCAAAGTTATAGTTGGAAGGCAGGACCTGAATGGCTGCCTGCAGCTGGGGGTTGTTCAGGATCTCAGGGGGGATCTGATTGGCTAAGCGGCCCCTAGGGGCTCGACCTAGGACAATGAAAGGCCTGAGTTAGCACCTGGCCTAAAACAGAACCAGACCCAATTAAGCTGTTACCACCACCCAAGTTTCAGGCCCAGATCCCAGATGCCAAGGGGGTTGGCCCAGCCCTCTTCCTCATTGAGTTCATTCTGAAGCTGGAAAGACACGCATTAAGCTGCGAAGAGATCTGCATAATTAGTTTCCATGTTGAGAGATTACTGGGAATCAAAGATTTGAGCCCACAAGTGGGGTACAGTTCATCCCTTACCTTGGGAGAACAGAGGTAACACCAGGAGAGTGAACTGAGGGTCAAACAGAAAAAAGTCCAAACAACTGCTCCTTCATAAAGAACAACTCTGAGGAAAACCCAAGAGCCTAGCAGTCTGGGAAAATGTCCTCCCCCGCACCCACCCCCCTCCCAATTCCCTGAGAACACTCTGAAGTTCTGAGGTCCTAGATATGCAATCTATAAGCAAACTATTATAAGCACTAATTTAAGACACTGCCTTCTTTACTCAAGTCTCACTGACCCTGTCTACACTGGTGAATCCCTACACTTTTCCCTCTCCTCATTTAAAAGGGAAATAAAAACCAAACATTTAACTCTTAACAGGTTCCTTAGTCCCATTGTTCCACTCCAGGAAAAATGAAAGAACACACTCTAGTTAGGATTGTGGGCAAACAGGTAAGGACAGAGGAGTGACCTCGCCCTTTAGGGGCTAGTAGTCTAGCGGGGGCAAATGCAGGTATACAAATTACAACCTGATTAAAGGAGAAAACACTGTAGCCCATTAGCAAAGCTGCAACCTTAATTTGCATCCTATTCCCCCACAATTCAGCTTAGCTCAACCCTATTATCTCTTTAGGAACCAGAAAGTTTGGGAATGTGATAAGGAAACAAGAAATTAATTTATTGAACAAATATTTATTGAACCTGTACTTTGTGCCACAATTTCTGCTAGGGCCCTTTACTACTATGGGAGGGATCCTCCCAGACATAACCCTTCACCCTCTGCCTGTGGGTGGATTATGGTAGTGATGATCGTGCAGTGGAGAATTAGCAAGGCAGCCTGGGATCCTGAGACCGTATTTGAATGGTACCACTCCCATAGTTTTTGTTCAGTTATCTCAAAGGCCTTGGAACAACCAGCCCAGAACCCTGGGCCCCTCACAGAAGCTCCTCTGATAGGGCAAGTCCCTTGTGGTAGTTGGGGAGTGGGAGCTGCTGGTTTTTTTTAGTAGCTCCATTTGTCCCCAGGACTAGTAGGCGCCTCCTCGTTTATCACGTGTCTGTGATCTTCTGTTTACATCAGTATTCTCCAGTAGACGGAGATCCCTGAGGGCAAGGCTGTCGTGTAGTCCCTGCATCCAGCAGAGGCCTGGCTGTCAGTGAGCGCTCAGTAAGTGCTTGGTGAATGAAACCCTGTGCCTCTTTACCGAAGGCATTCCCCGAGGGCCCACTTGTGGCATGGCTGCTGCAACGCGCTTGGCTCTTTCCTTCCCCATTGGGTCCGCCTTAGCCGTGAGTCCTCCGTGCCAGCCAAGGCACGGGGTCAGCGTTTCCGGCTTGAGGACTACAAGCTCCTAGGAAGGGCTGCTCCGGATCGCGCCCTAAGGCAGCAAAAGGAAGACCGGTCCCTCTGGGCTCCAGCGGAAGCCGCCGGAGCAAATGACAGCGGGGCCTTCCGAGTATGGCGGAGAAAGGCTGCCGCCGTTAGCGGGGGATGGTTCTGTCCCTGACTTGGGGGCCCTAACTCGCGATGCGAGGTCCGGAGGCCGCAGCATAGTAGCACCCACCTCTACCAGTGCCGTGTCGGCTGCCCCGCTCCGCCGCCACCGACTCAGCCAGCGCCGCCATCACTGGCCTGTGCACGTGGAGAACAAAAGGCAGCGCTAGAAGAACGCCGAGAGCTCAGACCTTGCGATCGACTGCCGGTCGCTAGCGAGGGGCGGGGATTTGCTGGGCGGGGACCAAGGAGGAGATGATAGGGGCGGGGCTATCGCGGGTAACCCCCCCCCCCCTTCATCCCGGAAGGACCGGGCTTTTCGCCGCAGCTAGCAGTCCAGTAGCATCGCAGTTGCACTCTCTCCACGACCCAGTCTTCTCCTCCGCTCCCGGTTTGCCAGACCTGGCACTCCCGGACCAGTGCTCCCCTATTTGCCGACTCCCTGCCCGAATTCTGTGGGCCAAGTCTTGTGAATGGGACACCGCCCCACCCCCGCCCCGTATCCCTTTTGCTCCTCTCCCAGTCTCCCCTCCTGGTAAGCAGTGGAGGCCGTGTAGGTAGGGCCACATTCCGTACCTCAGAGGACCCCACTGCCCAAACAAGACAGAACTCAGCTCCCATCAGCCCAGCTCCAAGCTGAGCCCTGGGGTTTTCGGAGCGCCAGAGTGCCCTTACCTTTAGGACCAATAGTGCAGAATGCTGGAAGGTTCCCATGTGAAAAACTGCTGCCAACGGAAGGCCCCAAGCCTGAGGGTGCTTTCCTGGGGCAGGGCATGGGGGTGGGGGGCGCAGTCCAAGGAATCCAATTGCCTAAACCAATCCACCGTATTCCCTGCCTCGGCTGCCTCTCAGGTCTAGATAGCCTTTCTCTTGATCAGGCCTGGGCTCCTGGGATCCCAAAGAGAAGGCATAAGCAGCCAGTGAGATGGCCTTGACCTTTGGAAGACCAGAGTACCTGCAAGACTGGCCCTTAGCAAGATCTGCCCCATACAGCAATAGTCCCCCAGGGCTGTTTGCCTGTCCAGCCCTCTGGCACCATCTTCCTCTCTCTGAGGTGGTGATGTGAGCACAGCTGGCCCTTTAAGGTAGCTCTGTGGCCTGGGGCTCCCCTGGAGGCCCTCCTTGCTTGGAAACTCCTAATTAAGGTAAGTGGAGAAGTGAAAAACAAGCAGCCAGGGATAGGCCTGCCTGGGTGGCTGCCCAGAGAGAAGGAATATATGGGCTGGCTGAGAGTGAGCAGCCAAGGGGAGGACCAGAAGGGGTCAGTGCTCTGCCCCCCAGGCCACCGACTGACACTCTTAGGACAGTCGTAGCTTTGGACAGGGCTGTGGCCAATGTGGCTCCCAGGAACACCCCTCTTACCTTGATAAGAGCTCAGCCTGGACTTCCCATCTCCCCTGGGTTCTTTGGACTCCCAAGGTGCAAGATCTGAATTCCAGGGATCCCCTGATCCAGCCCCTCCCCCTTCAGGACACTACGGCCCAGCCTGTGGACAACTTTAACTCTGGCTGCTGCTGTGAGATCCCAGGGGGGAAGATTGACTCCAGAAGAGTAGTGGCCTTTCCCTAGCAGGTACCCTATCCCTTGGGGCCTTTCCCTGGGCAGAAGTGGGGCCTGTTGATAATTGAAGGCCCTCATCTTCTTACAACATTGCCCCACAGCCTCTTGTGCTGAATGAGCTGCCCTAGCGCCCACTAGGAAACCAGGCGATGTCTAGGGGAACTAGACATCAAGGACAGATGTGAGCATGTCCCCTAAGATACTGCAGTGAAGGACATTGGGGGCTGTCCTTCAGCTGGGGCCGAGAACACCTCCATCTGTTGGTGGGGGGTCTCCCTGCCTGAGTTACTCAGCAGGCTGAGTAATTACTGCCTGACAAGAAGGCGGGCACAGTGCACCCCCACATGATACCACAACACCCGCCTGTAGTCACCCCCACCCCCTGGCTGGACTCCAAAGCAGCACCCAGCCCTCCTGAGGCCCGAAATAACTGTGCTTCTCACACTCACGCCCAGCCCCAGCCAACTTTGTCTGAGATGCTGGAGTTTGTGGGGCACGGGGGTCATGGGGAGGCAGCTCAGGGGGTTGGAAGGAGGATTAGCAGACCCCGATTCAGGCCTACACTTTGGCACTGATCTGCTTTGTGACGTGGAGCAAGTTGTTCAGCCTCCCTGGGCCTTGGCTCACTCACAGAGAGCCTCTGCAGTGCCCAGGGCCTTCAAGACCAGCTTTAATGCCTGGCAGGGTGTGGGGCCAAGTCCAGCCCTGCGGCTGGTCAAGGCTGAGAGAGAGAATACCCCACCTTCAGTTTCATCTCGAGATGGACCAATCTTGTTAATCGTCAGAACAAGGTTACTTTTTCACCTTCAAGCATTTGCACCTTCTCTCCTGTCTGGAATGCCCTTTTTCCTTCTCAGACTGATGAATTCAGCCCTCAAGACCCAACGTAAATGGCATCCCTTTGAAGAAGCCTTCCTTGACCATCCTTCACCCCCTCACAGAGCTAGCAGAGCCCCCCAACACTTTCTGTCTCCTCCTGTCACATTCTAAGATGCCTTCTAAGACGGCTTTCTTCCCCAACTATGCCCTAAGCTTTTGTAGTTACATGCCTATGTGGTTAGCTGAAACCCAGAGCCTCGGTGCCATTGGAAGCAAATATGAGTGAATGAATGATACTGGCCTTTTTTCGAACCTTCCAATGGCAGCAAGTTTTTCTCCAAGGGATTGCAACTCACCATCTCACCTCAATTAGCTCTCTTAGATGTCACCTGCTCAAAGCAGTGCTCCCCGACCTCCTCATATCAGCTCTGTACTATACCCAGCTCGCTTTTCTTCCATGCGTTGTCTCACCCAGACTTTTCTCATTTGGTGCCTGTTAACTGTAAACTCCACAAAGGCAGGGACCTTGTTTTTCATTGGCTGAATCCCTAGGAATGGTAATGCCCCACGCGATCGACCCTCAGTAAATACCGTTGAATGAGTGACTTAGACCACTCTTTTTCCTTTCTCAGGACCCCTCTTATCCCAGGCCAGTAGGGGGTGCCGCCTCCACCCACGATCTCGCCTGGCCTGAACCTTCTCCCCTCAGCCCAACTGCCCCCCTGCCGGACCTGCTTTCCAGGCGGTGCCTCCTCCATTTTCCAGGAAGCCCCGGGCGGGGTCTGTGTAGACTGAAGGAGATCAGGGACGCCCCTCTAGGCGGGGATAGCCCACCTGAGCCCCACACTGGTCCTTCCGGCTCTCTACAATTTGCAGCTGGGTCTCCCTGAATGCTTGCTGCATGGACTAGACCAGTCTGGGGGCGCGCCACACCTACCCCTCAAAAGAATAGTATCCTGGGACACGGGATGAGACGCGGCTGGGTTTCCTGGAGCTGTTCTGGGCAGGGAGGAGCCGTCGAGCCTCCGAGAAGGAAGCGGAGCCGCCTAGAGAGGATATGGGCAGGGGTGCAGACTTGTGATCAGGGTCTCTGGGCGGCAGTCCTCCTGTCCCAGCCGGTGGGCAGAGCGCACCGTTCCAGCCGCCTCTCTCACTGACCTCCAGCCGCGAAGGGCGAGAGGACGGGGGTTGGGCTGCGGGTGCGAGCTCCGGGAAGCCCGCGGGGCCGGGAAGGGGCTTTCGAGTGGCCCGACGGCCGCCCAGGGGCTGGGGCAGGTACTTGGACTGACGCGGGCCAAGGATCGTCCCCGGGGGCGGGCGCAGCGAAAACACCTTGGGAGGCGGCGCCGCGCGGCTGAGCGCCGCTGCCCTGGGAATAGGACCGCGCTCGGCACCGCGAGCTGAGAGCACTTTCATAAATTTTGTATGGGAGGCGCTCCGTGAGCGGGGGCGGGGAGCGGAGCGAGAGGGAGGGAGCTAGCGAGCGAGCGAACGAGGGAGGGAGGGAGGAGGAAAGGTGGGGGAAGCCGGGGGGTGGGGGGAGGAAGGGAGGCGCCCCGCTCCGGCGATCGCTGGGTCCTGCAAACGCGCGCCGGGCGCTTTCCCCGGAGCTCGGCGGTGCGTGCGAGCGCCCTTTTGCAGCAGCCGCGGCGGCGGCGGCCCGAGGGGGCGGAGAGGAGGGGGCCGCGGCCCGGCGGCCGGGCGGCCGGGGGGCGGCGTCCCCCCTCAAAACCGCCTGCAAAGAGCTCGGGGCTGCAGAAGCAGGCCGCCGGCTCCGCCGAGCAAGCCCCTTGTCCCGGGGCTGAGCGAGCGCGCCGGGCTGCCAGGCAGCGCCGCGGTTGCTAGTGGGCGCCGGTGCCCTCGGCGCTGGGCTCGGGCTCACCATGCCCCTGAGGGGCCGGGCTGCCGGCCACAAGCGGATCCCCGGCTTGCCCCCGCCTCGACGCTCTCGGATTAGCTGCAGCCGGCGCCCAAGGATTTGAATTCGGACTCCGGGAGGGAACGCGCCTAGGCCGACCTCGGAGTGGCGGCCCCGCGACCAACATGCTTCGCAAAGGTGAGTTGGAGCCGAAGGGGCAAGTTGGAGTTGAGTGCGCACGCGGCCGAGCCTCGAGCCCGGGAGCCACCCGAGAGCTCTCCGGCGCCCGAGCTCCTGGCCTGGGAAGCAGCGGCTGGCGGGCTGGCGGGCTTTGCGGGGACGCACCTCCGGAGGGTTTGCTGCTGGAGCTCAGCCCCTGTCGGTGGCCGGTTGCGAGACACGGGATTTGCACCATAGATCGAGCGGCCAGGCCTAGGGATCTGGCTCGGCGAGGTCATTTCGAGACCACTGTGAGCTACTGTATAATGGAAGGGGAGCCCACCTTCTGGGACCTTTGCTTTGCCATTATAAACTTTTGCAATCGTAGGCTCCGTCCCTTGCGTGGGCACATGCTGCCAGTTCTGCCGCTTTGGCGGGGCCGGGTGCGGCCCGCGCTCCAGGGCGGCCAGCGGTCAGTCACCGCGCCGCCCGGGCGCTCACTGCGCGCCCTCGATTCTCAGGCGAGGCCGGGACGCGGGCACCTTCCCTGCAGTCCTGCTTTGGTCCTCAGGGACGGGCTCTGGGCACCCAGCAGCCCAGGGGAGGTGGCTAGCGCCTGCTGTCCGGTTCTTCAAACTTTCCTTATGCCTGGAGCAGCGAGATGGGAAGGCGGGGGCCGTACCCGCTGCGTGCGCGGCAGGTGCCAGGCTCAACTTGAGGAGAGCTGGCTCCGCGACCACCTAACCACAACCCCCCCTCCCCCCCCCGCAGCCCGGCTCATTGCAGAACGTTGCAAAGTTGGCGCGGGTGCTGGGGAAGTCCCGCCGCGCCCCCACGTGGCTGCCGCGCGGGGAGCTGTCCCCGGGGCCCAGGGAGGGCAGGTGACCACGCCGGGAGCCCGCAAGCCCAGTCTCCCGCTGCCCCGGCCTCTGCGTCTGCCTCCTCCCTCCACTCCCAGGTCTGGGCGAGCTGCGACGCTCCGTCGGGACCCTATGGTCTCTGGGCCGGGCCGGGTGGCCCGCGAGCCACGGCGGCTGCGTCTGGCTGCCCGCGCCCTGCGGGAGCGGGCTGAGGCGGGAGCTCAGGTAGCCGAGGGCCCTGATCCCTGCGCTCCGCGCTCCTGCCTTAATCCGCCCCTGTTTCCATGGCAACAGACCGAGGTGTCGTAAGCACAGGATTCTGACCTCACAGTAGGATGGGGAAGGAGAAAACGGGCAGGGGGAGGTGGCGGAGGAATGGGAAGCGAAGCCCCAAGATGGGCGGAGATGTGGGGGTCAGGGAAGAGACCCCACAAGCAGGTGGGACAGGTGGGGGAAGAAACCACGCCTTCACTGGAAGCAGTAAAGGCTGTGTGGTGGTCCCGGCTGGCTCAGGCCTCCCGGGGAGCCTCGGTTGCCCCAACGTGTCAGTTGTCACAAACTTGTGTGTGACTTGTGTCTTCCACGTGGGTCAGGGCAGTGCGGGGGGTGAGGGTGGGGGGGAGCTGCCTGCCTTTTCCTGTGGTGCGGGGGGGGGGGGGGGAGTCTCTGCGGCTGGTTGGAGAAACCTCTTCATTGATACACCCCCGTTCCTTTTCCCTGCAGAAGGGGACTAAAAGTCCTTTCAGCAGCTAGCGGTGCTGGTCAGTGCCTGCACACAGAGGGTGATTTTTACAGAACAGAGGTGAGCCCCGGGTCTGAGAAGCTTGGGCCTGGAGTGTGCACACTTCCCCTGGTGCGTAAGGGTTCTAGGCAGTTTTAAAAGGCCACCATGCCTGGGTTGCTGGGTCTGGGATGGAGATAATAGAAGAGAACTGACATCTCATTTTCCTTTTGGTCTCTTGTCTTTTGGCAGTGCATAGTTAAAAATGAGCCACAAGGCAGCCTATGTACTTTATTTACATGACTTAGGTGCCCAGGGAGGCTTGAGCAGCCTCCAGGAGCCTTTCTCTCCCATCCTCGCTAGCCAGAGACCCAACCTGGGATAAGCCCAGTGCATTCTGGGGGCCTCTCCCAGTGGAGGAGGCTCACTTACCCTGTGCAAGAGGTGGCCACTGGAGGCGTGGCAGTCATGTGGGTTCACCACTTGGGCTATCTTTCCCTTCCTGCATGGCTTGGTTGATGAGAGAAGTTCTACTAACAAAGAAGTTTCCACCTGGATTGACCGGAGGAAAACAGAGCAGAAAAGCCCTTTGCTGGGCTACGCTCAGCTCCAGTGGCCAGCAGCCTGCTGCTGGGACATTGTGTGGGCAAAGGACTTTAATTTGGGTCCTTTGCTGGACAGTCTTCTCTCTCAGCCCCTGGTCCTGATCCGTAGGACTTGTTTCTTTTACACACATATACAGGACGCTCAGATACTCTGTGTGGATTCTAGGTGTGTGCTCAAAGCCAAAGGTATGCCATTGAAGGCGGCCATTGAAGTTTCTGCTTCCCGAATTGTTCCCGAAAGCTCCGAGCGAAAACATGTTATAGGGATGGTTCAGACGGTCATTGCAGTTTCCCTGCCTATCAGCTGCAGAGCCCTGCGTGGACTCCTGGACCTGAAGGAGTTCCATAGTCTCGTTTGGAAAAGGATTTGAAAAAAGAGCAACCATTCCTAGATCCTGGGGGAAAGGTGGAAGAGAAAAACCCTCTGACTTTTCTGCAAAGGGCTGGGCTCATGGTCTTGACCGTGGAGTGCTTTGTGGAGTCAGGAGGCTCCGTGGCCTGGGCAAGGCGAGTGTAGGCTGTGCATCATGAGGGCCATCACTCTGATTTCTGGTTGACCTATTGCAGCAAGCTGGGTGCTGTCCCCTGGCAGGACGTTTTAGGAACTGGGGGGTTCTTCCTTGTGTCTTTTAATGAAAGGACTCTACCGGCCGCAGTTGCACCTCTGTGAATCAAAACAGCCTGAGTTCTCAGTGGATCCTGCCGCTGACGGTGCTGGGAGCTGAAGGCTTCAGCAGCTGCCTGCCCTCTTTTCCGTCTCTTGGCCTACCCTGCCAGAATCAGGGATATAAAAAGCAAGCCTCTGGTCAGAGATGAGAGGCAGGCAGGGCAAGCCATGCCTGGAGCCACCCAGCACCATCCAGGAAGAAAGGGCAGCCTGTGGGGGGGGGGGGGGGTTCACTTCCCCAGAAGTGGCCTGGATCTATGGTTTTCACTTTTAGAGCTATAAAAACAGAATGCAAATCAACAGCCTCTGGGCTAATACTGAACCTATCCTTAAAGTTTTTGTCTTGTTAAGCAAGGAAATAGAGTGCCAAATAGGCTTTGTTAAGTGGCAGTCGAATTAATAATTTAAAATCTTGTAGCTGTCTTTCATTAGAATTTATCTGTACATCAACCACAGAATCAGTCAAACACCCTCATTTATAAGTTAATGCCATCCCTGAATAATTCAGCAAGAGCTAGATTAAGGCCTGCAATCCAGTAAGAAGCATTTTTGTTCTTTTGGTTTCCATAGCCAGATGGGCTGGCCTGGTGGCTGGATTGGGTCTCCTTTGTGTGGAAGGGGAGGCAGCGGGAGGAAGGGACCGTGGGGTCATCAGTGTTTGATGGATCTGAATCCAGAGGTTCCCTGTCTGACCTGAGAGTCTTCAGGGGGCCAGGTGTCGGCAGGGTCCTCCCCTTGGAGCTATCCGTTAGCTCCAATAGAGAAGGGAGGACTATTTCATGGACAGCCAAGACACTCTTCTTTCTGCTGCAGAGGAAGTGTATAGAGGAGAAGTATAAGAACCCAGGAGGGTTGAGATGGGAGGCTTTTTTTTATCCCAAATCCTAGCGTAGAAACGAAATTTCAGTCTTCCCTGCTTAATTGTGTCCCACCCAGGGAATGCAGCCTGGTGGGACCAGGGTCACCAAAACAGCTTCTTTCATTGAGAGCCTCTGGGCTGCTGCTTTCCTCAAAGCTCTTGGTCCTTATGCCAGAAAAGAGAAGCCGAGAGGAGGACTTTTAGGGGAGCACCAGGACACACCAATAGAAGAAGAGAACCAGAGGGAGCTGCTCAATAAAGCCCGTGCATCCATTTTCTCACCAGGGGCCAGAATAAAAGCAAGGCAAGCAATGCATTGTTTCCCTTGTGAGCTCAGACCACATAGCAAATGTGTTTTGGTTCTATTCCCGTCATGCCGGTATGCGGCCAAGTCCTGGCTGCACTGCTCAGGCCCATCTTCTACAGAGAAACCGTTCAGGACCCAAACTCCCAGCGTGGGCGCACTGGCTCCTGCACTGCGGGAAGGTAGCCCGGAGTTTCTGGTCTCTGTCTCAGGCCACCGATCCTGAGCCCTCTGTTGGATTCAAGGGCACTATTTGTGAACACCAGGTAGATAAGTGGAGCAGACGGTGGACTTGACGCCAGGAGAGGGTTCTTGGCCAAGTCTGAAAAGGGGAAGTCTCATTAGGAAGAGGAAGAGGCAGGGGAAAGGGGGGGGGTGTCTGTCCCCTGACCTGTGGCTGAGTTGAAAGCAGATGGGACTGAGGAGGGAGGCTTGTGGGGGTGAATCCAGCTCCAAGCTTTGGAGTCACAGCCTGAAAAAGGACAGAGCAGAAGTTCACTCGCTGGAGAGGAGAAGGAGGGGGCAGGCATCCTGAAGGATGTCAAGAACGGATCTGTGTGGTACCATCTGCAGCAAAGTAGTGGTTAAGGTGAAAGCAGAGAGATGACAGGGAGGGAACAGATGGCCAAGGAAGCAAAATAGCTGGCGAAACGGGAACAGAGCCTCCAGGGACAGCAGAAGGCAGGACCTCCGCGCAGAATGCCGGAAGCAGCCCTTTCTCGGGGTGCGCTGGCCAGGCCACCCTGACTACAAGTGAGTCAGAAAGAGGAGTGGGGCAGGGACCTCAGGGTGAGAGGCTTCCTCAAGGCCTGGGACGACACCTAGCGAGACATCAGCTCCAAGGTTAGGGGGTCCAAGAGCAGGGACCCCCTTGGATGCCTTTGAACTGGGGAGAGGAGGTACCGCCCTGACTTGGTGTCCATCACTAGGGCAAAGCCAAGCCGTGTCTCGTCTCAGAGCATGCCCGGTTGAGCCCCCCGGGAGGAGGTATGGACGCTAGCTGGAGACAGGGGCAGCAAGGACCCACCTGTGCCAGTCCCTGTCTGTGCACTGCCAATACCTGCTTATAAGGAATTATCGATGGGCCAAGCTAAGTGTACTCCATGCCTCATGTCACATCATCTCCACAATCACCCTTTGAGGTCAGTCTGTACTTGTCCCTGCGCCACAGATAATGGAAACTGAGGCACAGACAAATGAAGTCCCTTGCCCTGGGTCACGCAGCTGGCCCACTGTTGAGTCAGAATGCAGTCCCCGATCCGTCTGCCACCATACTCTTTCACTTGCTTGCTCTCTTAACCCCTAAGCTCCAGTCTCACATGCCCATCTGCCTTGAATTTACATGACATTTGTTTTGCGGGGTGCTGAATCATTTGTATCTTGATGCAGAGCTCCCTGGTAGTTCCCATGTGCTCGCCTTCTGCTGTACCTCCAGGAGTGTCTCTGGCCAGGACCTGGGGACCTCAAGGACCCTGAGCCAGGCTCTCACCTGTCCTCTTCTTCCCTACGCCGCTCCGTGTCTGGGCAGACGCACCCTCATCTCCTGCCTCCTGCTCTGGTTTCTTCATTGCAGAGATGGGACAGTGGGCCAGCGCCATTCTGCCTGCTTTTGTGCCCTTGAGAAAGGCTGGGACATGGTTTATTTGGGGGCTGGGCCTTCCCCATATGTTGCTCTTCCTGGCTAGCCTAGTGGACGTGTTCACACAGCTACACCCCAGATTGGCAGGTGATGGTGCGGGGAGGAACAGCCCCAGGGTATGGGGTGGTAGCTGGCAGGCCGGATGAAGCAGGTCCCTCCACCTGTACCTGCCCCCACCTCCTTCGCTCCTGGGATGGTGGTCCCATGGCCCAGCCCTAGTCTGCTAGCTAGACGCTAACTGCAGCTCTCAGACCCATTCTCCAGAAGGGACTTCTTCTGCCCCCTTCCGGCCATGGCTGAATCCCAGAGGCCAGTTTTCCCTATGGTTTGGAAAAGAAAGAAGGAGTTAAGGCCCAGAGTCTAGGTGGTTTTAGAAGGTAGACGGGCAGCCTCCCACTTCTGAGCGAGGATCTCCCCCCACCACAGCGAGGTAGGAGGTCTGATCTCACAGATAAGCCACGGCTCCTGAGCCTGTGATCATTGTCTCATCAGTCAGCGAAGCTGGGATCCAAAACAGCAAACGGCCTCCGCGCTGGCATGGCAAGAGGGTTGGCACAACACAGTGTGTGTGTAAGTGTGTGTGTGTGTGTGTGTGCACGCACGCATTTGCAGAAACACACCTGGCAAGCATGCAACAGGCGCCGGAAGCATGCGTGCCTGAAGTCTGCTGTCGTGGAGTGAGCACCCCACGTGCGTGCGCCCCACCTCCTGGTCCTTGAGGCCAGTAGCACGGCATTGGAGCCATCGGTGGGCTGGCGAGCTCGTCAGTGTGGGGCGTCCAGGAGTGAGTGGGACAGCGCTCTGTGCACCACGAGTCGGGAGCCAAGCTTGGTGAGCTGGTGTGTGGCTCCCCCCAGGGGTGGGCTCTAGGGGACGGACCACAGCAGACCCTGGAGAGGGGCCTCTTGGCAGCTTCCTGGGCTGATTCCAGAGGGCCGTGGTACCGTCGTCAGGGTGGGGCTGCAGGAAATTGAGCAGAAGTTGGGGCGCCCGGGTGGCTCAGTCGGTTGGGCGTCTGCCTTTGGCTCAGGTCATGATCCCAGGGTCCTGGGATCGAGTCCTGCATTGGGCTCCCTGCTCTGCAGGGAGCCTGCCTCTCCCCTGCCTCTGCCTCTGCCTCTCCCCCTGCTTGTGCTCTCTCTCTGTCAAATAAATAAATAAAATCTTAAAAAAAAAAAAAGGAAATTGAGCAGAAGTCTTCCCCAAGTCAGGAGAAAAGCTGGGCTCCCAACTCGCAGCCCACTGAGATGGTGTGAAAGTTTGCTTCTGCCTCTAAAATTGCCCTAGCAGAGTTTGCCATCCCTCTCTGGGCACCTGCGCCAACACAGTGAAGGAGGCCTTTACATATGGTTATACAGAGAGATTCATGAGGCCCTGGGGGGAAAATTGGCATTCTTCTTTCAATGATTTATTTATAGGGTGATTGGATGATGGGGCTATGGAGGCTAAGGTGCCTCCATTAGTGAGAAGCACACGAGGCAGAAAGCCTTGCTCTGTATTTGACATTTAGTGGGGCGACTCCTACCAGGGAGCTGCTTTTTCTTTTAGAAGTTTTTGCCTTTAATGTTCTATTCATGGGCTTGCCTGAGCAGGCCTGGAGAAGGAAGGAGCCTGCAGTGCAGTGGGCTAGCCGGCTGAGGCCAGGCGGCTTGGGGGCAGGCAGGGCCCGGTGGGTGACTCCGGGGCCAGTGCAGGGGCAGCGGGGCAGGCCCGGGCTGGGAGGGAAGCGGCTCTGTTCCCGCACTGAGGGCCACCTCGTTGGCACCGGCTGCAGGCAGCACACCCTTTCGTGTTTACTCTACTGTCTGTCTCTGTTTTCGCCGGCCGCCAGGCTCTGCCTCTAACAGCGGCTCTGTGTGACCCTGGCTTTGGCTTGGCCGTGGCCCTTTTCTTCCTAGGGACCGTGGGGTCATAGAAAGAGCACTGAAGTTGGAGTCCCAGGGGTGCATTAGGTTCCAACTCTGTGGCTGGGTCTCTAGGACCCTGGGTGCATTTCCTCCTCCCTGGGCCTCAGTTTCTCCATTGATAATAGGACCAGATTGATGGCTTTTCAAATGTTTCTGGGACAGAGAACAGTTTTTTCCAATGATATCCACTGTCAGAGCCCAGAATAAAAAACAGAGAAACGGGGGCACCTGGTGGCTCATTGGTTAAGCGACTGCCTTCAGCTCAGGTCATGATACCAGGGTCCTGGGATCGAGCTCCACGTCGGGCTCCCTGCTCAGTGGGAACCTGCTTCTTCCTCTCCCTCTACCCCTCCCCTGCTCATGCTATCAGCGTCACTGTCTCTCAAATAAATAAATTAAACCTTTAAAAACAAACAGAACAACACAAAAAAAACAGAGAAGCGTAAGTAGGCCTGGTCAGAGCTGGGGAAAGGGGCGTCCAACCCTGGCCCCACGGACGCCCTGACTGACAGCCCCTCTAATTTGGAGCCTGGGGAGTCTCCTGTGGCCCCTTTTGGCAGGACAGGGCCCACAGGAAGGCCACTGGGTGTGCTGGGTGTGGCATGTTAACAGAGGGACACAGTCCCATCCTCTGAGAGGAACTATCTACACTGGGAGCCTCCTTGCCCTCCCCTCCCCTCTCACACCTCAACCCAGACCTCAGGCTGTGTTCTCTTGTCACTCGACTGTCACCGCTCCGGCCTGATGCTGACCCTACCAAACGTCTTCCTCCCATCTCATCTGACCTTCCGGAGGCATCTGACGGTTGGCCGTGGTTTCCCCGTGGCTCTCCTGATGGCAGCTCCCCTGGTCTTTCTCCGACTTCGCTCGCCCACAGAGCCGGCTGCTCCTTCTCAGCCTTCTCTGCCAACTCCACCACTCGGGCAGCTCCCCAAGCATCGCCCTGGGCGCCATCTCCCCCCTCGCTCTCCTCTGGGGGGCTTCGGCGTGCCCCCGGCTCCCACACATCCTGCTCTGCAGCCTTCACACCTCCTCCCTCCCCCGGCCCCCGCCTGCACCCCAGCCCAGGCTGCTTGCTTCTCATCGACCTCATGGGCAGCTCGCTCCCTGCCGCCTCTCTTGCTTTCACCCAATCCAGGTTTTACGCTCTGGGTACATTCTACGATGCCACCTGCTCTCATCCCCTCCCTTGCTTAAAGCACCTGCAGAGATTTCTTTTTCTTCAGGGTGTGGTCCAGACTTCCCAGCTGGACAGCCTGTAATATTCTGTGCTTCCTGGTCATTGTATCCAACCTGTCTTATTGCAATTACCTTTTTATTATCTGCCCTCCTCACTGGAAGGTAGGTTTCATGAGACAGGTTAGTCTCCCCCTCCCACTCTGCCTCCCCGCCCCTCCAGATCTGCTCTCTGTCCCAGGAGGTTGCCTGTCCAACATCAGCAATGACCTCCCACACCCTCTTGCTTCCAGTTGGCTTCAACCAATGGTGAGTCACCATGAGTTCTCCTGCCCCCCCCCCCCCGTCATTCCCCAAAGATTCTTCCAGAAGTGCAGCCTGAGATAAGGATTCGAGTGTACCTTGTATATTTCCTTGTATATTTAAGAGGCATTCTAGAAAACGCCAGTAGGGGAGCCGGGAAGAGAGACAGAGAAGGGAAGAGGCCCGTGGTTGAGCAAAGTAACACTGTGGGCAACCAGAACTTAAAATCCCAGCAGGGAACTTGGGGATACGGCTTAGAACATGCGCCTCAAAGCTATCTCACGGAAGGGAGGGAGCAGGGGTATTTATACATAGCTCCTCTCCAGCATTGGCTGAGTGGTCTTCCTGGTGTAGAGATTAGCTCCCCCTCTCACTTTTGGCGCTCTGTGAGAGAGCAACTGCCAGCTCCCGCTGCTAGAAAAAGCCCTCAGGCAAAGAAATGCAGGTTCTGCCAGTTGGAAGTCAGGCTGGTGTGTGCTAAAATGGTGAAAGCAAGGGATAGGCAGGCCTCCACAGCATCTGCCCCACGGCTCCTGCCAGTGAGCTCCAGGTTCAAAAGAGCTCCCTCCTCTCAGCCCCAGGGTGGGGTGGAGGTGGGGAAGGGGCAAAGGACATTCTCTCTTCCCCAGTTTCCCTACCCAGCTTCTCTGAGTACCGTGTACGTATCCAATTAACTACCGGGCCCCTGATTAAAACAGCATCCCGCACAGAAGAGAATGTAGCACATGGTGACATCGGGTAGCGTTGAATCCATAACTGCATGTCGTGTCTTCATGAATTGATTAGAAATGTTAATTCAGTGATTGTACACAACCACAGTTGCTGGTTTTGGAACCCGGAAAACGTAGTACCAAAACCTCATTTTGAAACTGTTCTGTGGGGCACCTGGGTGGCTCAGACCGTTAAGTGTCTAGCTCTTGATTTCAACTCAGGTCGTGGTCTCAGGGTCCGGGGATCAAGCCCCATGTCAGGCTCCGCACTCAGCATGGTGTCTGCTTAGGATTCTCTCCCTCTCCCTCTGCCCCTCCCCATGCATTTTTAAAAATTGAATTGTTTTGTAATTATAAGAAAGATCAAACCATGATAAACTAGGGCTTAAAAAAAAAAAGGAAAGAAAAAAGGAAGAAGAAAAGAACAGAGGCTAAGTAAAGTGTAAGAGGGCTCTCTGTAGCTATCCAGCTGCTTTTACTTGGGAAGAGCTCTCCAGGCCCAGGGAACAGCAAGTGCAAAGGCCCTGAGGCAGGAGTATTCTTGGCTGCCGCTGGGGGCTTTAGTACCAGGAACCAAGAGAACACACTTTTTTTTTTTTAATCTTACAGCTTTCCCGTGCAGTGCTTCATTAAAAGCAGAAAAGGCAGGTCTTATTGGCCCCAAGTTCCAGATGAGGAAGAGGCTACAGGGCTCAGCCCAGCCCCGCTCTGCTCCTCTGTGGACCCAGGAAGCTGGGAGGCATAGAACAATGGAGCCAGCTGGACCACAGAGGACGTCTGGTGGGACGGGAGCTGTGTTGGGAGAAGAAATAGCACTCGTACTCTGAAAAGTTTAAGGTGTACTTGGCAGATTTTTATGGAACCAAATTTGCACTATTGATCCCGTGGCAAATAAAAACCTCTTCTGGATGCTCCGGGCTTCAGAGATCCGAAATGTTTGACTGAGACTGGCCCGAACATGAGATCAGCCAAGCTCAGGGGGTGCCTGGGGTGAGGAGACTGACTGTTTTGCCTTCTCTGTGAAAATGACTTGTTACTTTGAACTGCTTCCTCTCCTCCCAGGGAGGGAGGGCTCCTGGGTTGCTGCGCAGGCCTCAAGCCTGCAGCTGAAACAAAATCTCAGCAAAGGAAGAGAGGCCAGGGCAGTTTAGAGGACCACACCCAGGCAAATGCGCCAGCCAAGGGGGACACCGTGCCACCAAACTGTGAGCCAGTGGTTGGCCCTGGGGCCACCTGGAGGTAGGCATGGTTGTCGTCTTCCTGTAATTGGCCCACCACCCCTGGTGGGCTGCTATTTCCGCTTTCAGTGCACAAATCTGATTGCAGAGATTTGAGGTAGCTCGTTGGAAGTAGGGGATTATTGTGAGGAGATGAGCGACCGGGGCTCCAGAAGGCTCCAGGAAAGGAAGTAACAGCCTTTTTGTGGTGCCTCTCCTTCCACCCAACCCAGATGCCCCTCCTTCTGCCCCAATGTCTGTACCCATGACTTGTCACCTTGTACCGGGCCCAGTATGGTCACCGAGGGCCGCTTGCTCTTCAAGATGGCTTTCCACCCCCTCCACTGCTAATCGCCTCACATTCTTTGTATCCCAAACTTAGTTCCCAGAAGGAAGACCTCAGTTGAGCCCACCTGTGTTACAGATCATGGTCACCTGTGAATTGTCTATCCATGGATGAGCTGGCTGCCTTTTATTCTGTCAGCCAAGAGGAGTATGGGATGTGTCTCCATGTGACAAACTTTTTTTTTTTTTTGAGGTTGTATTTATTTTGAGAGAGAGAGAGAGAGAGGATGAGAGACAGAGAACATGAGGGAGGGTCAGAGGGAGAAGCAGGCTCCCTGCTGAGTCCCACATGGGACTCGATCCTGGGACTCTAGGATCATGACCTGAGTTGAAGGCTGTCGCTTAATCAACTGAGCCACCCAGGGGCCCTCCATGTGACAAATATTTAACAGCTATTGAGTGCCTGCCTACTGCTGGCTTGGCCCTAAGGATGAAGGAAAGAGTAAAAACCAAGTCCCCTGTTCTAATGGAGCGTGAGTTCTACTAGGGGGAGATAGATCCAGATGAACGACTAACTGTATTCTGTCAGGTAGGGATAGGTCCTTAGAAGAAAAGACTGTTAGAGGGTGAATTAAGAAACAGAGAGTGACCAGAGAGGTGTTATTTTAGAAAAACTGGGAAGCCTTTCTGATAAGGTGACATTTGAATAGAGGCCTAAGGGAGGGAGGGCTCTTTGCAGCTACCTGAGCTGCTTCTGCTTGGGAAGACCTCTCCAGGCAGAGGGAATAGCAAGTGCAAAGGCCCTGGGGCGGGAGTGTTTCTGATACAATACCTGGCTGCCTCTGGGGCTGGAGCTGTAGGCAGGCAGGGCTGGCGTTCTGAGGTACAGCCCATGAAGTAGTGTCAGGTTCCTTTGGAGAGGACTAGAACTTGGTGTCAGTCCCAAGTTCATCAGCCCCTTGGCTAGGGGGAGGAGCCAAACTACAAACCAAAGCAACATTATGGCGGGAGGAGGAGTGGTGGGTCTAGGAATGCCCCTTCCCATTGGGGTCAGTTGCTTCTCCTCGGTTAATGTGGCCCAGTCTGCAGCCTGAATACAAGGTCACGGATCACTTCCCATAAGCTCTTCCCTTTAACTCTGAGTACGAAACACAGAACTTAGTTCTGTGGATGGTCTTGCCTTTTTCATTTATACATCAGCTTTTTCTCCCCAATTAGACCAGGCCTGAGCCCCTGTGCTCTGTTGTAGCTGTTTCCTAAATAACCAAACTCTCACTCCGGACCAGGTACTGTGGGGTGTGAGCAATAGGCTGAAGATCCATCCTCATTCAGGAAACGTACTACCTGGTGGGAGCGAGAAGCCACACACCAGGATCACGAAAGGCCAGGGCAGGGTGGAAAGGTTGGAGAACAAGGGGATGACTGTACATGAGCCATGATGGCTGTATGGGGTGGTGGCGGATCGATTGTAGAGCAGATTGAAGGGAACCCAATTGTTGGGTTGGTTGGCTCATCAGCCACTGAGTAAAATTTTTGAACTTTCCAAATAATGCATACATGTGACAGAAAACATGGGATTGGCAAAAGGAAGAAAATCACTATAATCCCACAACCCGAAGAGGGAAGTATGGGGAAGCTAATCCCTCCCAGGGCATTTGGTGCATTTGATAAATCCTTCTGGGCTGGTTCCTGCATTCATGCAAATGTACCCTGTCTTGTTGAATCTACAGTCTATCTCAGACCCTAGGTTGAGTAATTTCTAGGTGCGTAATTCTTCTTCTTTTTCTTCTTCTTCTTTTTTTTAAGTTTTATTTATTTAAGTAATCTCTATACCCAACATGGGCCTCAAACTCCTGACCCCAAGATCAAGAGTCGCGTGCTCTACCGACTGAACCAGCCAGGTGCCCCTCTAGGTCAGTAATTCTAAACCTATTTTAATGGCTGCAGAATGTTCCATTGCATGACTACCTGTCCTCTCAGGCTGTGCACAGAGGCCATTTCCAGCTTTTTCCTGTTAGACGTGTTAGCCGACACGCGTGCCCATGTGCCGTGTGGCTTCTGAGCAGGAGAAGGAAAGAAGTGTGAGATGTCAAGGTCTTCACAGGGAGTCAGCTGTGTGGAGGCCATCGTGGGGTGTCAGTGACACCCCTTAGGTGGGCAGGCTGGATACTACCCCAAGTAGCAGCCGGCCAGACCTGAAGCCGCCTGGGTATTTGGAGAGGAGGCAGGTTTGTGTGTGCGTGCGCGCGCATGCATGTGCACATGTGTTGTGGCCATGAACGTGGCCTGTCTCTAGTGAAGCAGGAGGTGGGTGAACCAAAGGGAAAGGTGTACAGAGGCATTAGTTTTCTTTGGGGTTAGGTGGCACCAAAAACTCCTGAGGATGGTGTATAAGGAAGAGCCTGCCCCTTGCTTTTGGTTTGGACCAGGAGACTTGTGTGATTTTGAGTTTTGTAGACTCTTTTTTTATTTTTTAAAGATTTTATTTACTTATTTGAGAGAGAGTGAGAGCACAGAGGGAGATGGCGAATCAGGGAGCCCGATGTGGGGCTCTATCCCAGGACCCTGAGATCATGACATGAGGTGAAGGCAGATGCTTTTTTTTTTTTTTTAAGATTTTATTTTGTCAGAGAGAGAGAAAGCACAAGCAGGGAGAGCAGCAGGCAGAGGGAGAAGCAGGTTCCCCGCTGAGCAAGGAGCCTGATGCGGGGCTCGATCCCAGGACCCTGGGATCATGACCTGAGCCGAAGGCAGCACTTAACCGACTGAGCCACCCAGGCGCCCCAGCTCTTTCCTATTTGGTGCTAGAAGAGACCCTGTAGCTTAGCTGAGATAACCGAAGCACAGAGAACTCCTGTGGCTTGCCCAGCATCACGCAGCATTAGGCATGGTTCACTGATGTGTTCTCTAGAACGTCCAAAGCGTGCTGCATGCTGGCTGGTAACATCGGTTAACTGCCCCTTATCTGTCCACGACCCCATCCCCAGAATTCCTGCATCTCTCACCCAGCGGAGCACGCAGTGCTGGTGGCTGTCCTTGCTCAGTGGAGGCTGGTAGGGAGGGCTCATTCCAGGGGTCCGTGGACAAGCCCTTCACCTCCAAGTGGGTTGCTTAAGCACACAGGATCTGGCCAGACCCACGTTCGTCTCCTGGGAATGACCCGATTTCTCTGAACTTAAGTGTTTCCATCTTTAAAATGGGGCTACTGATGAGACCACTTGACTTGTAAGGTTGTGTCTATTAAACAAGACAAGCCTGATACAGTTCTTGGTGCCTGACTGAGCCAGGAGCTCTGCAGATGCTGCCCTCAATGTTAGCAGAAACAGTGAGAACTTCCTGCGTCATCCTTCCCGCGGGCCAGGCCTGACTACCCTGTGAAATGTTGCCTCCTTGTGACCAGGGCTGAGTCTGAGTGAGTGGCCAGGCCGATACAGGCCAGCCCTGGCCAGAAGCAGGAGTCTCAGGACTAGGAGGGTGGGTCAGGTCACCTTGAGCAGAAAGGGCCACCCTGTCTGGGGAGGACTGACTCAGTCCCAAACTCCCTGCTCCCTCTGCCCAGGGTCCGGGAGATGTCCCCTGAGGCGACGCAGGGGGAGCAATGGGAAGCATTCTCAGGTGGTTTTCTTTGGCTTGGAAAGGTGAGATGAGGTTGGAGTCTTCCCCAGAAATCCGCTCCATCATCGGCAACCGCCCGACTAGGCCCTGACCTCTTCCTTCTCTTCAAAACGAGGTCTTCCCAATCAGAAAAGAAGGCCCAGCCCCAGCCCGGAGCCTCGGTCTCTCGATCTGTGAAATAGTCACTGGTTTTTTTGCCCAATTCCTCTCAAACTTATTTCTGGTCTTCTCAGGTTTTCTGTCTGTGTCTGCAGCGGGGTGGATGACAGCAAGGGCTGTGGAGTGGGAAAGGCAGGAACCAGGGCCCCGCTCCGCCACTTACCAGCTGCCTGACCTTGGGCGAATGCTTTTCATTCTCTGGGCCTCAGTTTCGTCATCTGAAACAGGGGGCTAATGCCACCTGCCTCTTGAGGTTCTGAGAATTCTTTTTTTTTTTTAAGGGTTTCTGAGAATTCTTGACCAAATGAATGTAAAGTGCCTTCCTGGCACGTAGCAAGGCCTCAGTGAGTTGCGGCCGCTGCGCTGTGTTCCTCACGCAAGCCTATGACTCAAGAGCCATGTGCCGAGGCCTACTGTGTGTGGGGACTCTGAGAACCAAAATGAATGCCATAGTCCTCTCCTCAGTGGCCTTGCCTCCCTTGCCTTTTTCCACAGGGTAGATCCCTGTCTTCTTTGTTCTAGGCCCCACCTTGCCCTCTTGTAGGAGAGGCTGGGGATGTTAACCTCTTGGGTATCAGGCCTCAGAGGGCCTCGGTGTCTTTGCGCCAGGCTGACCACTTGCCCCCTTTTCAACAGGCTGATACAATCACAGGAGGAGAAGGGTGTTACCTGGGGAGCTGCTCCGGGGCGAGCTGTGTCATGGCGCCTAGGGAGGAATCCAGAATGGATCTCTCTCTCTGACCAGTTCCTTGAAGAGTAGGAACCTTGATCAAGCCGTTGAGGGAGAGAAAGAGCTGAGGACCCCTCCCTGCCAGGGGCGCAGCCTGTGCAGCCCCAGATGGGACCCGAGACCCCTCCCGCCCACCCCCTCCCTCCATGGAGATAAGGTGTGGGGTCTTCTCAGGAGGTCCTGCTCACCTGTCCAGTATCCCAGCCTTCCTCCACCCGCTGGAAACTGGCCAGGGCGGTTTTCCTAACGGCCTAGCCACATTACAATCTCAACAGAATTAACCAAAAAAAGAGAGAGAGAGAGAGAGAGAGAAAAGGGAAAAAAAGAAAACAGTCCTTGCGCAAAAGCCGTCACAGTGCCTGCCAGGACCTAAGATCTGGTACTATCTATTTTTTTAATAATTGAGGGTAATAAATATGTATTTCTTTCTCCTCACCACCCTCCCCCCCAAATCCTCCGCAGCTTGTCAGCTCCCTGCGTCTCTCCTCTGATCAGACCAAGTCTTCCCCAAGCAAAAAAAAAATCCTTTAAGCAAAAAGGATTAAAGCCTTGAAAGTAGGTCTTCTGCCTGAGCTCTCCCCCACCCTCCCTTCCCCTTCCCTGGGGTTGGTGGAGAAAGGCCCCTCTGGGAAGCTAAGGACAGGGAGGAGAGGGGGAAAGCAGTGGGCGGTGGCAGCAAGTCCTGAGTCCCTGGTGGGGGGGGAGCTCTGGAACCCAGGACCACACCATCCTCCCTCTCCTCAGCCCATCCAGTTCCAGGCCCAGGCTAGCCGGGGGAAGCAGGCCAACCCAGCACTCCTCTGACTCCTGAGGAGCGGCTTGCCTGAGGACCAGGGTCCCCCAGTCCCCCAGAGTACAGGACATAGGAAAGAGGGTTTGGGTCTCAGACAACCCCAACTGAGCTTTGCAAGCGGGTTTTGTGCTTTAGCGGCCTGTGCAACCTTGGAGCAGGCCACTGAACCTCAGTTGCTCACTCTGTAAAATGGAAACATAAACTAGCAAACAGGGGATCAAATAAGTCAGCCCAGTGCCTAGCAAGTGATAAATACAAAATAAACTAAATAAATTATTGTTCTCTTGATCCAGTTCTTCTCAGACACAGAGAGCAGTCTGTAATCTCCCCCATCGCCTGCTGCTCCACAGTTCCCAAGGGCCTGCCCAACATACCTGTTTTTCACGCAGCCTTGCCAACACCACGTGGAGAGGGCGTTGAAGCCAAGGCTGGGTGGTGTGGTTAGGAGCCTTGCTCAAGGATCAGTAGTGACAGCCCTGGAACTTCGAGTGGGACTTGTTTCCCCTCCTCCACTTCCTGCCCTGATACGTTCTCCTCCACCCTCTGAGGCTACCTGACCTGGCACCCAGTATCCCCAACTCTGGGCCCAAGAACCAAACCAGGAACCAACCCAGGGAAGGCCTAGCCTGGCTGGAAAGACAGTGCCCAGAGCAGGCATGGCTGAGGCTTGGCAGACCCACCTTCCTTTCCCTGCAGCTGCCGGCCTTGCGGTTCTGCTGAGGCAGCAGGCCTGGCCCAAGTGGGCCTCCCTCCCTCTGAGCTGGGCACAGGCTCCTAGGGCTGCCTGCAGATGGGGGCCCCAGAGTCCCTGCACCCACCCAGGCCCAGAGCCCCTGGCCTGCTTTGGTGGTCTGTGCTTGGCCACGTGGCCTCTGGGGTCCCACTCCCAGACCCCAGGGGGGGACAGCCCTGCCCAGGCTGCTGTGGGCCTGAGCTGGGAGAGGAGAGGCAAGGCCTTGAGGCCGGAGGGCAGGAAAAGCTGAGAGGGAGGTGGCTATTTATAGCCGGCTTTGCTTTTGTTCCTTTTCCAGCAATGCTTCTCTTTAAATAGGAGCAGGGCTGAAGGCTGCAGCTCTTCCCCAGCCGCCTGTGGTCGGTGCGCATGCGCGTGGGGGGGGGCTCGTCTGTGCGCGCGCTTGCGTGCGTGTGTGTGTTTGTGTGTGTGTGTGTGTGTAGGGGTGTCACGCGTGTATGGGGATGGAGTGGGGGTGGTCACTTTGGTGCATTTGTGTGTGAGTGTGTGCAGGGATGGGATGAGGGGATAGTCGGCGCTCTGCGCGCATCGGTGTGCAAACACGTACAAAGGTAGAGATGGGTGTTGTTCGTGTGTAAAATGTGTGTGCGCCAGCATATACACACATGTATAGGGATGGGACAGTTCTTAGTTTGTATGTATGTGTGCATGTTTCTATTAGTGGGCACACACGTGACGGCGGGGTGGCCCCTCCTTAGTTGATGTGTGCGTGTATGTGGGCATATGTACGTATATTTGGATAGGGCGGTGTGGACACATGTGTGTATCTCCATGTGTAGAGTGTGATGTAAGCAGCTCTTTAGGGGGAGTGTGCATGCATGTAACAGGATTGTTGGAGGGTGGTTGTGCAAGCGCACCTGGGAGCAGAGGGACTGGAAGGGGATGACAGCTCTCACGGTGTCTCCCCGGCTCCTGGGTGGGGCAGGGACTCTGTTCTCCAGACCCAGTGAGGCCTCTTCCATGTGTGGAATAGTAAATGGGGGACTAGGAGGTGTGCGTGTGCCCAAGTGAAGTGACCGCGGGGTCCCATCTGGCTGCCCCCCCACCCCATCCCCAGCAGGCGGTTTCAGAGCACTCCCAGAGCCCCCCCCCCCCCGCCCCCCATCGGGTCCCTGCGACGCGACACCGGGGCTTTCGCTCTCTCTGCTCCCGAGCCCGCCAGGCCGAGGTGGGCAGAGCGCGCGGTGAGCCAGGTGAGGAAGCCACCAGGCTTTGGGGCTCCACACCCACCCTTCTCTGCCTCGATTTCACATCTGTAAAATGGGAGAGTAGGGCCCGCTCGGGGCTGCTGGTGGGCCAGAAGAGATGGCACTAGTGGTGCGGTTCAGCATAGCCTGGGCGCTGGGTCGCGTGGGGCCGAGGCCGGGTTCCGGAGTCTGCGGGCAGGACGGTGGGGCGGGAGGCGGCGGGGTTAGCAGAGCGCGGGCGTCGCTCGAAGCCCCCCACCCGGCCTTGGCGCCCGAGAGGTGGGAATCGTTTCCAGGGTGGGCGGCGGCTTCCCGCGCCGTAACCCAGATCTGTCAGCGTGGCCGGTAGGCTCTGCGGTGAGAGATCCTCGCCCCGGGGAGGGGTCGGGGCCGGGGGATGGCAGGGGTGGGGGCGCGCTCGGCCCGGCCCGACGCCCTCGCCTCCAGCCCCGCCCGGCCTAGCCTGCAGCTCGGGATCGATGCGACCGCCCTCCCCGCCCCTCCCCCAAAGGCCAAACAAAACATAGTAAATATTTAATCCGGGCCAGGGAGCCAAGAAGGCCTCCCCACCCCCTCCGCAGCCGTCTGGCTCCTCCGCCAGCCCCGGCAGCACTCCTCGGTAATGAGGCCGGAGTGGCAGGGATCGATCGCGTCCTGGGCGAGTGGGGGTGGGGGTGGGGGTGCCTATGCCCGCGGAGGGCAACGCTGTCCACCCCGGGGCCCCAGACCCCGGAGCCCTGAGTAGACCAGTGCCCGCGCTTTCTGAAGAAGGCCTTAGGACGGCGTAGGGATCCACCCCGGGGAAGGGAGCAGTGAAAGGGGGGGGACACCCTACTTCCTAGGCCAGACCTGGCCTCCAAAGCCTGGAAGCCCCAAAGTCTGCAGGGGCCTGGGGTAAGGTGGCAGTGGGGCAGCCAGGGAGGCCGAATAGAGCGGCTGGCAAGATACTTCTATGGGAGGGTGTGCCCAGGCCTCCTGGGTATTGCCCTGGAAGAGTCATAGAGAGGTCACCACATATTTGCTGTTCATTCATGCAGCAGATACTATATGCTAGTTATAAGCTTCACCCAAGGAAGCCTACAAGTCTGGGTCTGCAGAGAGTTTACATTCTGAAGGAGGAAACAGTTAATAAGTGAACACATAAGGTGATTTCAGATAGTGACTGAATTTAGTGTAGACAGTGAACTGTAATGTGAGAATGCATTTGGCTGGGGAGAGGAGCAACACTAGCTGGGGTGGTCAGGGAGCTGAACCGTGACAATGGGCTGAGGCCAAAGCATCCTGGACGAATTTCAGGGAGTGCAAAGGCCCAGGGGCAGAAAAGAAATGGGAGTTCTAGGCCTGGGCAGAAGGCTGGGGAGTCTGGAGTGTCGTGACTGGGGAAGTAGGCAGTGCCATATCCCCGAGGATTTTGTAGGCCAGGAGAGGAGTTCGGATTTTATTCTAAGTGCAGTGTGAAGGCATTAGAGGTTTTAAGCAAAGGAATGGCATGATCTGATTTACATTTTTAAAAGCTTCCACTGGCTGCAGTCTAAGGGTGGAGGCAGACAGGCCAGATTTGGGGTGGAGGGGGGAGCGGTGGTGTATGAGAAGGGAGAATGGTGCCCTGCCTGGCTTGGACAATGACTATTAAGTGGCCCATGTAGGTTTCTACAGATGCGAGGGTCCCCAGCAGCGGGAACAGCCGGCTTCTCAGCTCCTGGGCTCCTGCCTTGGAAAGTCCCATGGGACCCAAGCTGAGGCCGAGACCCAGGTCACCCTCATCCTATCTTCCCGACCCAGACTCCACAGTGGGCAGCCCAGGAAGTTTTTTTTAGGAGCATTAGAAAATGTTGACATGTTTTTTGAAACAATTTCAGATCTGATATCTCCGCCAGATTGAGTTTGTAACCAGCTTTATTGTTTAAGCCTGCTGGGATTTCATCAAAGGCGGCTGCTGTTTACCCAGAACCATTTCATTGGAGAAAACAGCAAACAGACCTGCATTTCTATCTGATTTCACTTTTTCCCTTTTCTCATGAATTTAAGTGCTTGTGAAAAGCAAGGCTGATAAGGCGAAGCAGTGCAGATCAAACCCCAGGGAGGGGGGGCTCAGAAGGAACTCAGCTGAGGTTTATTAATAGAGCAGAAAGTTAGGGGTGGCCGGCTGCCCCTTCCGGGGGGGCTGAGAGGCACTCCTGGCCAGCAGCTGGCCCTCCACGGGGCGGCACTGGGGAGGGAGGGCAGGCGGGAGGGCCACTGTCAGCCCCCAGCCCGGCCAAGGCTTCTAGGCCATCTCCTGGTGCCTTTTGTCCTCACCAGTTTCCAGACCATTTCAGACACCGGCAACACAAAAGGCTGAGCATCAGCTCCCACCTGGAAAGCAGCGATGACCCAGCCTCAGAGAGGGGTTCAGTGAGACAGAGCCGAGCTTGCCTGGGAAAAGGCCGAGTGAGGAAAAGATCAAAAGACAATGTAAGCCAGATCCTGAGCGTGCCGGGAACGTTGCCTCCCTGTGCCTCCTGTGCCAGCGCTTGGGACGCAATCCCTTTCCCTGCCAGGTGGCCCAAAACGGGGCAGGGCACGACCTAGGGACTCTTGTCACAGGCCGGGTGCTCCCTCTGCCTCCCGAGGAATCTACACTTGTATTATCACCACCCGCCTAATAGGATCCGATGCCTTTAAGCAGGCCTGTTGACCCAGCAAACGTTTTAGCCCAATGGGGGAGATGCCATTGCTGCAGCCTATCAGGGGACGGTGTCCTGAGAAATTTGGGTTAATGTGCCTTGTTCAAGTGGCTTGGGCGACAGCTGAGTGCACGGGCTGCTCGGCATACAGGCGGTCTTTTACCAGTTGCACTTTAGGCCCTCTTAGAAGGTCAATCGATCCGAACCAATTAGCAAGAGGATAAGGACTTGTTTATCTTTAACTGACTGTAGATTTGCAGCAGCACATCGAAGAGGGAAGATACAGGTACAGAGGTATTTTCTCAGGTCTGAGCACTGGGCGTAACCGAAAAACCAGGGCAGGTGGGCTTATCGTCCAGAGCTGGAGTCAGGCCCCCCATCTCTGGGATGAGCCTACAAGGAGGCGAGCTGGGGAAAGCCAAAGGTCTCTCGTCCTCACAGAGCCAGTTCTAGGCCTTCCTGCCTGTGGAGGCTCCTGTCCCCCACCTCCTTTCACAGGGCTCAGTGGGCCCGCTGGGGCCTCAGTGGCTCATTTTTGTCCCACTTGTCCCTATTTGCAGCTCAGGGTACGGTCCCAGGCTTCCCGTGAGAGTTGAGGAGTCACACGTTCCAGGCACGCGGCCTGCGCCCGGGGGCCTTGCCGGTATGGGCCACCATCTATGGAAATGGCCTCCTTTAATCTTCATAGGCCCCTTTCCTGACCACCCCCCAACCCCACCTATGTACTGTTCCTTTTCCGAGATGAGAAAACTGAGGCTTGGAGGTGGGGGCGGTGGAGCCTGTTGGTTCGGTCCGAGCGATTTGCATGAGGACCTGGCTGCTCTGGACTCGGTGGCTTTTCCCTTGGCCGGACGGCCGGCAGCCTTCTTATAGGTTCGCCAGGGGCAGGGACTTTTTCCACATTGTGGGTTTGGGAGGAATGAGTCCACAATGAGCCGGCCACGAGGGGATTCACGGGGTGTTAGGCATTTTCTGGCCTGAGACTCTCTGGGGACGAGGCTGAGGAAATGCACCTTTTTTTTTTTTTGACAGAGAGATAGAGAGCGAGTACAAGCAGGCAGAGGGAGGGGGAGAAGCAGGCTCCCCTGCTGAGCAGGGAGCCCGACGTGGGGCTCGATCCCAGGACCCCAGGATCATGACCTGAGCCAAAGGCAGCCGCTTAACCAACTGAGCCACTCAAGCGCCTTGAGGCTGAGGAAATTCAGAACATAGGCAGTGTTTGCCCTGCTTTTGCCCCAGAAGGGGCCAAGTGGGGCTCTGGCTGGGAGAGTTGGTGGGTCCATCGTAACAAAGTGGGTGTGGGCATAAGGGAGAGGCTGTTGTCTGTTCCCAGAAGCATCCTATCTCCAACCCAGGATCCCTGGCTCCTTTGCCAGTATCCTCTCAAAGATGGAGGGGAGGCCACTGCATCCCTTCAAACTCTTGCCATCACTTTCCTCTCAGTGCCTTTATTTTCACACCCAGTGTCTCCGACTGCCACCCGAGCACACACTTCTCAGAGGCGGCAATATGTGCTTTTGCCCCAGAGACAGGGACACGTGAGCCAGAGTGGGACCAGGGAGAGCAGCGAGCTGCATTTTCCTGCAAAGAGGTTTCCACTGTAAGTGTCCCAAGGAATGGGCCAGTTCAGAGTAGTTGGGGGGCTGGGGGGAGAGATAGCTTTGCTCTTATTCCAGTTCTGCTATGCTAGCTAAAAACCAGTGGTCGTCCTTCCTGGGAAATTGCTTCAGATCTCACAGCGTTTTCCTCTTAATAGCCTCGGTGGTGGCAGATCCTTGACCTTTGAGGGTCGGTTTGATTTTTTGGAAAAGGCCAGAAGTAATTTGAAGCTGTGTGTTGTGAATAAAGGGAATGAGCAATTTGCAGAATGTGGTTTGTTTTGTTGTTGGGATTTTTTTCTTTTTTAAGGTTAAAACCAAGACGGGACTCAAGAATTTAGCCAATTTTCTCACAAGGAAGTTCCAGAAGTGTTTCAAGGGGTGGCAGCACCCTGAAATGGGGGGGCCTGGATCCAAAGGTGACCACTTTGCTAGAAGCTCAGGGGAAGGGAGCCCATGCCTTATTGAGCTGCTACTATGTGCCAGCCACTTTACATACATTATTTCAACTGCCCGAAATCATTTTTGGAATAAGGCCAGTCTATTAAAAAAGAATTCATAAATAATCCATGACCTTGCTTACTCTTCAGAATAATCCTGTTGGAACAAGCACTGAGCCCATTTCACAGGTGGGGAAATTAAGGCTCCAAGAAGTTAAACAACTTCCCAAGGCCACAGAGCTCCTAAGTGTCAGGACTGGGCTTTGATCCCAGATCTGACTGGCCCCAAAGTCAAGGCTAATTCTTTTTCAGGTGTGTAAGTTCTGGGGTAGCGACCCCACTCGTGCTTGCCCGCGATAACACACAAATTTAGTTTCATGATGTCACAGTGTCATCATTCAGGCTGCACCCACCCCTTTAAAAAGAAAGCAGGTCATACAGGAGCCATGTGCTAAGGTGAAATGCTGTGTGCGGCCGCAGACGTCAGCGGGTGTCAGGGGATGCGTGGGTCACCACGGCAAGGCTTGAAGTATGGTGTTTATTAGGTCCTGGCAAAGGCCCGGGAATTCCACATGCCACTCAGTGCTGAGTGGGGACGGCCTGTCTCTGCTCTCGCCCAGCCCCCAACCCTGAGCAACCCAGTTTGCAGCCTTTGAATCAACTGGACTGTTGAAAGGACTGACTCTGGGAGCTTTGCTGGCCGCTGACCAGAGATCTCTCTGGATAATAATAATAAAAATAACAATAATAATGATAATAATACCAATAAGAGCTCATGCCGATGGAGCATTGTGTTAAATGCCTTAGCATTTTTTATTTTTTTATTTTTTTTTAAATGCCTTAGCATTTTTTTAAAAAGATTTTTTATTTTTTATTTGCGACAACGAGAAAGGGAGCACAAGCACAAGGGAGCTGGAGGGAGAGAAGCAGGCTTCCTTCCGAGCAGGGATCCTGATGCGGGGCTCCATCCCAGGACCCTGGGATCATGACCTGAGCTGAAGGCAGACACTTAATGACTGAGCCACCCAGGCGGCCCTAAATGCCTTAGCATTAAGCTTTGATCCCTTTACACACTCCTAGCCCCTGACCGGAGGGGATCTGTACTCTCTTAGCTCCCACGGGGTCCCCAGCCACACAGGTTTTTTCTCTCTGAATCCAGAGAGGGGCTCCTTCCCTGCACGCCGTGGCCACCCATTAGTGAGGGAACTGGGGGGCTTGTGTGGGCTAGAAGGGTGGTGGTTTGAAACGCTACACACTATCTTCCCTCCTGGAGACACAGCTCCAACAGAACTTCTCGGCCACAGTCCCAGTCCCAGCTGTCTACACTTCGCAATTCCACTTCCAGGAATTAATTTTATTGCTACCCTTGCACCTGTGGGCATGAAACATCCATACAGGAATATGCGTGTCATCATCGTTTGTAATAGCAGAAACTCAACAACCTAAATGTCCATCAGTGGGGGAGCATTTGGGTAGATTACAACACCCCCATACAATGGGATTCCGTGCTCCGAGGAATGGATGCCTTGTGTGCACCGATACGGGATGGATGCCAACTTGTATTGCTAAGTGAAAAAGCAGCGGTAATATATTGCACTACCATATGGTTTTTAAAAAGAAAGATATACTCGTACGTGATAGAAATTTTCTGGAAAGACACAAAAGAAACTGTTAACAGTGGGATGCCTCTGAAGAAAGATACTGGGGACTGGAGGTCTGGGAGAGGAAAGGAGACTTCTTTTTCATTGTTATACCCTTTTGTGTTCTTTGAACAAAATTTTTTTTTTTTACTATGTACATGCATTATCTTTTCGATTAAAAAGAGAGTGGGGCAAGGTTTAGAAAAAACAAATCCCCAGGCTTCATCTGCCTTCCCTGTCTGTAGCCAGGTCCTGCCACCCTGACTCACGGGTCATCTCTCAGATCCTTTCCCCTAGCCCCAGCCCATGCCCCCCTCTCCCCAAGGCATTCATTACAGCCTCTTATAGGTACTTAAAACCTACCCTTTTGCCTTGAAATACAAATAACTCTAATCTGGAGAGAAGGCTGAGCTTCATTGCACTTATAGAATAGACAGCAATCGGTTGGCTTTGAGATGGTCGATAAATGTTTGCTGAGTTGAATTGAATCTGTGACTTGGTTAGTTACACCGAGCAAGGTGCTAATTGCAAGGTCAGACATCCAAATCCCACGTAGCTTGGCTCTTTTTGAATCCAAACCCTTGCTCCCACGGGCACAGTCATGGGGCAGCGGGGGCCTCCATGTGCAAGGATGGGACACCCTCTCAGCCCCTGGAGACACAACTCAGAGCCACTTTAGGAGGTGGCGGGACAAATGCGGTGTGATGGGCAGGAAGGCCCAGCTCTGGAAAGATTCTGACTCAGGAGAGCATCTGTAGTGGGGTCCAAAAGCTCCATGATGACTTTATTATTATTATTTTTTAATATTAGCCAGTTTGATATTAGCCAGTTTATTCAAAGAACTTTCTAATAGAGATATAAAAGATGGAAGTCTCTAAGCATGGTTATTTCAAGGGACTATAAGGTATCTTTTTATCATTTACTTTGTTATATATAACACAGAATTTACCATTTAAGCCATTTTTAAGTGTTTAGTTCTGTGGCATTACGTACAGTCACATTGGTGTGCAGCCTATGATAATAGTTCATAACAGGACCACTAGCACAGTTGTTAAAAGGTGGGGAAGAGGGATGCTGGGGTGGCCCAGTGGGTTAAGCCTCTGCCTTCGGCTCAGGTCATGATCCCCGGGTCCTGGAATCGAGTCCCGCATCGGGCTCCCTACTCAGCGGGAGGCCTGCTTCTCTCTCTCCCACTCCCCCTGCTTGTGTTCCCTCTCTCACTGTGTCTTTCTCTGTCAAATAAATAAATCTTTAAAAAAGAAAAGAAATTCTCCCAGAAGTTCTCTGGCCTGAGCCAGTAGGCGATGCCCTGGCCCCTGTCTCAAGGCTGCGATCCGGCAGCTTGCCTCGGGCCCCGGGACCCGTCCAGCCCACTCGCAGTGGACTGCGACAAGAGACTTCTTGTCCCTGTAAGGGTTATTACGATGAGAAAGCGTTCATCCATAGGCACAGTGAGTCAGAAGGTTTGATGTGCCTTCCAAAAACAACAACAACAAAAAAGCCCCAAAAAAGCATTTATAATCTTTGGCCACATTAATAGAAGTGTCCAAATCTAAAATGGTGATGGACCTGCTTCGCTCTCTGCTGAGCACCCACTGAGTCATCCTCTCTCGTCATCTTCCACCAGTCCAGTTCATCACCAGCACCCTGCTTAAATTCATCCCCATCTCTCCATTGCCCCTGCCTTTACCATCGTAAACCAGGCTCCCACGTCTCTTGCTTAGACCATTGCAGTAGCCTCCTGATGGTGCTCTGGCTTCTTGTCTTCAGGCTCCATGCTGCAGACAGGTGATGTTAGTTAGGGAACACAATCTGATCATATTACTTTAATTGCTTAAAATCCTTCAGGCTTCTCACAGCTCTGGGAATAGAGCCCCTCCCCTTTTTTCTTCTTCTTTTTTTTTTAAGTAATCTCTATACCCATTGTGGGGCTTGAACTCACAACCCTGAGATCAAGAGTCACATGCTCTTCTGACTGAGCTGGCCAGCACCCCTAGTGGCCTGATTTTTAACAGGGCTTTCAAGGCCTCCTGTAAGCGGGCCCCTGCCTCCCCCTTTGCTCCCCATTTTTGGAAGTCCACCCTGACTGCCAAGTGGGAAAGAGACTCGGGGAAGAGGACGGGAAGAGAACAGAGAAGTTAGGAGACCCTACATTCCGCTGAGGAGAGTGGGCACTTGGACTAGTTGCCCCTTGGTGGTACATAAGGGCTGAACGGCCGTGTCGATCACTGAGTGCTGTACTTAGTCACGCACGCCTCTGGACCGGGAGTTGTATGAGGAAGGGATCGTGTCGCTTGTTTACTCCGTGTCCCTAGCTCTCACCTGTGCCTGGCACGTATTAAGTGCTCAGTAAATACCTGCTGAATGAAATAGTGAAGATGCCAAAAACTGGGTTATGTGAGGAACTCCTGAAGGAGCTATGTGAGTGCTTGCCCTGAAGAAGAGAAGTGGGGGACCTCCATCCTCAGACGCAGGGGCGCCTGGCTGGCTCAGTCAGTAGAGCATGTGACTCTTGATCTCAGGGTTTCAAGTTCAAGCCCCATGTTAGGTGTAGAGCTTACTTAAAAAACAAAACAAAATGAAAATAAACCAAAAACCCTTCAATAAACTTAAAAAAAATAAATAAAAGAAGCCAGTCTCAGAGGCTCCCAGGGTGTTACCTAGAAGACTCCAGAAAGGGCTTGGTGAGGTGTTATCTGGACCTCAGTGGACCAGTGGCCTCCTAAGGGAGGTACTGAGCAGTGCAGGCTTCAGGATCTCTCGGCAGAGATGTTGGGAGGATCCTGCATGGAAAGGACACTTGTGCACGTGTGCCCGCGAGCTCACACCCATGTGCATTGCTCACACGCACTGTGGATTTTCAGGCCTGAAATCTCACTGCTACACAGCCAGAGGGACGCTTAGAAGTGGGCATGACTGGTAACCTGAGGTTTGGCAGTCTCTGGTTACAAATGACAGAAACCCAAACTCTTGGGACAAAAAAGGGACCTTACAAGCTCGTGAAACTAACAAGATTCATCTCAGGTGCAACCTGATCACACAGTCTCCCAAGGACTTGGGCTCTTCTTCTCTGCTTCTTGGCATGGCTTCCCCTGACTTGGCATCATACTCAGAAGGTTCCAGCAGCTCGAGGTTCACGTTTCTCCTCCTGTCAGAAAGACAGAGCTTCTCTTCCCCTACCCTCCGCCCCCCACTTTGGACAGACTGGCGGGCCTGTTGTCATGGGCCCGGATCCTGCCTCACACACTCAGGCTTGGGGCAGGTGTTGACTGGGTGCATGCCTGCCCTGATGGTGGCGGCTGGGGGTCAGGTCCTGGGTGGGGAGTCGAGGAGGACCAGTTCCTCTGAAGTAAAATCGGGGTGCTGTGTCCAGAAGGAGGGGAACATATTGTGGGTAGTCAGAAACCCACACAAATTGTAGGCTACAGGTGGCTGGCTAAGTTTTTCTTTTCCTTTTTGTACCTGTCTTCCTCAGAACTCTGTTTTTTCTGTTGCTGGGCAGCCCCCGAGGCACCCTGCTTTCTCAAGGTCACACAGCTCCATTGCGCTGGATCCGGGACTGGCGCCCAGGCCTGGGGGCCTGGCAGCATCACCCGGTCGAGAGAGCCTTGAGTCTGGGGTCAGCCTGCCAGATCTGAATCCTGGCTTTGCTGTTTCTTAGCTGTGGGACTGCGTTCATTTCCTAGGGCTGCCACAACAAACGGCTACAAATTTAGGGGCTTACAACAGCAGAAATTTATATCCTCGCAGTTCCGGAGGCCAGAAATCTGAAATCCAGGTGCTGGCAAGCTCCCTTCAAAGGCTCTGCTCCTTGCTATTCCCAGCTTCTGGTGGTGGTTGGCACTGCCTGGGGCCACATCGCTCAGATCGCTGCCTCTGTCTTCTTCTCTGTCTCTTAAAAGGACATTTGTCATTAAATTTAGGGCCCGACTCGGTAATCCAGGATGATCTCATCTCAAGATCCTTAACTTAATTCAATCTACAAAGACCCTTTTTCCAAATAAGCTAGCATTCACGGGTTCCAGTGGACAGATATATATATATATATATATATACACATGTATTTATATTTATATTTATATTTATATTTATATATTTTTTTTTGAGGCCACCGTTCAATACATTCCAGGGACCTCAGGCAGCTCACTTAGCCTCTTCGAACCTCAGTTTGTCACCTGTAACATGGGGATGATAACAGTGCCTATTTCATAAGGTTGTCACGTGAGATAATCCTTCTCAGGTCTGTTGAGGGCCAGGCACCATGGAAGTGCTCAGGAAATGTTAGCTGTTAGTATTCAGACCCCACGGCCAGCCTGCCCTTCCTTCTCTGAGGTGGCTTTCTTCCCGGGTAAGCTGAACTCCCACCCCCTCAGCTAGCAGTGGTGGAGACGACACAGGGAGTTGACATCTTGGTGGAGACAGAGCCGTCAAGGTTAGGCCGGTGTCCTCCCAGCTGCTCCTCAGTTGGGGCCTATGGTCTGGGCCCCAGGCCTCAGGATCGGGGCAGCCTGAGGAGGCCTCCTGACCATCCCCCTGTCACCCTGGCTCTGGGAGGCCCGCCCTGGGGGTGAGGCGGGGAGCCCTAGGATTTAGCGTGATGAAATGTCAGTGGCAGCGATGCCACGCTTCTGTGGCTTCTGGCCGTGGGGCTGAGATCCCATCAGCATCTCATTCCGCCGACCTGGGGTTCCTCCAGGCCTCATTTGGGAGATTGTGTCGGCAGAGCGCCTCCTCGGCGACCAGAGCGGCTTGCTACCTACATCTATCACACCTGCACTGTGACAATGTAATTTTTATCTCTGGTTGTTTATTTCTCAGATGGAACTACCTGTAAATTCCAAGAAGAAAATATATCCCAGTGTGTGACAGAACCAGCCCAGGGCGATTAATCTGGGCTTTTAAGCCAGGGCTCCAGATCTGGTTGATGCCGCTCTGTGCCCCAGCAGCCCGTAATCAGCCACAGCCCTTAATTGTCCCCCAACAAAGCAGTGGCTCCGGAGGGGTCAGGCTCAGTAGACTCTGATCCAGCTGGATGGAACAGGGTCCTCATTTCCCATCTGCCAGGGAGCTACCGGGCCCTGGGGACAGAGAGCGGGAGGCAGGTGGCTCGAGGCCAACAAGTGCAAGAGGTGGAGGGAAAGCCCCCTATTTCAAGGCAGAGTTGACAGTGGTGCGAGAGGGAGGGGACCAAGGGTGTTGGCTGTGGCCATGGGGAAAGGCACAGGCTCGGCCGGGCAAGAGACCCAGTCGCACAAGCGAGCCCCACTGCCCACGGCCCACGCACCTCCGGGGAGTTCCTTTACCCCTCATCCTGACAGAGGGATTTCTTGATCTGCAAAATGGAGCAAAGAATATTTGTTCCACAGGGTAACTGAGAGAATTAAATGAGCAATGCGTGAAAAATGCTTGTTGCATGTATCACAAGAAATCGGAATTCTAGAATCGGAAGGAATTTAGGGAACACTTAATGCAAAGCCCTGACGAGGGTTGGGGAAGTGAAGAGACTTAGAAACCGGGATGGCACCCAGTTCCCCAGCTGTCACCCATGGTTCATGGTCTCATCACGCTGTCTCCATAGCAGGGGCCCGGCCTGGGCTTCTCTGCGTCCTACGGGGCCAATTGAGGGGCCGCGGGCATCCCTAACCCCCTAAAATGCTGAGTACTGCTCGTTGTGTGGGCACAGTTTAGAGCTTCCAAGCCTTTCATTCTCAAGAGGGCCCCCCCCAAAATGATTAACAACCTTTTGGACTTCGTGATAATGTGGGGTAAAGGGAGGGGTCCCACCCAACCCTCTCACCTGTATTTGGTATATACATTGGCCTCAATCGTGACCAAGATCTGATTGTCACTGGGGTTTCCTTGGCCTCAGGGCCCACACCGACCCCTGTCATTGTGCCCTGGTTCCCGCCTTTCTTCCCCGGGAAGACCGCAAGCCAGCACCACGCGGGGTGTGGGCCCGTTACAGGCAGAGGGGGTTTCCAGGTTTGGGCATTCTGAGCCAGATCCAGATTTCATGGGGCCTGAAGCATACAATTTGGGGACACCTTCTACGAAAAAGCATAACAAGTCATGAGTGCAGAATTAGGTACAGGGCCTTGGAGGGGGGCCCTTCGTTAGCATCGCTGTAAATCGGCCTCCAGTGGTTCCATTTACTGGACAAGTGTCCTCAGGAGAATGTGGGGTGTCAGCATAGTTCACCCCCAAATGGCCCCCTTGTAGCCCCTGAGAGGCAGTTGCCCAGTTTTCTGGTTGCTGCCCCACTGGGTGCTTGGGATTGAATTGTGAACAGACCGGCTCCGGCAGGCAAGAAGTTCCCAGTAAAGACAGACGCAGTTTACCAGTAAACAACGACTTGTCCGCCGTCCGCCCTCCCCTGCTTTCACTTCGCTGCCCGCTGAGCCTCCCTCTTCCTTATTCCCCCAGCTCAGTAAGTTGCCTGCCCCCCCCACGCCGCTCTCAGCAGGCTGGCAATATTGGGGAGCCCCGGCAATCTACCTCTGCTCAAGAAGAGGTGAGGGCCTCCTACAGGGCATCCAAGGAAGGATCTCGGTGTTTGTGATGAGCCCCTTCCCTTTGTTTCTGTTGGGATGAGCAGAGCATGATTTTTCCTGTGAGCCCGGGCTTTCGGGCAGGTCCCCCGGAACATGAAAGGTCGGGGTCTAGAAGCTGTGGACTACCTCCATCCCTGACTTATTCAGGCTACTAGTATTTGCTGGGTCCCTGCTGCATGCCAGGCACGGCGCTGAGGATTGATGGTGGGAAAGATGCTGTCGTGAGCAAGAGGGTGACCACAGGGGAGCTGGCTCTGGTTCTGCCACTTTCCACTTGTGGGTATTATGGCAAGCCTCTGATTCTCCCTGAGCTTCGAGTTTGTCATCTAGAAAACAAAGAATCACACCCCCTTTGCTGGGGCGTTGAAGATAAGGATTTCACGCATGGAGGGCTGAGCGCAGGGCCCGTCCTACAGTTACTATTCTGGAAGAGCCCACCCTGCCCCTTGGAGTTGACACCCTTTCGTGTCTAGCATCCTGGGAAGTCTCCTTTCCTGCTGGGTCCAGAGCTTCCTGGGAGAAGCGCGGCCCAGGCTGAAAGCTCCTGGGGCAGGGCCTTGAGCAGCATTAGCCGCATCGGTCCGGAGGCAGGCTTACCTGGTCGGGAGCAGAGACATGTACGGAGTGGTGGCTCAGGACAGGGAGGAGAGGGGGCTACAGCTGCAGCCCATCTCCCTAACGTCCCTGGAGAGACAGAGCCGGGCAAAGGGAAATACCAGGTTGGAGTCCGCTTCATTTCTAGGCCTCTAAGAGGGCAGTTTCTGGCTGGCGCCCTGGGCAGGGGACTCCCAGGAAACTGCTGGCCTCTTGCTGCCCACTGTGACCACAGCCATTCCCTGTTGGGGCTAGACGGGGCTCATCTGGGGCACTTTGTCCCATCAGAGCCTCCCTGCCCTTCTCGCCCTGCGTGGCTTGGGGAGGCATCCCAGAGCCGGGAACAGAGACCTGTTTTGGCCCCCTGGGAAACCCTGCTACGTCGCAGATAAGGATTTGAACAGGTTGCTCAGCAGGCCCTGTAATGAATCTTTTGTTTTTGTTTATTTATTTTTACTAGAAAAGTAAAACATGCCATCTGGGGAAATTTTGAAAAGTACAGAAAACTAGAAAGAGGCAGGGAGGAAAAGCCCACACACCAAAGCAGAGTCAAGCACAACTGTTAACATGTTGATATGTAGGCTTTCCGCTGAAAAGCAGAAGCTTTTAAAAAACCCCATGTAGGGGCGCCTGGGTGGCTCAGTGGGTTAAAGCCTCTGCCTTCGGCCCAGGTCATGATCTCAGGGTCCATGGTCCAGGTCCAGGTCCATGA
>CM052891.1:39708809-39722069 GCA_028534135.1 Potos flavus | reverse complement strand
GAACCTGCTAGTCCAAGGGAGTCAGCCACTGTCACATACATTTTAGCAGAGGCTCAAGTCGTGCAGAGAAGTGGACGAGTTTTGGTGGAGGAAAAGAAAAGTCTTCAGGTGAGCCCTGGTTGGAGATGGTTCCAATGGGGAAACTGGCCCAGGCTTGCAAGGAGTGGGGCATCCTCTGGGACTGGGTAGGGGAGCACGTTTGGTTTCCTCTGCTTGGTCCTAAGTTGGAAGTAGGGACAAAAATTAAGGAAGTTCATCAAGTCCTGGCCATTTGGGGTTGATTGTCACCGGAGTGACTGTGATCCAGTGAGAGATGTGGTCCGGTGGCCTACGAATCTGACTTCCCAGAAGAAGCAGGCTGGCTTCTTAGGCTGGTTACTGCAGAGAACGGGAGGGTTTCTGGGGCCGGTTACTGCAGACTGGGCTCCAGCGCTCTGTTCACATATGTGGTCTGGCACTGCCTGTTTGTATATTCAGTCTTTCCCAGAGCAATAGATACTTACATGCACACGGACAATTATGAGGCCCTGGTGAATGGACACAGTGATCCAGGGAAGCACAAAGTGGGGAGAATCCCTCCTGGCCTGTGCCAAGCTTGAAGAAGAGGCGAGAATTAGCAGGCAGGCGAAGGAAGGAGGGACATCCCAGGAGAAAGACCCAAGCATTACCCAAGACCTACAGATGGAAGAAGACACAGCGTGTGCAAGAGGCTGCAGCAAAGGGCACCTGGGTGGCTCAGTCAATTGAGCATCTGACTCTGGATTTCGGCTCAGATCATGATCTCAGGGTCATGAGATCGAGCCCCGCGTTGGGCTCTGCACTGAGCATGGAACCTGCTTAAGATTTTCTCTCTTGCTCTGCCCTTCCCACCATTTCTCCCTCTCTTAGGGAAAAAAAAAGAGAGAGAGAGAGACTGCAGCAGGGTGACATGGCTGGGCTTATGATGGGAGGGGGAATGTGGGCTTAGGACCCAGGGCACGAGGCAAAGAGTTAGACATCCTCCTGAAAGAAGGGTCGCAAACATTCAGAGTGATAGAATCAGAGTCAAGTGTAAGAAAAACTCTTCAGAAGGAGAAGACAGAGCAGGGCAAGGGTGAAGGCAGGAAATTAGCCAGAGGCAGCTGTACCATCGGGAGAGAGTTCCCGAGGCAGACAGAGGCTATAAGACCCCGTGAACGGGGCCCAAGGGAGAAGAAATGCAGAGTCCAGGTGTTTTGCAAACAGGGAAGGCAGCGATCCCCAAGAAGGTGACCCAGGAGGAGGGGAGGAGGCTTGGAGGATGGTGTTTGTTTCATGAATGCTGAGTAGGAAGAGTCTGGAAGATCGGGCGAACGTGTCCAGGGAGGCGTTGGAAACTCAGAGTTGGAGCCCGGAGACAGCCAAGCGCAGATAAAGTGGCCGGGGTCATGGTGGCCCCCGGGACCGTGGGTCAAATGAGAAGGGGAAGAGGTGCCCATGATAGGGGCTGAGAAGGAATGTTCACAGTAGACCCAGGCTGGGGTGCACCCAGGAGAGAGCTGTATAGAGGAAATCCGGCGGGAGGAGATTTGAAGGGCAGCTTTGTGCCCAGGGGCAGTACAGACAAGCCAGCGACGGAAACTTTTGGATTTGGGCCCACTCTGGGAGTTTGTGTGTGAGAAGGGGTGGAATCCCAGGTGTGGGGGCTTGAAGAGAGAGACAGGAGGGGAAGGAGGCCCACCTTTCAAGGCATTTGCCTGAGATGAAGGAGGCGGTAGCTGCAGGGAGATTGCGGTCTGGCAGTGTGTATTGTGCAGTGGGAGAGAGCTGAGCAGGTAGGCAGAGAAGGAGCAGAAGGGGTGGGGACCGGAGAGTCCAGGATTGGGGGCACACCACACTGAGAGGCAGCTGTCAGAAAGCCCCGTGCATAGATCAGGCTGCAGGAATTGTGCTGGCCCAGGCAATGTTTGCTCTTTTTTTGTTTTGTTTTGCTTGCTGCCAATCAATGCATGCAAAAATCCCGATTTCCAGCCTCTGGCAAAATCGAAAGACCTGATTGATAACCCAGGGCCTCCCTTCTCTCAGGGCAACAATGGCTAGAGCCTGGGGCCCTCTGGAGGGGCCTGGTTTCCATGTAGCCACCTGGCCATCTCTGCCCTTTTCTGTTTCCTGCTTGGCTCCCGGGGGCACTCGAATTGAAACCTTGGCATGGGGAAAGGTGAGAGGGCCACCTGGAGCCCGCCAGCCTCGGGCAGAAGGCCTGAGGCCTTTAGCTCTGAGGCTGAATGTGTGAGGGTGCTGTGAAGGTGAGCCATCAGCCCAGAGGCCAAGGGCAGGGATTCAAGGAGAGAAGGGATTTGGAATGGCCACGGAGGCGATCGGCACAGGAAGCTGTGAAGGCCCACGTGTGACGATGCCGAGGCGGCCACAGAGCTGAGACCGGCTAAGATAGTGAGCTGGGGCCCTGCAGAGGCGCCAACTCACATCCTGAGTGATGGAACGGGGGCTGGAGGAACGGGAGGGTGCTAAGGAGCCTGCCCAGTCCTCCAGGAGCTTCCAATACCCGGCTCAGTGTCCCACGGCTCTGTGGGTGTGGGCAGTCCCTGAGGCTCCGGGCCACACAGGGCCCCAGAAGACAGCCTGTCCTCCCCCATCCTAGGGCCTCTCCCAGGCTCCCCTTAGCATGGGGAAGGAATCAGTCCAAGGGGGCCCTGCATTCAGTTGGAATTCTCCCGAGCCTCATCAGAACCACATCCCATCCCTTGTTATGGGCTCTCAGGAAACACATCCCTCCCCGGAGCGCCCCCACCCCAGCTGTCCTCCCTTTGAAGTCCCCCCCCCCCCTGCCGTGGCCTCAAGGCTGGTTTTACCAGTCACCAGGGGCGGCCATGCTCTCAACCCAGAGGAGGGTGTCATTCTGTTGGTATGAATTTACCCGGGCCTTCCTGGGTAAGGGCTCTCAGTGCACACTTCAAGAGTAAAGCATCCCAGGGGCGCCTGGGTGGCTCAGTGGGTTAAAGCCTCTGCCTTCGGCTCACGTCATGATTTCAGGGTCCTGGGATGTGCCCCGCATCGGGCTCTCTGCTCATCGAGGAGCCTGCTTCCCCCTCTCCCTCTGCCTACCTGTGATCTCTCTGTGTCAAATAAATAAATAAAATCTTAAAAAAAAAAAAAAGATTAAAACATCCCTGTTCTCCCCCTCTGCTGGAACTCTCCCCGCCCGGTCTTACTGGGAATTGTGTGTGTGCCTGGGACACATGTCACTGTAGTCACTGTATCACGTACAGCTGGAACATAATTAGGCGATGTTGGGGAAAATTCCGTCTGTCTCCTGGGAATACTGGAATAATGAGCCATCACAGAGGGCCAAGGAGACCGGTGGGGGCCTGCTGACCGGAGCCGAAGGCTCAGATCATTCATTAGCTCTGGGGGTGCTCCTGATTTGTTCGTCCTCCTGGCTGTGGAGACTGAGCCGGCCCTGTTCTGGGGCAGGAAGCGGGAGCTTTAGTGGAGAGCCTAGAAGGCTACTGTGGGCTTTGAAGCAGAAAAGCAAGCAAGCGGTCCTTTTCCGGGGTCGGGGGAAGACAGAAGCCACAGTCCTCCGCAGTGGCACGTGTTAATGAGGCCCGCGGTACAGGGCCGCCAGGGGTCTTCGCCAGCCCTGCCCTGAGCCCCTGGGAGGGTCACCTAGACCTCCTCTGAAGTGCTCCCACCCTGCCTCCCTCCTCCACGGTGAACACACGAGGTAGCCCTTCAGCGGGCCCCCAGGAGGCATGGAGAAGAGACCACCAGGAGACCAGTTTCCCCGGCCCGGCCCTCCCAGCAGTCCCATTACAGCCCCTCCTTCTCCATCAAGCCCACGGCTTGTCCCCACGTGGTGCCACCCACGGCTCCCAGTTTTAGCGAGGATGTGTTACCCTGGGCAGCCTCCTACCGCCCCCACCCCACCCCCCGCCCCGTTCCCATGCAGAAACCTCCAGTCCGCTTCTTCGGCCTGATTCTGGGCATCCTTTCTCCACCCCTCACACCTTCTCATGCAGCCTCATCAGTTCTCGGCCCCAGAGCTGCACCCTCCACGGGCACCTGGCTATCTTCTCCACTCTCCTTTCTGTATTTTTTCTTCCTCTTCTCTCTTTCTCCCTCTCCTCTTTCCCATCTCCGGTCTGCGGCATTCCAGCTTGGGGATTGGCAGTGCCAACCTTCCCAGAGAGTTGTTTACTCTTTCTGCTCAGAGCCACCTCCTGGGGCTCTCGGATTCCGGGGTGTGCCCCTGCTGCCGCCCCTCCTCCTGGGGGCCACAGGGATCAGCTGTGGGCCTGCCACCCCGTGACAGCGTGAGCCACCCCAAGGTAGCCCTTGGGTCTGTCCTGACCACAGCTGCGTGTAGCAGTGCCTGGGCAACCCCTGGCACCAGGTGCTAGAGGGACAGTGAATGACAGCAAAGGCCGTCCCCTGCTTTCTGCCCCAGGCCACGCCCCTTCCTGGGGCCTGCCTCCAGGGCTGCCCAGGGCCCCACCCTTCGCTGGTCCTCCAGCTGTGCTCACTTAGGTGAGCCCTTTGAGTGGGTGTCAGGTGTCCTCTAAACAGGATCACCCTTTGGAGGGTCCTGCTCTGGCCCTCTTCCTGCTGCTCCCCTCCCCTAAGGGCAAGGAATCCAGGGATCCAAGGAGCCTGTGCCCAACCACTCAAAAGCAGCTTTGTCCAATAGAAATGTTGAGCAATATCGCTTCTCGGCCTTTTGGCTAAGATCAAGTGTAGAAATGTTGAGCAACAGGTACTTTAAATTTTCTAGTAGCTGTGTTAAAAAAGGTAAAAAAGCAGGGGCGCCTGGGTGGCTCAGTGGGTTAAAACCTCTGTCTTCGGCTTGGGTCATGATCTCAGGGTCCTAGGATCGAGCCCCGCATCGGGCTCTCTGCTCAGTGAGGAGCCTGCTTCCCCACTCTCCCTCTGCCTACTTGTGATCTCTCTCTGTCAAATAAATAAATAAAATCTTTAAAAAAAAAAGGTAAAAAGCAACAAGTGAAATTCATTTAAAATGTTTTTATTTTGATTTAAGCCCATATAGTCAAAGTATTATCATTTCAATGTGTAATCAATATAACGAGCATCCTTTTTTGTACTAGGCCTCCAAGATAGCCACATTTCAAGCGTTCGGAAACCACACGTGGGTAGCAGCTAGTGCACTGGACAGCCCAGCTCTAGGCCCCACGCTAGGCAAAGGCATTCGAGACCTCAGCACTCTGCTCAGATGGCGCCAGGGGTAGGAAGGGCCAAGAGCCTGGCTTGCTGCAGAGGAGGGCGAATTCCCCATGGACTCGCTTTCCTTCTCAGCTCAAAATCCACTTGGACCCTAGAGGCAGAAGTGAAGAGAACTATGGGGCACTGAAGGACAGGGGAGGCTGGGAATAGCCCGGGAGCAGCAGCGGGCCCTTGGGATGGTGGGAGGCTGGAATCTGGGAGAGGTAGCCTGGACAGGACGGCTGGCAGAGGAGAGAGGGGGTGGGGCTACAGAAGTCCACAGACAGGTTAATGGCTCCTGCCTTGAACACAATTGAATTTGCCCTCCTGAGCCTCCTGGCTTTGGGGAAGGGCCTCTCCTCCTGGGAGCTCAGCTGTACTCCCAGAGCCACAGGGCCTGGGTCATCCCGGCCTGATTCGATCAGGAGAAATAAAAGATACAGGGCTCACAGACAGCCCAGTACCCAGAGGGGCCGGTGGCTTGGTCCCGAAAGATAAGGCCAGCGAAGAGGGCCCATGCGGGGGTGCTGCGGGTCCATCCTAGCCCTGCCTCCCTCCTGGGAGGCCTCCCATCCCCAAAACACAGCTGACAGTCGACTATACTCTACACCACCATGCCCTCCCGCCTTCCCATCTCTCTCTCTCTTTGAAAAATACTTATTTTTAAGTAATCTCTGCACTCAGCCTGGGGCTCAGCCTCACAACCCCGAGATTAAGCGTCACATGCTCTCCTGACTGAGCCAGCCAGAGGCCGCCTTCCCCTCTCTCTTAAAGGTGGTCGCAGGCTGACCCCCAAATCAGAAAACTTGGAACAAGCCTGCTTTCCTTTGTGTCCGTGGGGATGTGCAACACATGCTGAAAGCGGGGTGGGAGAAACAAAGGAAAAAGACTGTCCTTCCTCTCCTGCCAGCCCCTTACATCTTGTATGAAAACCGGTGGCCAGCCATACACTCCGTCCTCTCTGCGGGAGGCTGGGGAACAATCAGGGGACACATCGCAAACTAGAGAAGACACCACACTGGACATGCTCTCTCGTGCCTCCAGGCCTTTGACCGCGCAGTTCCTCCCACCAGAATGTCCTTCCCCTTCCCCCTTGAATGCCCTCGGAGGCTGCCTTCCCGCTGGGACTCCAGTGCAGGCAGCTGCTTGCTTGCTTCCTCCTCCATGTTTCCATAGTATCGTAGACGCCCCATCCCAGCGCCGGTAGCGCACTTGTTCATTCAATCCACAAGTGATCGCTGGGTGAGCCAGCGCCTCTTGGGTGCCGGCCAGCGTCCTGGAGGCTGCGGACATCGCAGGGAAGAAGCAGACAAGGGGGAAGATAGTAAACATGTAAACAAATAATTAAACCAGATACTCGAGTGAGTGTTAAGTGCTAAGAGGGAACTAGAGCAGGCTACTTTATGTAATCGAGAGGGATCGGGGCGGGTAGGGGCAGCTGCTTTAGACAGAGAGGAGATGCCTGAGCTGAGGCCGGAATGCCAAGAAGGAGGTGGGGTCCTGCAAGGGCCCTGGGCCAGAGTGTTCAGTCGGGAACAGTCGTGCGAAAACTCCCAGACAGACACACTGTAGCACTCCGTTTGTATGAAATATCCAGCATGGGTAAATCCACAGAGACAGAAACCAGATTAATGGTTGGGGGGGGGTGCTGGGGGAGGAAGAATGGGGAATGACTGCTAATGGGTATGGGATTTCTCTTTGGGATGTTGCAAATGTTCTAGAACTCGATAGTGGTGATGTTTGCCCAACATCGTGAATGTACTAAATGCCACAGAACTGTACGCTTTAAAATGGTGAAAATGGTACATTTTCGGTTGCGTGTGTTTTACCATAAAACAACAAAACGAAAGCCTGAGCTAGCTGTGAGCTAGGGACAGGAAGGCTCGTGCAGCCAGGGATGGGGGGTCATGGTGCGGGGTGGGGCTGGAGACGTGGCCGGTAGGTCAGGAGGACGCAGGAGTTGGTAGGGTTTGCATTCTGTTTGGCAGAATGGAAAGCCACTGGGAGATTTCAAACAGGGAAGTAACCTGATAGCTCTTTCTGTTTTCCAAGATCCTTGTGGCTGTGATGTGGGCTGTGGGTGGCGATGGAGGAAGGAAAAGCAGAGACACCAGTTAGGGAGACCACTGCAGTGGTCCAGGGGAGAGAGGACGGAAGTTTGGGACGGGGCGCCCGCAGCAGGGGTAGAGTGATGTGGACAGATTTGGGATCTATTTAAAGGGTCAAACCCACGGGACTTGATGGATTAAGGGGAAAGAGAACAAGGGAAAGGAGGAATATGGAATGAGCTCTACATCTTCCCCTTGAGCAACTGAAAGGATGGAGTTGTCAGTTCCTAAGAAGGGGAGAAAGACCTTTAGGGCACTTTGAGTGACCCTGCTGGTCAGATATCCACGTGGCAATGTCGGGGGGGCTGGTCTGGAGTTTGGGAATGAGAAGCGTATCTGGTCTTCCGCCCCGTGGAGACCGTACTGAAAACCTGAGCTCCCCTGATGGATGCTAGGGAGAGGCGTGGCTGTGGAAGAGAGAAGGTCCAAGTGCCGAGCCCTGGGGAATCGGGCCATGCAGAGATCAGGCAGAGGGGGAACGGCTGGCTAGCCGAGCAGACCAAGGAGAGCAGCCGGCCAGGTGGGAGAAGAAAAGGTAGAGCCCTGTCTCTGAAGTAAAGAGAAGGAAGTGTTTCCCCAAGGGAGGGCCAGCTATGTCCAGTGCTGCTAAGAGGGTGAGTGCATGAGGGAGTGCCGAGGAAGTCACTCCTGGATTTGGCGCTATGAGTGCAGAGCGTCTTCTCGGGTGCACCTGTGCTCCCGGCTTACAGCTGGTGCTTCTTAAAGGTCGGAGGACTGGAGACGATGCTGTGCAGCGGGCAGCAGAGACCGCCCAGAGCCTAGGACTTTGAGCCAGAAACCACGTTTCCCAGGGAAGCGGCTGAGGGGCTGGGACCGCCCAGCAGCCATGGGTGAGGGGAGGACTGGGGGAGGCTGGGGGAGCCCCAAGCCGCATAGGATTGCAGTTCACCCGCCGGCACATTTTCAAAGGGCCTTCCCTCTGCTGCTTTTCCCTTTTTCCTCTCAGGAGAGGTGATTCATATTTCAATACATTCCAGCTGAAAAAGGATCGGATTTTGAGCAGGTGGTAAGTCGGTACGCGGAAATCTGATATATTTTGACTAATGCAGTTTGAAATTTGAAAACTGCAGACAAATTTATTCAAGATCCATTTTTATACCAACTCATTATTGAGGGGAAAAGGCAAGATTTCAGGTTTCCGGGGGAGGACGTGTGAACCCAAGCTTGTCACCACCGAGCCCCATGAAGCAGGCTTGACCTGGCCGGCTGGCCAGCACGCTGCCCGCTGCTTGCATTCCTGCCGGAAACGCTTTCTTTAGCAACCGCTTTCAAGTATCCCCCTGGGGTTACTAGTCCAATTTAATCTGACCTTCAGCCCCACCTCCGTCGCACCAACTCCAGCAAATCCCTGGGGCTGGCACTTAAGACAAGTTTTGTGATACAGACGATGGTGCTACACAGAATTTCCACTTCCTCCCCCAGCTGCCTTGTCCATTTCCCCAGCCTCGTGAGTGTGAGGCACCAGGAGAGAAAATAAATAATGAAGACAGGGGCAGGAATGAAGTTATTGGCAAGGGAGCAAGGACACAGTTCCTGCCTGTTGGGGGGCCCGAAGGGGAGAGGCTCAGGGAGGGCCTGTGAGAGAGCTGTGGCCTCAAAAGAGAGGTCTGGGGCATCTGGGTGGTTCAGTCGGTTAAGTGCCCGACACTTGATGTTGGCTCAGGTCAGGATCTCAGGGTGTTGGGATCGAACCCCCCCATCAGGCTCCGTGCTCAGCGGGGAGTCTGCTTCTCCTTCTGCCTCTGTCCCTCCCCCTGCTCGTGCTCTCTCTCTCTCTGTCCCCCTCTCAAATAAATAAATAAATCCTTTTTAAAAAAGAGATAGAGAGGGGCGCCTGGGTGGCTTAGTGGGTTAAAGCCTCTGCCTTCGGCTCGGGTCATGATCGCGGGGTCCTGGGGTCAAGCCCCGCATTGGGCTCTCTGCTCGGTTGGGAGCCTGCTTCCCCCTCTCTCTCTGCCTGCCTCTCTGCCTGCTTGTGATCTCTCTCTCTGTCAAATAAATAAATAAAATCTTTAAAAAGAAAAAAAAAAAAGAGATAGAGAGGTTTTGGTTTGAATCCTGGCTCCACCATCTTGGGCGAATCCTCACCTTTTATTGAACATTATTTTTCTCAACCGTAAAATGGGGATATTGATACTTTTGTAGTCATTTTTTTTGGAGCATTCAATGAGTGTATGTGATAGCCCCTGTTACGGATGGGTCTGACACCCAGGAGGGATTCAACACACCTTCATCTCTTTTTCTTCCCTGCCCCAGAGCTCTCTCCACATGAGGTATACAGCTCTTGTCTCTTTCGAGTGGCTCAGTCTAGTTGGGAAGGCAAACGGGGAAGGGTGGGGTCTCTGAAAGTCCCTGTGACTGGTGATCTTCTGGGTATAGAACTTAAGGCTCCGTGAGCTAAACTTTCTGAAAGGTGATTTGTCACCTTGCTTCAAGGGGACTTTGACTCAATGAATCTGATTTAGAGAAAGGCCGAGAAATTTGCAGACAAAGCTTTATGCACAAAGATGTTCATCCCAATATTGTTTAGTTTAGCTGACTTTTTTTTTGAAGATTTTATTTATTTATTTGAGAGATAGACAGAGATAGCGGCAGAGAGGATGGGTGGGGGAGGAGAGGGAGAAGCAGGCTCTCTGCTGAGCAAGGAGCCCGACGTGGGGCTCGATCCTAGGACCCTGGGATCATGACCTGAGCCCAAGACAGACGCTTAACCAGCTAAGCCACCCAGGCGCCCCGCTGACTCTTGAAAGAATCAATAAGAACATTCACATGGCAATAAACCAAACGTATGATGTCGGGTATGCAGTGACGTTCCCCTCTCCCTGGTCCCTGAGCTTCTAGTAGTCCTCCCAGGAGGCAACTAACATTGCCAATTTTGTCATGATAATCTGTAACAGTGAAAAATGAGAAACAATCAAAAGATTCCACAGATAAACAAATTATGGTCTGTCCATACAGAACTCTGCAATCTCTACACCATTACCACACTGTTCTTCTGGTACTCAGCTGTGTGTTTCCTCTGACCCAGACCCTCAGCACACGCTGTTCCCTCTACCTGGGGCCCCACCTCCCCCCAACCCTCCCAGTGGAGTTCTTCTCAATCTTCAAACTCTCCCAGAGCCTTCCCACTCCCACTGCCAATGGGAGCCCCCACAGTCCTCATAGCTACTTGGATCTCTCTCTCTGGACTCCTCTTTTCAGGGTGTGATTACATATGGATGTGACCGTTTGGGGAGTGTCTGTTTCCGACTCTGGGGGGCGGGGTCACTCTGCGTGCTCAGCCGCCTCCCTGGAGAGCCTCATGGATGAAGGCACCTGGAGAGCTGCTGAATGGATGAATGGTCTAACTTAAGCAGAAGACGCGGGACACAGAGCTCATATACGGCACGATCCCAATTTTATTGCTTTAAATAAAATTTTTATTTAAATTTTATATATCCCCACATAAGTGAAGGAAGTACAGAGAGAAAGCACAGCAAGGCGCTGTCGATGGTTGTCAAGGGTAATGGGATTGTGATGATTTTTCTTCCTTTTCACTTCTCTACTTTCCATGGTTTCCAGAATTGGCAAGTATTACTTTAGAATTAAAATAAATGATGAAGAGTGGCTTTACATAGAAAAACCTTACGGGGGAACACAGGGTTTGGGGACCACATGGGGGAAAGCCCGTGCCACTTCTGCCTGGGTCAAAGCTCCCAGGCCTGGGATCAGAGGCTGGAATGTGTTGCTGGCTGGCCCCTGGAGAAAGCGCAGGGCTCGGCAGGGAGGAGGACAGCAGGGAGGAGGAGGGAAGTCAAGCCTGGGACCTGAGATTCTTAGCTAGACCCTGCAAGATGTCTTTTTTTTCCCCCTCCATAATGTATTTCCTTTATTAAATATTAAATGCATGCATCAAAATATAGCATGTTTAAGGGGCGCCTGGGTGGCTCAGTCGTTAAGCATTTGCCTTCGGCTCAGGTCATGGTCCCAGGATCCTGGGATCGAGCCCCACATCGGGCTCCCTGCTTGGCGGGAAGCCTGCTTCTCCCTCTCCCACTCACCCTGCTTCCCCCTGCTTGTGTTTCCTCTCTCGCTGTCTCTCTGTCAAATAAATAAATAAAATCTCAAAAAAAAAAAAATATATATATATATATATGGTGTGTTTAAGGTATAGAGAATAATAAAACTAACATCCCCGAGTCCACTGCTCAGATTAAGACATAGAACACCACAAATATATTTAAAGCATTCCCTGCAGGGGTCTTAAGTGGCCAGTCAGGACTCTGTCGAGGGCTCAGAAGAGAAAGACCGGTGAGGCGAGGCCTGAAATGCCTCGTAAACTCATTTATCCTCTTAGGCATGAGGTACCTGGTGGCCTTTGGCTACTAAAACTTACTGTATATCTACATCTGCCCACAATAAGGCTGCCTCAGCTAAAGGAAAGCACCTGGTTTCTTTGCATTGGGCTCGAATTACATCAGCTCAATCATCCACTCATTCCTTCAGTTTCCAGACATGTATAGGTGAGCTCCATGCACCAACTGGGCACCCCTGGTGTGGGAGGCAGGAGTCGTGAGTGCCTGGACAGGAGGCAGCAGGGAGGAGGATGGGGGGTTGAACCCAGAGGGAAGGGTCTGGGGAGGCTTCCTGGGACGGGTCCTGTCTGACGGGTCCTGCAAGTATATAAGTTAGACTTCTTTGGTTGTAAGCAAGAGAAATCTAGTGTGACTGACTATGCGAAAGAGGAACTCACTGGAAGGTGTGTTTGGGGCTGTGATTGAAAACCCAAATTAGGGGCGCCTGGGTGGCTCAGTGGGTCAAGTGTCTGCCTTCCGCTCAGGTCATGATCCCGGGGTCCTGGGATCAAGTCTCATATCGGGCTCCTTGCTTAGTGGGGAGCCCGCTTTTCCCTCTGCCTGCTGCTCCTCCTCCTTGTGCGTGTGCTCTTTCTCTCTCTCTCTCTCTAAAAAATAAATAAAATCTTTAAAAAAAAGAAACTTAAAAAAAACCCAAATCACAATGGCTGTAACAAGAATTATTATTTCCTATAAGAAGGTTGGAGATCCCAGGATTGGTTGATTCCTTGGTTGAGTAAGATCATTATGATCCAGGTTCTCTCCATCTTTTCCCTCTGCAGTCTTTGGTAAACTGGCTTTGGCCTGTAGGCCTTTAGGTCCCCTCATGGCGGAAAGATAGTGCGTCAGCACCTGGCACTTCATCCTCACCCAGCCACACTCAGAGGCAGAAAGAGAGAACATCCCTTCCTTGTGTCCCTTTTCAAAAGAAGGAAGAGCCTTGCCCCGCCCCCGAGTCCTTCAGTTGACTTTCTTTGTATCTCATTGGTCAGAGTGGAGTCACATGCTCTTATCCAAACCAATCACTGACAATGGAGTAGACTAATAGAGATTAGCTTCCTCCCACTCCTGGGGAGGAGTCTAGCTCTTCTAGAGCACGTGTCTACCTGGTAATTGAATGAAATCTGGGTCTTGATAGGCAAGAAATGGGGTGTTAGGTGGGCCACTGCAGAAAGCAAATGGGATCCAAAGAAGAAGCTGAACAACCCAGGGCTGGGAAGGGCAGGAATCAGGGTGGTTCTGGGGGTCTTGCTGGAAAGAACTACTAGGCAGTGTCCTCAGGATGGCCCCACCAAGGTGATACAGCTCAAGCCGAGTGACTCGGCTTCAGGTTCAGGTCGAAATTCCTAGGAGACAGTCTGATTGGCTGAGCCTGGTCACTTGATTGATAGCCCTGCCTCCCGAATCACCTGGAAAGGGGAAGGGATCGTCCTCCCCAGGGAACTTGGGGAACTGCTTCCCCAAGAAGACAGAGAGAAGGGAGCAGGAAGCCCCCGAGCTGAGATGAGGCGGAAGAGCGGAAATGAGGTGAGCAGAGCCAGACGATGGGCTTGCGAGCCTTGCAAAGCCGAGCTCAGCTGGAGGGACCTCACATCAGGGGG
>CM052891.1:39690268-39700472 GCA_028534135.1 Potos flavus | reverse complement strand
TCACCCCTGGCTTTTAAAGGAGGCTCAAAGCATCTGGCAGGCTCCCTGAGAGTCACCTGGGCCTTGGGGTCCAGGCTCCTAGCCCCTCACACTCTTGCTCCCCCCTGCACAGCTGGGACCCCTTGCCAGACTGAGGTGGGCAGTGGGGGCCTGGAGGTCAGACCTGAGCCTCCGCGTGGGGCATGCTGGCAGAGCGATCATCTCCTACCCATGTTATAGAGAGGGAAACTGAGGCCGAGGAGGCACCGGCCTTGGGCTTGACCCACAGGCCGTCCAGTGGTGGCAATGACTGAAGACACCGCAGGAACCACCTAGAGTGTGGCCCAGCCCGGAAAGGGTCCTCGCAGCTGCACTGCCACCACTGCTGCCGTCGCCACCGAGGTCGTAATTGCTCTGAAATCGCAACCGAACCCAATTATGCAAAACCGAAATTATATGCGATGATTTTTATGTTGGAAACGTTCGGTGGAAGCTGGGTGATTACAGGGGGACGGGAAGCAGCTGCCACTCTCTGGGAGCCCGTAACTCCCAACAGCTGGGAACTGTCATTTATTTACGATGCTGTTTCTGCCGGGAGTGAGGGGGTGGCAGTGGTGGCTGTGCCTGCCCGACACTGGCCAGGAGGCGAGCCCAGCAGCAGGCCTGGGAGTGTGGCCTAGTGGCCCGGGTGGGGCCGGGAGCGGGCCGGTCTGAGAGTGGCCTGGAATGTAGGTTCTTTCTGCAATGCTTTGGGCAGAGCTGACAGCAGAAATCAGCTGAGCTGCCCCAGGCCCCGGCCTTCTCCCGAGAGGCCCAGCTGGCCAAGCTGGAAGGCACGGGCAAGAGGCCAACCCTGGGCAGGGACGAGATGGCTGCCTGGCCCTGCGGGGTGGGGGGCGGGCTACCAGCCTGGAGCCTGTCCGCACGCGCCGGCGCGCCTGCCGGGCAGCCTGGGGCAGCTGCGACTGTGGAAAAAGGCAGGTAATGATGATCGTCTATAATGAGGGTGCTCCGATAATGAGCACGGGGCTATTATCCGACCACAGGCTGGACACATCCGAAAATAAATTATTTTAAGGATCCATTAACGAATGCCTAATTAATGCCCAATTAGAGGGAAGCTACAGAGGAAATGCTCCGGACGGTGGAGAAGCAAGGCCTGGTTTGCAACCAGCGCCTTGGAGCACACAGCCTGGGAGTGAGGTGCTGAGAAGATGGGGGCAGATGATGGACCCGATAGGGGGGCAGCCTCACTCTGGCAGCGCCTCCGGGGGGTGGGGGAACAAAGCCAGGCAGCCCTGGTGTCTTCCCCCATCCTTCACACACGTCCCCTCAGCACATCCTCACAGCTCTGCAAGGAACAGCTAGTACTATTTAGAAATGAGGAAACTGAGGCACAGAGCGCTGTCGCATATTCGAGGACACAGAAGGCACCGTAAATGAGACAGCTTTTGAGACGAACTTTGGTGTCTTGCATGCATGCTTTGTTATTAAGAATACACTGACAGAGGGGCGCCTGGGTGGCTCAGTGGGCTAAAGCCTCTGCCTTCGGCTCAGGTCATGATCTCAGGGTCCTGGGATTGAGCCCCCGCATCGGGCTCTCTGCTCAGCGGGAGCCTGCTTCCCCCTCTCTCTCTGCCTGCCTCTCTGCCTACTTGTGATCTCTCTCTGTCAAATAAATAAACTCTTACAAAAAAAAGAATACAGTGAAAGACTCTTCAGACCTCCATATATTTACTTTGTTAGATACAAGAGTCTGAATCACTACCGTTCACGTGCTGTTACAGGAGCGACAGCTGGGACAGGAACCCCCACCCCAGCTCCGCCCGACAAAGCCTGGGGCCGGGCTATGGCTTGGGGGCGGGGCTAGGGTTTGGGGGCGGGACTGGAGTACCGCGCGCGTTCCCGGAGTCCGGCCCCGAGCTCTCCTCGCTCCAGGGGCTGGGGCTGGGCCTCTCCGCGGGAGGTGGAGCGCCAGCGTGTCATCTCCCGCCGTGTGAGGGCCCCGCTTGGGCCTGACCCCCGCCTTTCTCCCAGCAGGAGCCTCCCCCGGAGGGCTGCCATCCCAGATCGCAGAGCTGGGCACAGCCCAGGACAAAGCCCGGCCAAGGGGTGGGGGTGGCGCGCCCACCAGCCCCCCAGGCCCGTCCGTCCCCCGCGTCCCCGGGCCGCCCCTGACCTGGCTGTGCTCTCTCCCCCCCCTCCCCCGCCAGGGTGCTGTGTGGAACTGTTGCTGCTGCTGCTGGCCGGAGAGCTGCCCCTGGGCGGCGGCTGCCCGCGGGACTGCGTGTGCTACCCGGCACCCATGACGGTCAGCTGCCAGGCGCACAACTTCGCCGCCATCCCCGAGGGCATCCCGGAGGACAGCGAACGCATCTTCCTGCAGAATAACCGCATCACCGTCCTCCAGCAGGGCCACTTCAGCCCGGCTATGGTCACCCTGTGGATCTACTCCAACAACATCACCTTCATCGACCCCAACACCTTCGAGGGCTTCGTGCACCTGGAGGAGCTGGACCTTGGCGACAACCGGCAGCTGCGGACGCTGGCGCCGGAGACCTTCCAGGGCCTGGTGAAGCTGCACGCCCTCTACCTCTACAAGTGCGGGCTCGGCGCCCTGCCCGCGGGCATCTTCAGCGGGCTGCACAGCCTGCAGTACCTCTACCTGCAGGACAATCACATCGAGTACCTCCAGGACGACATCTTCGTGGACCTGGTCAACCTCAGCCACCTGTTCCTCCACGGCAACAAGCTGTGGAGCCTGGGCCAGGACACGTTCCGGGGGCTGGTGAACTTGGACCGGCTGCTGCTGCACGAGAACCAGCTGCAGTGGGTCCACCACAAGGCTTTCCACGACCTCCGCCGGCTGACCACCCTCTTCCTCTTCAACAACAGCCTCTCGGAGCTGCAGGGCGACTGCCTGGCGCCCTTGGGAGCCCTGGAGTTCCTCCGCCTCAACGGGAATGCCTGGGACTGTGGCTGCCGGGCGCACTCCCTGTGGGAATGGCTGCGGCGGTTCCGCGGCTCCAGCTCTGCCGTCCCCTGCGCGTCCCCCGAGGCGCGCCAAGGCCAGGACCTGAAGCTGCTGAGGGCCGAGGACTTCCGGAACTGCACGGGGCCAGCCTCGCCGCACCAGATCAAGTCGCACACGCTCACCACCACCGACAGGGCCGCCCGCAAGGAGCACTACCCGCCCCGCGGCCCTGGCAGGGACAAGGGCCACCCGCATGGCCACCTGCCCGGCTCCCGCCCGGGCTACAGGAAGCCCGGCAAGAACTGCACCAGCCACAGGAATCGCAACCAGGTGTCCAAGGCGGGTGCCGGGAAGCAGGCCCACGAGCTGCAGGACTATGCCCCCGACTACCAGCACAAGTTCAGTTTTGACATCATGCCCACCGGCCGGCCCAAGAGGAAGGGCAAGTGTGCCCGCAGGACCCCCATCCGTGCCCCCAGCGGGGTGCAGCAGGCCTCCTCGGGCAGTTCCCTGGGAGCCTCCCTCCTGGCCTGGATACTGGGGCTGGTGGTCACTCTCCGATGAGGACCTGAGCCGCCAGCTCCCAGCACTGCCACGCATCCACCAAGACACAGAATCTCTTTTCTTTTTTTTTAACAAGCGGAGGGTCTGCTGGCTTTCGGGCAAAGGCTGGTAAAGCCTTCGGCTGCTCTCTGGGCCCTGCCCGGTGGATTATAAACCCAAAGTGTACAGCCCCAAAGTGGGAAGGGATTCGCACATCACACCCAGCTGTCCCAGCCAGGCCCTGCCGAGCGCCCACGGACAGCATCCATCCAGCAAGGTGGTTAAAGACGCAAAATGAATCCTTCATTAGCAACAGTGGGACAGTGCCCACCCCCTTGCCCCCCAAGAGCTGGGCTCTGTAGAATCCTGGTCACTGGAGAAGTCTGAAGGGCCCCCGCCATTCCTGGAGGAAGCAGGACTCAGAGGAGGACAGACAGGCTCACCCAAGAGGCTGGGTGGCCCAGCCATCTGGGAGCACAGGAGCCGGTGGCATTTGGCCCTTGCCTGAGGCCACGGAGTCAACCTGCCCTCACTCCAGCCCTCAGTCCCTCCCCCGGGGGAAACGCCTCTCATTCCTGATATCTCAGGCAATCCTGGCAGACCCAGGCCCAGCTGCTGGGCTCCAAGAACCAATTACCAAAGGAAAGATCATCAGAGGCTGAAATTCAGAACTGCATCGAATGCAGTGAGGATCTCATAGGAGGTGCAGTTTTATAACTAAGTCAACTTATATATATACACACCGTCCACATCTATATACACACACACACGCACAGGGCCCCACCCCATCTCCCTACCAAACTGTATGTCTTCTCATGTTTATAAACTATACAGAAAACTATATCTGTTGAACTAAGGATTGTATTGGTGATTTCTAGCAAGAGAAGAGTTATAGGGTTTTTGTCTAGAATCCCAACCTGGCAACGATGGTCCCTGTCGTAACCTGGGCTTGCCAGGGCCTAGGGCAAAGAGTCAGTGGGAAGGGCCGGGGAGAAGAAGGGGAGGCAGCAAGAATCACTTCAGGGGACCAATCTTCTTCGATGTTTAGAGCATCACCTTGTTTTTATATGCAACACAAGTCTGGCTGCCGCCCCAGAGCACCCCATCACCCGCGCTACCAGGTGTCATCAGGGGCGAGAAGAAGTGAGAAGCAGCTCATGGGACATCAGGGAGCCCTGGGGGCGGGCTTGATGGAGAAGGGGACGGGAGGGGCTCTGGGTCTTTTTTTTGCCGACGGGCAGGCAGCAACCACAGTGTTAGTCCAGCGGGCTGGGCAGTGTCGTCGGCCTAGCGTTTTTGCCAGCGACGGTCTGGACAGGCCGGGGAGACTCCGGGCATGAGCCCAGGCCTCCAGCATGGCTCAGCTGCTGAATTTTTCCTTGAGGCTCTTTGATGGCCAGCCCAGCAAGGGTCCTGTGCTCGGTGGCAGGAGGGAAAGCATCAGGTGGCCTTAGCAGAAGGGGAACAAAGAGGGCATTTCAAGAACCATCTCAGGCATTTCTGCGTTACTGAGGCCCCCTCCCTCCTGGCCCTTCTGAAGATGCCCAGGGATCGGCGGAGGTGGGGGAGGGAGCCAGACCCAGGGGTCAGGAGTGGGGATGCGTGCAGGGCATGGAACAGGCAAGCCCAGCCAGGGGACAGTGGCTCAGGTCGAGGTTGGCCCCTGCCACCAGCCAGGGCCCCACTGGGCGCCATCTCCTCTGAGCTCTGCCCAGACCTGAATTCCCCACCAGAGAGGATGCGGGTGAGGAGCAAGAAACACCGAATCCAATTAAGAGAGAAAAATGATAATAAAAAATTTTCTCTTGGACAAGAACCCTGTTTCTCATTTCCTAACCCTGCATTCCCGAAGTGGCGGCAGATCGCAGGCTTTTTGGGGTGGGCGAGCCTGGCCGGGCACAGTGCGTTTGTTAGCGAGAGGAGCCATATGGGGCAGGGGCACGCTGACTCACTGGGATGCATGTGTGCACACGCGTGCGAACACACACACACGCACACACACACGTTCTCCGTTCTAGGGTTCTTCCCTCACTCTCATGGAACATGACTCACTTCCCACCCCCTGGCTGTGGGTCGGCCCAGTCTCTGCGGCTCCCCCTGGACTAGGGTGGTCCTGGATCCTTCCAGGCCTGTTCCCACAAGCCTCACCCACGGCAGCTGAGCTGCGAATTCTCCGGATTCTCCGCGGGCTCAGGAGTGGCCGGAAGGGAGCTGCTGGTTCCTAGGGGCCAGAGGGCTTCCCAGGAGGCCAGGGACCCACCGAGATGGCAGCAGAAAGGGTCTGGGGGTTGCACCTGCCTCTCTTGCTTCAGAGAAATGAGCCAGTTCTCTCCTCGGTAGAGAGGGGAGGGCTGGGTTTTCGGGTGTGACCGAACAATCTTCCTCGGTACAAGGCTTGAAAGCCGCACTAATGGGAGCGCAGGGATGGCAGGGCAGACCACACGCTCTCCTGCGGCCCGCCGGCTGTCCCCCAGGCTGGTGCCAGGCCCCGGCTGTCCCTCAGAACCCGAGGATGTTGTCCTGTTGTTGACTTCATTTCCAGCATCAGACAGCAAAGCCCTCAGTGGGAAAATCAAGAGTCCAAGCACTTTATTAAAAAATTTTTTAGAAGATTTAGTAAGTCCTGCAATATGAAAGTGAAATGTCAGTACGAGAAATGCTAATGTTTTATAAATGACCCGCCTCTGTCAAGTGTGGCTCGGTCTCTGGCTGCCGCCTGTTACTAGAGGCGAGACAGAGGGGCCCAGGACGCCGGGGGTATTTTTAGCAGCTTTCTCCTCTAAGAGGTAGAGGGAACCGAAAGCGGCTCTATCGTGGATGACATCACTTGTCACTCAGCAGCTCATAGGCCACGCAGGAATGATGACACCATTGCCCAAAGCACCAGAGCAAGGTGACAAGCCACGGGCTAGACCTGCCTGGTCACCAGACACAGTGTCCCTCCTGGGTGGGCCAGGGCCTGGAGATGTGGGTCCTTATCCCTGGGAATCCCGTCCTCCTCCTCTGTTTCTAACAGGGCCAACCCCTCTGCCATCTTCACTCGGCTCTTTCCCTTCAACAAGTGCTGATCAAAGGCCTACATGTGCTCGCCTTTGGCACAGGCTCTGGGGACATAAAAGTGGGAAGATGTGACACTCCTATAAGGAGTGCAGGGGCCTAGACGTGGAAACAGGTATGAGATTGGTGCCTCTGTTAGTGCCCCCTCCCCCACCACAAGGAAGTCAACTGGGGTGAGGATGCTCCAGGAGGACCTCCAGGAGGAGGTGACACCTGATGGCTCTAACAGGATGAGGAGGTGGCCAAAGAAGAGTGCCGGGAGTATTTGAGGCAGAAGGCTGGAGGGTTACAGCAGCACCGTGCTGGTTTGGGGTACCAGCAGAGAGCTGTGAGTTGAGGACTGGGAACCTCGTGGTGGGGGTGGCGTGGGAGGCGAGCCTGGCAAGGGGAAGGTTGAGGGGAATCCTACTCAGGGACTTGGCCTTGACTCTGCAGTGGGGGTATGGCCCCCTCTGTGGTCTTCTTCCCTACCCCACACCCCCAGCATCTCTCTGAGCACGTGTCCCCACTCGTGGCATGCTTGCCAATGTTCCTCAACAGTGGGTTTCATCATCCTAACTTGCCTCTTCTGCTCAGCCAGATCCTTCCCTTGTGCCAGCATGCTGGAGCACTCCCTGGAAATCTGCCTGGGCCACAGTTCCATTCCCAGACACCTGCTGCTTCCAAGCCCGGAAAGTATCCCATAGCCGTTTTGTCTCCCGTGCTCCCTCCCTTCCCCTCCACGCAGCGCTCAGCCCTCAGCCCCTCCCTTGCCTCCAGCCATGACCACCTCTACCTGTGGCCCACTTTGGCTGACCATCAGCAATCCCTAGAACCCTCCAGACAGCATCTCCCCCTTTTTTTCTCCTGCTAGGGGCTGTTCATTACCAGGGAGCCAAGAATCCCATTTAGCAAATGTTTACTTGTCACCTAACTAATCACCCAGCACTCTGCCACCGTGGCGAATGTGGTTCCAGAAGGCGTGTTGGCAAGTTTGAGAGAGCCAGGGGATGGGGGGGGGCAGAAAATCTTCTCAGAGGACAAGAGGCAGGGCCCAGGGGTCAGAGAGAGCATGTTTGGTGGGCAGGCTCCCCAGGCACAGCAGCAAATCTTCCCTCCTAGGTTCACCAACTTCCCAGGCTGTCCCCACCTGTCCCTGGCCAGAACTCACCTCCGGGACCCAGCTCCTCAGGGCCCTACTCCAAACTGACCCAGAGAATGCCAGCCTTTCCCTTCGCACATTGTTTGATTGACTGAAGTACGCGTACATTTCAACAGGGTCCGAGCCAACTCGTGTTGCTGAGCCCGCCCACGCGGCCGTGCTGTTCTGGCTCGTCTCCTCCCAGTCTGGCTCTCCGGACTCACCTTCCTCCAGTAGGAGTTTAGCGCATCAACTGTTAACTCCACCCTGTGTCACCAATACCCCACTATCAGCTTGTAACGGGCCAATTTTCTTATCCCTTCTGTCTACTTGGAAAATATCTCAAGAACCCTTTGATTGTGCATTAAAATATCCTTTACAACTCCACGCTCCATATCTCTTTCTGCTCCCCTAATTGTCCCTTTTAACTCACCGCGCTTTCGGAATAAATCTTGCGGTCTCCCCTTTGCAGGCTGTTAATAAATACAAGCTCTAAAAAAATATACATAAACATCTATTGTTGGCTAAATAACTCACCACACAATCAAAAAGGGAGGGGGAAAAAAAAGGGAGGCTCAGCACCAGACGTGCCCACCTGTACCTTCTCCCTCAGACTGTCCTCGCCTGTCTCGTTCAAGGGGGCCGCTGGACTCAGGAAGGTTTATGGCTATAAGATGTCCCCCGGGTGAGGGGGACCAAGGATGCCCTAGGGGAAAGCAAAGTGAGTAGCTATGGTGCTGTGTGGACAGGCCTCCCTCCCAGGGTAACGAGGGAGAGAGGAGGACAAAGGAGCCCCCTGTGTGGGTCACAGTAGCTAATTCAAGTGGCATTTCAGTGGGCTGGTCCGCAAGGCACCTTACCTCCAAAAGAAGTGGGTCAGCCTCCTCCGAGATCCGGCTCCAGCCTGCACTGATGTGGCCTGGCCCCCCATCTCTCTCCTTTCAGCTCTCATTTCTCATTAGAGCCTGGAGTTTCTAAGCACCAGCGGGGTGGGGAAGGCTGTGTCTTTTGTGTCACGGATTTCTGTGTGTGCACACTAGTGGCACGCCCGAACGGCAGAAATTGACACGACCGCTGCAACGCCTGCTTGGGTCACGGTGCTTTCCAAATTGGCTGAGGCTCCACGCCGCCCCTCCTCTTTCACTCAGGCATCTCAGGGGGGCCCTGCCAGCCATGGCTTCTGGGCTTCTGCCGCTCCCTCTCGGGACCTCAGGAAAGAGAGAGGAAGCGAGAGATGCATGGAACCCTTCCATCTCTGTAAGAACCATTTCCCCAGGAGGCAGGCTCTAAGGAAGAAGGAGAGGTAAGTGCTCGGGGCCTAAACAGGTGGGAGGCCTCCCAGGCAACCGGCCTCATATCACGAGCCCTCCCCTGCCCAGGTTCAGGGACAGTCACGGGCAGGACCGTGATGTCCTCCGCACGGCAGCTGATTGGAATCGAGATGTGGAACCTCCAGGGAACTGCTCACCGCTCCGGCCAGAGAGAGAGAGAGAGAGAGATGTGAGGGATCCTCTCCAAGTAAGACTTCCTCGGTGAGGCGGGGCCAGCAGGGCAAACCCAGTGAGGGACTCCTGGCCGGGGCTGGGGTCACGGATGGGGCGGACAAGGGAAGGTCAAGTCCTAGTGAGACCCCAAAGGGAGCGCACGTAAAACGTCTCCAGGAGCACAACCCTATGGGGTTGTCAGGTCACCGAAGAGAGGCAGGGAGAGATGCAGACAGACAGACAGACCGGAGGGCACAATAGGGAAAGAGATATTTTGCATATCGCTCAGCCACCACCTGCTGTCACTGTCCCTCCTGTGACTGAGCACGGGACCTGCGTGCCATCCACAGATCTGACCACGAAGCACGTGCACGGCCCAGCCAGGCCCTGGAATGCCATGAAACAAGAGTGCCCATCTGCGAGGGGCTTACCTGCCAGCCGACAGCAACCCCTTTTACTTGATCACAAGGGGGTTGGTCGGGAGAGGGGCAGAGGGCCCACTCTCCCCACACACGGGTGGCCATCCATCAGGGACACCGGCAGGGGCGTGACGAGCAGCCGATCGTAGTCTGAGTACTAAGCCTCTGCGTTTCGCACTGAGCCTTGACCCTGAAGGGGCTCGCCCAGCTCACGGCACCGTGGCGGTTCTGAAGAGGCCGCTGGCCCTTCATCTACGGATTCCGGGCCTGTCCGGCACGCGCCTCAGCTGGGAGCTGCGGGCCAGCTGGGCTGCATTGACATTCTGCCCCCACGCTCAGGGTCACAGGGATCTCCAAGGTGTTTTTATTCTTCATCCTGGCGTCTGAGCCTCCGAGGCCCGGGTCCCTGACCTTTCATCTCGCCTGCCACCTGGAGAGTCTCTCGCTTTCTATCTGTGGCACTTAAAGTGCCACCGAGCGTCTGGCACTTGGCAAGCCTCAGATAGAGGTTTTTCTGAATTTCCACAGCAGCCCTCTTTCCAGAAGCCACTGCAAGCTCGCCTCCTCACCTGTGTCCCTCCAGCTGTGACCTGAGTTCATGGGAAAGGGGCTCACACGCACCCCGGGT
>CM052891.1:39671511-39689768 GCA_028534135.1 Potos flavus | reverse complement strand
CAACGTCAGGCTTGAACTCACAACCCCAAGATCAAGATTCACATGCTCCACTGAGTGAGTCAGTCAGGTGCTCTCAACAGTTTCTTGACAGCTTGTAGCTGGATCTGTTTCTGAGAGGACTGCACATAAAGTGCAGCGGACTCCAATAGTGAGAGCAGAGAAGGAAGACCCTGGCCCTCGGTCGATCCCCCTGCAGGCACTATGAGGGGATTTCTTCCCACCATGGGAAAGGGAGACAGCCGGCCTAAGGGTACTGAAAGCTGACAGTCTTCCCACCTGGGGGTTCCTATGTATAAACATAAAGCAGGTAACTTCCTGGCTGTCCCCCTCAAGTGGCTGTCTTTTTGACAACGCTTTGTGCTTTACGCATCTTTGATCATTGATTTTCAGCCTTGATTCAGAGTTTTTTGTGAACCTTGAGTCTGTTCTGGGGATTTGTGTTTTCGTTTCATTGTTTTCGTTCATTTGGAAAATTAACTTAAAATCATCAAAATAATTTTCAGTCAAATATGTCTGCTTTGCTTGTTTGGAATATTTTCATGAATTTTTAAATTTTGTATCCAATTTAAGTTGGCTAATAACAAATTGGCTTAAAAAATAAACAGGCAAACACTGGTTCATCTATTAATTTATCCTAGGTGCTATAATAACTTTTTACAATTCGTCTTAGTAAAACTCTTTTCAATTTTTTTTAAGTAGGCTCCACGCCCAATGTGGGATTTGAACTCATGACCCTGAGATCAAGAGTGGCATGCTCTATCGACTGAGCCAGCCAGGCACCCCAACTCTTTTCCATTTAAAAAAAACTTACTTTTTATTTGGAAATAATTCTAGGTTCACAAGAAGTTGTCCCCCCACCAAAAAAAAAAAAAAAAAAAAAAAAATGTACAGGGAGAATCCATGTATCTTCACCCAGCTTTCTTCAATGGTAACTTCTTGTATAATATGTTATTTCGACTTTTCCATTCTAAATTTATTTTTGGCTAGTGATATTTACTTTATCTTTTTAGGTAGAGGTTTCTTATATTTAAACAACATTGATGAGGAAAAAATAAAGCTTCTGACAGAGACCAAGATATGAACGGTCACATTTTTGCTCAGATATTTCTGAGTGAAATATTACAATTTTAACTGTAAATGTATCATTGGACTGAGAAATGACAGATGAGAATTGTTTGCCCAGATCTAGGGTTCTTAACTAGAGTCCATGCCGGGGTTGGGGGGACGAGAGAGGAGTGTGTCCATAAACCTTTTGGAATTTGATGCAAGTCCCTCTGGGTATGTGTGGGTTTCTAGAGAGAGTTTTCCATCAGACCCTGGGAAAGATTCCAGGCTTAGGTGCAGACCCAGCCTAAGCAGACCTTCAGGTAACGCTCCGCATCGCTGCAGCTCTCACCCTCTCCCACAGGTGGCGCTCTGCCTTTGGGATGACATCACTAGCTGCTAGGGCCACCTGGGCAGGAAAAGTCACAAAGGCTGGGGTGGAAACAAGACTTTCTTGACCGGGGCGCCTGGGTGGCTCAGTGGGTTAAGCCTCTGCCTTCAGCTCAGGTCATGATCTCAGGGTCCTGGGATCGAGAAATAAATAAATCTTTAAAAAAAAAAAAAAAGACTTTCTTGACCAATTTGTCCTATTTGGCTTTGACCAAACTGTCTACTTCCCCACTCTCACACAAGGGAAAACGGGTGAAACAAGGACTGAGAAGAAGACGGCAGCAGCGTTTTATTTTATTTTTTTATTAAGATTTTATTTATTTATTTGACAGAGAGAGAGAGAGAGAAATCACAAGTAGGCAGAAAGGCAGGCAGAGAGAGGGGGAAGCAGGCTCCCCGCTGAGCAGAGAGCCCGATGCAGGGCTCCATCCCAGGACCCTGAGATCACAACCTGAGCTGAAAGCAGAGGCTTTAACCCACTGCAGGCACCCCGGCAGCAGCGTTTTAAAAGCCAGGCTCTCTGCCTTCCTCACTATTCCAGAAAGGGGTGGCCCTGGTCAGAAGCAAAGATCCCAGGAGCGTTGGTTTGTAAACGCCAGTTTGAAGACCAGGGGAGCCTGTGATTGCGAGTCTACAGATTTGCAATGAAATATTAATGTAGTGAGCTTTTCATTAAGCCAAATTTATTCAATCTAAAGATAATCCTTTATTCTGGATCTGCGTCCTTGTTTTTGGTTGGGAGAGGGAGGGGGTGGCCTGAAAAGATCTTTTCTGAACTAATGGTATTGGCGTAGCCTGTCGCTTCTCAAGGTCTCCAGGTGGCCAAATAAACATTGGCCGCCCCAGGTAAGGCCCTCCAGATTCTTTCTACACTTTCGCTGCTCCAGGAATGGCGGTCCTGGAGGCGTGCGACAGTGCCCCCTCCCAGCCCCAGCCTCACCCCACTCCAGCCCCGGGGCCTGCTTACCTGTGCCAGAGCCCCTTTGAACAGCCCCCTTTCTCTTTATTACCTGCCGCTTCACTATTTGCAGACAATTATCTGCCATAATTAACCAATTACCCTTAAAGACAGTTAGCCTTCTCCATCAGCAAACATTGATGTTCTTTTCTTGGGTCTTCTAATGAGGGCGATATTAAGGAGACACTTATTTACCTAAAGCCAAGTGGTCCCCTTTGAGGAAGCTTTGGGATCAACCTCAAAGTTTTAATATCTTGGGGTGCCTGGGTGGTTCAGTTGGCTGAGTGTCTGACTTCCGCTCAGGTCATGATCTCAGACTTGGGATCGAGCCCCACGTGGGGCTCCTTGCTGAGCCAGGAGTCTGCTTGTCGCCCTGCCCCTTCCCTTGCTCTTGCTTTCTCTCTCTCTCTTGCTCTCTCTCTCAAATAAAATAAATACAATCTTTAAAAAAATAAAAATAAGATTTTCAAATCTTAACTGGTGGCTGGGAGCTGGGACTGATGGTCAGGAAAGGAGTCGGGAGGGCTTTTCCCTCTTGAAACAAAAGGTGCTGCTTTAAAAGGCAAGATGCCCAGGGGGCCTAGTACAGTGTGGCCAAGCTAATGAGATCTAGAAGTATCAATACGATGAGCTCAGCCCTGCAAGCGGAATCATTCAGAAGCGCAGTCCTCGCCTCTGCGCCTGCCTCTTACTGACCACAGCTTAACCCCCTTCCCCTCCCCTAGCCGCCTCTGGGGACCTCCAGAGCTAATCGCTTCAGGGAGCTTGACTGAAATGTGCTCCTCACCCTCGGCTGCTCGTAAAAGCTTTATCCTGGGCAAAGGCTGACCCAGAATGAATGGAGGCATCTCCCAAGTCAGGAGACCAGAGGTGCTGGCCGAGGCAGGATCTAGGCTTATGGAGATAACTCCTTTAAGGTTGTTGTATTAAGGGGTTTGGGGGCACAATGGTATCTCTTCACAAGTGCCCCTCTCTTTACGATTCAGGCCATACCTGGTGGCTATTTGCACTTGACTCGTTGGTGGGCAAAACAATAGCAAGAAGCAGTTTCTTTCCAAGCTAGGAAAAAAAACAACCTTAAAGTCTGCTCCTGCTGGGTTTATAAAGAGCTGTTTTCTTCCTGAGCTCTATGGCATGGAGGCTGTAATCTGAAATTTCTTTTTAATCATAGCGGGAGTCCCAATTAGCGTGTTGGGTAATCTTTCAAGTAGAACTGGGAGTTCCATGACTGGAGAGAGCAGAGGAAATCTTGTGTGTGAAGCCCCCAAGGAACAGGGCAGAGAAGGCAGAGCTGTTGGGCCTGTGAACACGCATGCGTGGGAATAAACGTGTGTACCTGCAGGCTGGCCCCCTAACTCACCAGACCAGGCGCGTGCACCCCAGGTCCCTCGAATGCCAACACCGAATGTGTGGAGTGTCGCCCTCAGTACCCATCCGTGAGCAAGGGTGCAAACACACAGTACGGGTGCCCGTACCTACCCTCCCACCAAGGACACAGGGCGAACCAACTCTGTTTGCAAGGCAGCAGCGCCAAGTTTGGGGGCGTCCCTCTTCCGAACCCCTGACTCAGCTGACACCAGGGCGCAGCTCTGACCTGGAACTGCCAGCGACCTACTTTCCTTTGTTGTTGTTTTTGGAAGTGCTGATGTCAATGCAGAATTCAGCAGAGAGGCTGAGTGAGAAAAAGAGAGAGAAGATGGGGAGGAGAAGGCAGAGAACGAAGGGGAGGCGCGGAAGGGGGAGCAGTTGCCCGTCAGATAGCTCTCCTGGTGGCAAGTGCCTGCGCCAGTGCTAAACACGTTTCCTTCCATCCCCACAGGGCCTGCCCGATATAGCTGGGCTCAGTTTGGGCCCTGCTGCTTTGGGCTAAGTAAACGGGGACAGGGCTTGCTTCGGCTTCCTCTCCCCACCATGGACCCACAAGGGGTAGAAGTGATGCCCAGGCAGGCATGCCCAGTTGTGTCTTCCTGTGGGTGCCTGGAAGCGCTGCTGGGCATCCATCTGCCAGGCCATGGTTGAGACGCCGAGCCACAACCCCCCTGACGCATGGGACTTGGTGCCGGCTCTGCACTCTGGCTGGTGCTGGAGGAAATTGGCCTTTGGGGACATGGCAGGCAGTTTCCTCCGTTCGGCTGCTCCTTGGTAACGCATAGGACAGAGCTCCTCCAGCAGCCTCGTCTACTCTCACCTTCCGTTCTCGGCACCGGGGAGAGCTGGAGGGACTGGAGAGTCCTGGACAGTCCAGTGCACGGCATCAGCACCGCGGAGACTTGTCCCAAGCAAGGCGCTGCCCCTCCTGTGTCGGAAGCTCGTCCCTTCCTCACTTCCCGGCTTTCCCATCCTACACTCAGGGCTGAGCTCCAGGCCGGGGGTGGGAGGGGGTGGGGGGTGCCGCAAAGACTCGCACTTCCCCCCCATTTGCAAACCCCAGCTGCTGTTCCCCTGCATCAGCACGGCTGCTGAGCAGAACCCACGGCCGAAGCATCTGGCTACTTCTCCCGGGTGCAGCCCTTCCCCGGGACACTTGGTCAACGCATTCCTAATGGGAAAATAATTTCGGGTCCACATTTCCGTGAAATCTCGGGCCATTTTTTGATTCCGCATAGACAACCCATTTCCCCCTTCTGAGTGTTCATCCATGTGCTGAAGGGAATCCATTCAGGTGGGGCTGGGGGGTGGGTGCCGGGCTGGGTCCGATCCTCCTGCTCTCTCTCACTTGAACCCTCGTTCCCCAAAGAAGTGTGGCACGTGGTTACTGTCATCCTTTCCTGCTCCATAAACTCATACATTTTTCAGGCAAAGAAATATACAGAAGAGACAAAGTCCTCATATGCTGAAATTAGCCCCCGAAAAATAGGTTACCTGACAATTACTTGCTTCTAAGTGGAGCATGATCTAGTGGCGGGGACACGCGACGCGTTGCTGGGACTGCCGTCTTCCACTCCCAGCTTGCCGCCTCTTAGCCTCTCAAGGCCCCTTGCTTTAGAGGAGGGATAATAACTCTCCCACCGCCGCCCTCCGTGGGCGCTGGACGGCGTCATGAATCAACCAACATCTCTGAAGAGGCCAGGCTCGGGACGCCGTGTAAGTACACAGCATCAGCAGCCTCCTCGCGAATCTACATGGAGCTGATTTATTTACTTCCCGTGAAAGAGACAACAATCATCATACTTCGTGCTGCAGCTTCCTGCCTCTCCCTCCAGCGCCCCTCCCTCTGCCTCTGCCGAGGACTCCATTACAGGTGCCTTGCCTTCCAGTGGAGGAGACCAGCTCTCCACCAGGGTCCCTCCCGCCCTGGGGACCGCCACCCTCGCCCCCAGACCACCATCTGCTGCCCCACTGTCTACGTGAGGCCACAGCGTGGGCACGGGAGGAGGGAGGAATGGGTTCCGTGGGCAAGAGAGGCTCCCTTGGAAGTCGAACACTGCCGATAACTAAGAAGCAAAGCAGAGGTGCGTGCGAGGTGCATGCAAGGAAGCAGTTTAAATGTTGCATCGTCTGGGGAGTACCCTGGGCCCCACGCCCCTCACCACCGCACGGGGCCGCAGACTGGCGGCCGTCGGGCTGGTGCGCGTCCTCCGTCCCACTGAGGAGTGGGGACGGGTCACGACGCGCGCCTTTCAGCTGTTGCCGCTGGGGGTGACTTTGATTTTTCCCTTCCCTTCTGACTTTTGACAGCTCCCTTCATTTTTAGCAGCATTCAGTGCTTAGTGCTTTCACACAGACAGAAAAGAATATGAAAAGGAAGGGGAAAAAAAAAAAGAAGAGCAAAAGGTTTAAAGGTTCATATCAGTCCCAAGAATTAGAAAGGCCGCTGCTCCTCAGACATCGGAGCCTGGCTGGGACAATCCACCAACGACCAGAATGTTTGACATTCTGTAGCGACAGGGTCCAATGCTGGAGCTCCTTGGGTACCACCTGCCAGGGGACAGGATAAATGTATCCTCTCTCCTCGGAGCACAGCCCAGGGACTGATTCCCCAATCCTGATGTGTGAAGGAGATGTCAACAGAGGTCCCCTAAAGAATGATGTCTCTATTTCCATGCTAATCCTGGGCTGCACACAGAAGAAACGCGGCTTCTGGAAAAGCGGGGTGGGCCACCATAGCTCAGAGAAGCACCCGCGGTGCTTCTGGGGTTCTCTCCGGAAGCAGGCAGGAGCGAGGGTGGGCTGGAAGGGCCCAGCATGCCCACCCGTCCTGCGGGGTCTGCCTCCAGACCCCTCTCGGGCAGATCTGCCGCTCCTGGAAAATGGCGTCGGCTCATGCTTGTCTCCAAAGGAATGTCACCACGGGGCCTTCCAGCCTGTCTCCCTAGTGCTTTTGAGATCAAAAACCCCAAACTCGTTAGCTACAAACTTTGCTGAGGGAACAATGCCCACCAAGGTGCAGGATGTGGTGCCAACTCCCTCATTAAAGTATCTTTCAACATGAAAACTCACTGCCAATGACAATGGGCACTTGGCCGCTGCCAGTTCGGAATAAGATGCTGAAGAAAAGAGGGGGAAACAGCTGTGTCCAGGTCAGAACAGATTAAATTTATGGCTGGCAGGCTGTGGCGGAGAGCTGCTTATGGAATGCTTGGTGCTCCTTTTTTTTTTTTTTAGGTGATTTTCAGAAATGTTCTTCCGGTGGGTGATGTGCCTTTTTTTGCATGGGGCATAGGCCTTGTGCTAATGGCCCCGTGTTCCTTCATGCTGTGGCTCAGACCTCATTAAGCAATAAAACCCTAGCCATTAAGAATACAACAGCCTTGTACCTGACGTGGAAGAAAGCAGAAGCCAGGAGGCATTTGGGGATAGAGATGAGGGAGTACGGAGCTGAGGAGCCTATCAACACAGCCCCCCCGGAACAAGGGATCATGGTTGGTCCCAGAATACAATGGAAAAATGAGGGACCCCCTGGCTCCCCTCACTGACCCAGCCGAAAGAGCGGGAGGGAATTCAAGATGGCAGAACAATCGTGGTTCAAGTTTCCTTGGGCTGCTGAACAAACGACCACAAACTGGCTGGCTAAAAACAAGAGCAATTTATTCTGTCCAGTCTGGAGGTCAGAAGTCTGAAACTGAGATGTCAATAGGGATTGTCTTCTTCTGGAGGCTCTGAGGGAGCGCCCGTTGCGTGCCTCAGCCATCCTCGGTTTCCTTGGCTTGTGGAAGCCTAGCTCCCATCTCTGTCTTCTCCCCTCTTCCGAGGACACTTGTCGCTGGAGTTCAGGACCACCCGCATCCAGGATGATCTCACCTGGAGACCCTTTTTCCCATAAGGCCCCCTTCCCAGTTTCCTTTAGACACATCTTTCGGGCAGCTGCTGTTCGACCCACTCTGACAGCCAAAGCATCTGGAGAACTCCCGGGACAGAGCCTTCTCTCTAGGCTGGTCCTCCTCCCACTGGACCCCCTGCCTGCCCTTGGGACAGCTGCGATTGTGGCTCCCTAACAAAGCCACAGGGATACTGAGCCTTTCCTCAAACCAGGCCACTCTTTTCTTTTCTTTCTTTTTTTTCCAGGCCACTCTTTTCAAAGCCATTTCCTGGTCTCTCAGAGAGACTCAGCCCCGAAAGCTTTGTCCCTGAGGCATCTTCTAAGATGGCCGACCGTGGCGGAGCATCTCGCCTGTGGGTGGGGCAGCCCAGGGAGCCAGAAGTCGACTGTAGCCGGCATACCTGCTCACCGACATTCCTCACCTGAAGCCCTGAGTTGCAAGGGTCAGGCACCAGGCGCCTCTCCTACGAGGGCTTTGCAAGTGTTTACCAGCGTTTTCTTAATTGAAAAGGGATGGAAGCTCATTATATTCTAAAGTGACCTATTATGTCATTGGTCGGTTCTAATAATTAGAAAACACGTCCTTCAGTTGAGTCAAAAGTGACCCACCTATAAGGCTATCCACACCCACTGTCCCAGATTTGCCTTCAGGAACTCTAGAGATGAAGGTCACCACGGGGCTCTTAGAAGCCGTCTCATCCTAATCAGCTGAGGGGATGAAAATATCTCCCCAGGGCTCACAGGGCACTGGCAGCTAGGCCAGACCGACCGGAGGAGTTTCCGTGATTCCACAAGCATGGGTAGCAACCAGCATCGCAGGCTGGGAATTTAGACCACTGTCTTGCTAGGTTCTTTAAGCATATTATTTCTAATCCTCATGACAGGCCTGAAAGACCTGCATTGTTATCACCTGTGCCTTGTATTCGAGGGAAGAGTTCTGAGGTCAGCTAAGTGGTAGGAGATGGGGGATCAGAACCCAGATCTGCCTGACCGCAGAGCCCTCCCCACTGCCTGCCTGCTGCTTGCCCTCGAGCGTGAGGGAACAGCCTGTCTCCGCCTGGGGGCTGGAAGGTGGGGAAAGGCTTAAAGTCCTCCAAGGAGGGTTAAGAGGAAGCAGAATCTCCGGATTCACATCTAAACCAAGCAATAATGTTTTATTTCAATTTCCCTGAACACAGAGTTCAGTTACCCTCGGTTTAAAAGAAAAAAAAAGCACAACTGATGTTTGAGAAATGTCAAGTATTACATTTCAGCGGACGTGTGCAGAACAATCCGAATGTCGAACATCCCCAAACAGATGCAAACCTTCCCCGAAGTATCTTGCCGGGGCACAACACTGAGATTTGAAAAGAGCAGCTCATGTTGCCAGCCCGGTTGGCTTTTCCAGAGTACGAGCTCCACACCTCCAAAGACTGGATCACCCAGAGGAGAAAATAGAATAATAATTTTTTTGGTAAAGATTTTATTTATTTGACAGAGAGAGACACAGTGAGAGAGGGAACACAAGCAGGGGGAGTGGGAGAGGGAGAAGCAGGCTTCTGGCTGAGCAGGGAGCCTGAGGCGGGGCTCGATCCCAGGACCCTGGGATCATGGCCTGAGCCCAAGGCAGATGCTTAATGACTGAGCCACCCAGGTGCCCCAAAATAGAATTATTATTATTATTATTATACCTTTATGGAATGTTGTATGCTTTCTCTTTCCCACAAACTTTTGCATTTGATCGTCCCTTCTGCCCTATGAGGTGGCGGTGGGGTTGCGGAGGGTCGATGTTCCCCTCAATGCGAAGGTGGGGATACCAGGAGTCTGCCCAACGGGGAACCCCAGGGGAGCGCTGGCTAGTAACTGGGGCACCTCTTTCTCTACTATGCTCTTTGCAGGAGTCCCACGGTCCCCTTGCAAGCTTCAGAGTCCCAGAAAATGTGACCATTTGAGATCCCACCAAAGAGCTGGGGTGGGAGGAGATGGGAGAGAGAAAGGAAGGTCCCGGGCAAGACCCAGGAAGAGGAGCGGTGGTCACTAAAGCCGGGGTGGGGTCAAGTCACAAACCTGATTGCAGCCTCCGCCAGGGACATGGGAGATGAGCACCAAGCTCCTTCAAGGAGATGGAACCATAAGTCTTTTTGAAATTAAGTGTTCTGCCCACTTGTAAGACCCTTTCCTTGGGCTCACAGGCTTGCCCTCGGCAATGACAATGCGGGCTCCAGAGAGATCTCGAAGAACGGCAGCAATCGGTCCTCTCTGGTGTGTCTGTTGCCAGAAGAGATCTTAGATGCAGGTGCTTCTCTGAGGTCAGATTGTCTAATGAATTAAGGTTAACAGCTGAAGAGCGAAAGAAAGGGTGCTGAACTTTATTCTGCTAGCACTTTGCTTCTAAGTAAATATATTCGGGATCGCCTCACTTAGTCATCAAATGCCAATACTTAGACCGAACAAGTAGATGGCAGCTGATGAGGGCTTCAGAATACACGAGCAGACCCATCCCTTCCTCAGAGGGTCAGGCTGGTCTTTGCCTTGTGCAAAACCCCCAGGACACAGAAAAGGTGAATAGTCACACTTAATTCTGTTGACTCAATAATTTCCACCAAGAAGGGCACTGGCTTCCACAGCAATGAACCCATAGCCCTTGAACCCTTTCCCTGGTGGCCAGGGACAGCCTTCCCCGCAGAAGAATTCCCCGTAGCCCACACTTCTATTTTGGGGGGCCACGCTGCTCCGGTACATGGGAAAAGGAAGGGTTGAGGTTTACATGGTCATTTTTGTTCCAGTAATGAAAGCCTTGAAATGATCACAAAAGGAAAATGGGAAAATATGCCTCCTAAAAAGAGCTGAGGCAAATTATTATAGCAACTGAATCCTAAAAGGAATTTTCAAGTAAAAATATGGCTCATGTGAAGTTGTTATGGCAACTGACATTTAAAAGTAACTGGATTTGGGCAAGTTTCTTCCTCCACCCTCTCTGCAAAGTCTTGCAGGAACTTCATGCTAAAATTATGCTTTAATTTTAATTAGCCAAATAGGTCATAAATATAGCTTATTCCCAAATCCTTACAATTTCCTCCCTGCAAGCAGCTGATCTACTAATGAGAAAATATTTCTACAAAACCCCACTTACCATTAAAACATCCTATCCAATATTTTTCTAATACAATTTATCAATTTAAACACATTGCATAATGTGATATTCTGTAGCATTCCATTAAAATGATAAATAGCAGTGTGCGTGGGGGGACCAAGAGATTAAACATATTGCAATCGGTGTAGTAACCGTATTTAAATAACCTGGGCAGTACCGAGAAAAACACACCGCTCTCATCCTCAAACACAGCCTAACTCAGCTGCAGATTCCTGACTGTAAGGGTATTAATAGGACAGAGAAAGAGGGGCAATAAGAAATGACAGGCAACTTCAGAAGAAATAAAATTTCTATTAGGCTTTGTTGTAAGATTACATCAAAGCAATTCATATGTTTTAATCTGGGGAGAGAAAAAGCAACTACTTGGGGTTTGTGCCTGGGGGCTGCCTCTGTGTGTTGAACCAGACAGTTTGCATAATGAACAATTTTCATTCAATCAGGATCTCAGCAGAGAGAGCTCCGACTCCAAGGTCCTAGGCACCAGTTCATAGTTTCTATTCTCCCAGCCCCCCCTGCTGGAGAAACAACGCTTACCAGGGAGAAAAGGATGCAAGGCGACCGTTTCCAAAAGGGCTACTCTACATTCAGACCCATGAAGTTTAGAGAGCTGACTTTTTTTTTCTTTTAAAGATTTTATTTATTTATTTGACAGAGAGAGAGATCACAAGTAGGCAGAGAGGCAGGCAGAGAGAGAGGGGGAAGCAGGCTCCCTGCTGAGCAGAGAGCCCAACGCGGGGCTCGATCCCAGGACCCTGAGATCATGACCTGAGCTGAAAGCAGAGGCTTTAACCCACTGAGCCACCCAGGCACCCCAAGAAAGCAGACTTTAAACGTCTCCTCCCAGAGCCCAAAGGGCCTCGAAGGGGCCTCTGTAGGATTCCAGAGGGCGCCCCCTTTAACACTTCTTGCAGGAGGAAGGAGGCTCGAGGGCTGGGGCATGAAAACCTTTGCTTGCCTTTGCTACTCTCTACTGATTCAGGGATTTTGGAAATTGCTGTTTATGTTCTGGGCCCAACATCGGGGAGACTGAAGTTGCTGGAAGGCAGTTTGCCCGCAATGACGGGTGAACATGGTGGCCGCTTTAAAATACCGCATGTGGTTCTTACCTGGCTGGTCATCTCTCAAGCCTCCCTGCCATGCGGGTCTTCATAAAATAAAATGAAGAAGGGGAAAACAAAACAAAACAAAAAACCCAAAAAAAAAACAAAAAACCCCGACCCAAATGGAATTGCCTTTTCATGCACAATGGAAAACTTAAAAGCTGAACAAATCGTTTTTGAAAAACTGGCACAGACCACGCTGGCTTGGAGGAAAGAGAGTCCTGGGCAAGCTGGTTGAGCCAGGACCCGGGGCTGCGGCCTAATCCCCCTTTATCCGAGGGTTTAGCGCCCCCCCCCCCCCGCCCCGCCCCGCCTGCGCCGAAGCCGCAGAGCCGCTATGCTCCGCCCGGCTGCCTTGGGGCGGGGGGCAGGGGAGCCGCTCGAATTCGTGTGAAACTGTTTCCGAAAACCTGGGATGATCATTTACATGTTGAAAATATGCACATGGTAATTCAAAACTAATTACCCGGAGCACATCTGAAACATTTATGCCATCCTCTCTGGATCCTGGGTACTGATGGTGCGCCGCAGCTCACTCCGGTGTTCTCATGTTTCTGGAAACATAATGCTCCAGCGATTTTCACTTCCAGCCCAAACCCGGCAGCCTCAGGCCCTGCCTCCTGCCCTCGGTGGGTGGAGAGACCCCCTTCCTGGACTTCCAGGACAGGAGGCTGAGCCCCGTGTCCCGGGAGAGCCCTTTGTCAGGGTCTTGTAGTTCCGGGGCTGCATGATCGTCATTCCCATTATTTAGTTACAATGACCTCTTTCCCACCTGTGCCTTTTCTCCCAGTCCCTCCCCATTTCCTCCTGCCCTCTGCCTCAGCTTGTGGCCTCCCCTTCCTAATTCGCACCAAAAAGTGGCCTCGACATTGACCTGGCTACTTTCCTAGGAGACATTTTCAGGAAGGCAAACGGGCTGTAAGGTGGCCACACCCACCAGCTCTCCGGAGCGCGGGACTCAAGTGCGCCCACGTGAACCGACAGCCGCCATTGCCGAGCAGATCTTCCTGTAGCCAAGGGCACGCGCGTTCACATGCCCCACGCACGTGCGCACACACCCCATACACGTGCACACACGCTTCAGACGCGGGAGCAAGCCCTGCTCGCAGACTGGACTAATTAGACCTGGGCAGGTCCTGCCGCAAATTCATTTCCCCATATTCCAGGATAAAATGAGTTCTCTTCCATTGGGGGCATTAAACCAGCATGCCAGCAGCTAAGACACTGCCAAGGGGGATACTGTAGCCGAAATAACTTCGACTTCCCTAGTCGACCCAAGGAGACTGACCTTGGGCTGGGGAGCTGGCAGGGGAAGAGGCACTATTCCAGAGTTAAGAAATGAGCTCCGGCTTATACATATACTCCAGGAAACCGACGAGTGACGGCCAGCTCCCTTTTAGCGCTTTGAGGACGCTAGTGGCAGGTTTTCGACATTTAGGAAGGCGAATCTGGGTTAGATTCCCACAGCCGGCTGAAGGTTGATGGAGTGATATTACCAGGTTTAACTAGAGCCATTAAGAGACTCTTCATTATCCCCACACCACCGCCACCAAAGTTATCACATGTGCCATAATCAAGAGAGAATTTTCATTCCATCAACAAGAGAGGGAGCCAGTCTATCTTTGTCCAGAGAAAATGAGCAGCCCAGCATGAAGCTTGTGAGGAATCGAGTGTACAACACACCAATAACATCCCTGCAGGATTTCCTCCGCTCTTTAGTTGGCTAAGCAGAGTGGGCTGAGCTGGGACAATCTTCCCCCCAGCCCCGGTGAGCCTGAAGCCCAGCTCTAGGAACCACTCAAAGGTCAATTAAACACAAAGGACACTCGCCAAGACCTGCATTCCACAGGGCTTAAGCCTTAAGCTCCCAGAAAATCACGGTCCAGGCTGCACTCCTGATGTTCGCAATCTCGTTTTTTATTTCTCGGCAAAAGGTGATACCACTCCAACCAAACTCATTTCCTTGGTATCCCCTGCACCTGGCCCACCTTGTCCTCCTCCCATGCCTGTGCAGCGGGCTGGTCCTTCGCCTGGACACGTACATCTTTCTTCTCCCTGCCAGTCCGTGGTCCCCAGCTTTACGATGACCACTTGCCTCTACCAGACGGTTTCCTTCTCTCCGCCACCATGTACTCGGTCCGCTCTGGGTTCCTTGGCTTGTTTATAAAAAGTGTGTGCTTCCGTTTTGTGGATCCCCATCATGGATTCAAATTGAGAGAGAGGGGACCGAGTCTTCCATTCCCTTTGCGTTTCTTGTGGCATCCCAAATGTAGGGTTTTCACACTAGAGACACCCGTGCAAGATATACTGACCGACCTAGGAGTTTTATGGCTGGAGTTAGCCCGTGAGATGACCCCAGCACCCCCCACACACCCAGCAAAAATTGTGCCCCTCATTGAGATGTTCTTGGCATCCTCTAACTTGCCCAAAGCCAGATTTATTGCTCCCGCCGTAAAGTGTATCTTCTCTAAGCCTCACTTAAAAGCTACCACTTGGCAGAAGATCAAGTTAGAAGTGCAGGATAGCAGGTGATGGCGAGGGGAGGAGGACGTGGGGGGGAGTAATTGAAGCTCTGCGAACTACCAGCTCAATATTTAACCTAGCTGGTAATTTGCCGTGACAATAATGCCACGCACGGAACACAATTCCTATGCAAGAATGTCGCTCTCTAATTAAAAGGGCTCTGCTTTTCCTAGCCACCCGCGATTTAATCACACACACAAAATGAGACTTGGCTCCAGGAGCTAAAGGTGCTATTAGAAGGCATGGGCGGCACCCGGCCCGGGGAAGCGTGCTCGCACCTTTGATTGTGCCTCAGACCGAATGGGGACAGCTGCTCAGGCCTCTCACCACCCGAGACTGACAGGCATCTTCCCTGAATGCCTGTGCGTGCCCCTACTGCAAATCGTGGCGCTTCCCCACAGCACCGCTGTCCAGCCGGGAAGGCTTGGCGTGGGCTTGATCCTGGAAGACTAACTTTAATATGGATTTTCATAAAAAGGAAAGTCCACGGAAAGGGATCTTCCTCTTAAAGAGGGAGAGCAAGACAGGAACAGGGACACACACACACAAACCCCGCCCCGCCCCCCCACCAACCACAGGCGGAAAGACAGAGAAGTATTATTAAAATCATAGCTCTAAAGAAGGATGTTGCCACTGCCTAAATTGACTGCTGGATTCATGGGACGTGGCTAAGCAAGACAAACCGTTTTCTGCTTAATTAGTGGCTCCATGGAAGGTTTGCTGCCTGGAGAGAACCCATCACAGGAGGAGAGCTCATTTATAGGGGTGCACCTTCTATAGCTATTCAAATTTTAAATAAATAGCTAGAAGGAAATGGTGATGGTCGCGGTGGGAGAAGGGGCTGCTATGGAGATGGAGAAGCTTCTACAAAAGACAGGCTTTGCATTTCAAGCCTGAGTGCCGGGGAGAGCAGCTCTCCTAGGCAAACACATAAGCCTTTAAAATTTTAGGCCAATAGAAATGACCTCTGCACCCCATGGCTGACTGAAGATATAAATAAACTTCAACGTGAACAGCGGTGTCAACTGGGAGAGGAGAGATGAGAGTCTGGTGGGGGCTTATTTTTAAAAAAGTCCTAGCTGTTCTGACTCCGTTTCGGGGCAAGGCATTCAGGTGCACAATGCCGCTGCCTGCCATGAGCTCCCCCCTGCTTTCCAAGGCACCAGCCCCTGGGTTACCTAACCGCCAAAAGGAAGCTGCAACACACCCAAGTTATAAATAGGCCGAGTTATCTGCATTTTACAAGCACCAAGCATGTTATGCGAGGAAGCTGTCATTTTTAATGACAGCACAAACTTCCAATTACCAACTGGGTAATCCACTAGGGAGTGGGTACGGTTTCATAAGAAGGGCTCACCATTAGGAAAAGTTTACATGATCACTTCTGAGCTGGATATAAATATTTCTCCCCAGGCAGGCGGGATGCAGTTTTTCACGTGGTCTGTAGTCAAGGCTGGAAGAGGGAAGACTGCTTTCTTGAAAATTATACATTTTTGAGATTTAGCAACAGCTCAGAAGTAGGGGGTGCAAGGGGACGGTCATCGAGAGCCTGGCAAAGCTGAGAGGCTGGCAAAATGGCCAGGTTCAAGGTCTTCAAGCATACCCACCAGTTACTGGCAAATCGCAGACTCTTAGGACAGGATCTGGCAATAGAAGATGTACGCCCCCTGCCCCCACCGTGGTCAGACACCATTCACAGAAGGAACTCAGTGCCCTTTGGTGCCGTCTCCCTTTCATGGCATCTATACGGTTTCGTCTGTGGCGACGCAGAACGAACGACCATTACCAGCTGTTGCTCGTGACCTTCCGTATAAATCAGACGGCCCCTGAAGGAAATGAAGGCTACAATTTGTGAGTCTCGTATCACTCAAGTCTTTGTGAAAGCTTTCCTGAAGAATCCAGTCTCCAGGGATCTCTCCGTTTACTGACGTATATATTTTTATTTTCTACGGAATCTCTCCGCCCAGTGTAGGGCTCGAATCCACAGCCCCAAGATCAAGAGTCACACACTCCTCTGACTCACTGAGCCAGCCAGGCGCCCGTCCATTTACTGAATTTTGTTTTATTTTTTTAAAAAAGATTTTATTTGACAGAGAGAGACATAGCAAGAGAGGGAACAGAAGCAGGGGGAGTGGGAGAGGGAGAAGCAGGCTTCCCGCTGAGCAGGGAGCCCGATGCGGGGCTCCATCCCAGGACCCTGGGATCATGACCTGAGCCGAAGGCAGATGTTTAACGACTGAGCCACCGAGGCTCCCCCTATTTATTGAATTTTAATTTGACTTGTGATATTACTACTTAGTCCCCAGGCTTGCTCCAGATAGACCACAGTTTTGGGGGACAAGGTATCTTGATTTCAAATCACTTATACACAAGGAGGGCAGCACAGGCAAAGAAGACAAGTGCTCCCATACTCTTCTCGACAATAAAGCCGCCATCACAAATATAATTAAAAGCTTTAATAATCACTAACTAATAGCTTTGGATGAAGAATCGTTGGCATATATTGACTGATAAAGCGAGTTAAATGTGTTCTCAAGAGGCCATTCCTGCCACGCTAGCAGAAATCTAGAGGATCTCGGCCTCTTCGGAGCCACAGCCCCATCCATGTGGTGGGTAGAGTGGAGGCATCTATGGCCTCGGAACCTTCCTTTTCTCTCTCCTGCCTACACTCATCTACCTGCTTTTGCTCCAGAGGATTCTAGGACCTGCTCAAATCACCTGCCAGCCTTTGATGGCACACAGGTTTAGAGGAGTCACCACTGGACTAAGGCACGGAGAAAGCCATCACTAAAGCTAACCCAACAAGTAGAGAAGGCACTTTCGCAGTGCCACAGAGGATACATGTTCCTGCCCATCGAATACTGAGTTTATTTTTATTGAAGATTTAATTTATTTATTTGAGAGAGACAGAGAGCGAGCACAAGTAGGCAGAGCGGCAGACAGAGGGAGAGGGAGAAGCAGGCTCTCCACTGAGCAGAGAGCCTGATGTGGGTGCTGGATCCCAGGACCCTGGGATCATGACTTGAGCCAAAGGCAGATGCTTAATGGACTGAGCCACCCAGGTGCCCCAAATACTGGGTTTATGATAACAATTTGGAAATACATGTAACTCTAAAATGAACATGTTACATGTCAATTCTATCTTAACAAAAATAAAATTTAAGAATAATTGGAGAGTATAAACATCCAGCAAGTGAATTGGCTCAATAAATATATACATCCATATAGCCAAATACCAATTAAAATTATGCAGATCTGTTTTTATTAAAATAGAAAAGATGTCCATCCTAGAGTGCTGGGAGAAAAGTGCTACAGAAAAGTGTGCACAGTATAATCTTATTTCAATTAAAACTACATTTATATGGATGTATGCATAGAAAAGTCAGTTCCACAAGTGGTTATTGCTGATTTGTGGGATTATGGATAATTTCGTTTTTTCTTATCTGTAGGTTATTTTTCTACAACAAACATGGATTACTTATGTAAGAGATAATCAATGGGCCAAAGAGACCCTATTCCTTTCCTTTTCAACAGACATTAACAATACTTATCAGCTTAATAACAAATACACTTAGTTCAGTTTTTTCAACAAATGAAAATAAAACACCTAAATTATATCCTTTTTGAGAAAAGCTGATTATTTCTAAAAGTGTTTATAGAAGCCAGAACTCTACCAAGAGTGGATTATAAGGGGTGCCTGGGTGGCTCAGTGGGTTAAAGCCTCTGCCTTCGGCTCAGCTCATGATCTCAGGGTCCTGGGATCGAGCCCCACATCGGGCTCTCTGCTCAGCAGGGAGCCTGCTTCCCCCTCTCCCTCTGCCTGCCTCTCTGCCTACTTGTGATTTTTCT
>CM052891.1:39604818-39671011 GCA_028534135.1 Potos flavus | reverse complement strand
CCCCCTTTTTTAAGATTGAATTTATTTATTTGAGAGAGAGAGAGAGATCACAAGTAGGCAGAGAGGCAGGCAGAGGGAGAGGGGGAAGCAGGCTCCCCGTCGAGCAGAGAGCCCGATGCGGGGCTCGATCCCAGGACCCTGAGATCAAGACCTGAGCCGAAGGCAGAGGCTTAACCCACTGAGCCACCCAGGCGCCCCAGTTACACAGAACTCTTGTAAAAGTTACTTCACATATACACACCAAGTCCTCTGGGCTTTCAGATATGTAAATAAAACAACAGGTTAATAAAACAACATGTTAAGCCTTAAGAAAATTATACCAGTTGCCATTATTCTTCAAGATTAGAGAAAGCATGGAGTGTGTACTCCAAGAACATCATGGTTCCCGAGGGAAGTTTCTATATGTCCTCATTCACCAGCAGTAAAAACAGTCAAATGTAATAAGCTCATAAAAAACCCTGAAAAGCTGCCTCGAGCCTTAAAATCTGATATGAAAATAAAGAACCAGGCAAAACAGATGAAAGATACCATCATATTTTAAAGTCAATTCCAGTTATTTCTATAAAAGGGCTTGTTGGCATTATTTTCAGAGATTTCACAAACAATTTTTTAAGATGTGTGTCAGGGAAGGGGGGGCACCGAATGGACAAAATGAAGACAGGAAAGAATAAGAAAAACCCACCAAACAAACGACAAATCTTTTTTTTTTCTTAGTGGTGTGTGTGTGCATGTTTTTCCTTAGTGTTTTATTTGTAAGTTTTCTAACCAATTTGGAGGAAAAGGGGGAAAAAAAAATCTACAGATAGATACTAATTTGTGTGGCCCAGAAAAGAGCTTTCATTGGTCATCTTTACACATTTTTTTTTTTTTTAATGATTTTCTTTATTTATTTGAGAGAGAGAGAGAGAGCATGAGTCGGGGAGAGGGGCAAAGGGAGAGGGAGAAGCAGACTCTCCGCTGAGCATGGAGCCTGATGTGAGACTCGATCCCAGGACACCTGAGCCAAAGGTAGACGCTTAACCAACTGAGCCACCCAGGCATCCCCATCTTTACACCTTTTTATTTGGGTATCTTTCCTACATTTAGCATAATTAGTAATCTATTCCCTATATTAGATAAACCTAATATATAAAAATACAAACTTATTTATTATTTTTTTAAAAAGATTTTATTTATTTATTTGACAGAGAGAGATCACAAGTAGGCAGAGAGGCAGGCAGAGAGAGAGGGGGAAGCAGGCTCCCCGCTCAGCAGAGAGCCCGATGCGGGGCTCTATCCCAGGACCCTGGGATCATGACCTGAGCCGAAGGCAGAGGCTTTAACCCACTGAGCCACCCAGGTGCCCCAAAAAATACAAACTTATTAAGATGAAATGGATAAAGTTATCTTAGGAAAAAAGCTTACTTCGTTAAGAACTGCATCTGAAGACCTGGAGTAGCAAGTACCTTCTATGTGAATTTAAACCAGGATTTAATTCAACTTTTCAGGAAGGTGTTTATTATGTTAAAAGGGCACATGTGTACTTCAGATTACTTCTGAAGATACGTTCCAGATCTCAAGTGACTGTACGCACATCAACCTTAGTGTGCTAACAGTAACAGAAGAAATAAGTGGTTTATACTTGTAAAGTGCTGCTTTTAAAGCACTTTTTTTTTTTTAACGTAGGCTCCACACCTAACATGGAGCTTAAACTAACAGCCCTGAGATCAAGAGTTGCACACTCTACCGAAAGAGCCAGCAGGCGCCCATACAGCACTTTTTTATACATTACTCGATTACTCATCGTTAGCACACCCAACGTGGACAAAATTCAACAGAATCAGATGAGCTCTTAAATAATCATCAGACTGAGAAACTATATACGACACCCAAATTTTAAAAAGATTAAAGAGGAAAAAAAGGGTGTTACTGACAACTGTAAGAGTAATAAAAGATGAGGCCAACCTTCTCTTTTAACTCCCCGAGATGAGCAGTGCTTTGTCCGATGATGGCCTCTGCAGACTCCTGGAAACAAGTGACCCACTGATTCTCTTGAAAATCAGCAATATTTACCTAAAAGACACATTATATATTAATTTAGCCAAGAAATAATAAAAGGAAGACACACTCAGGAGACTGGAAGATCAAGTTTTTCCATTCATTAAAATAATTCCCAGGGAAAAAACCATTACCACTATATATGCTACATATATTCTTTCAAAAGAATGTGGGAAATGTTGCAGAAAGAAGTTTAAAGGGTAAGTCTGGATCACAGTAGGAGCACAATATGCTGTGGATATGTGATTTCAGATCTCAGTGGAGATAACCACCCAACTCGCTGTCTCAGAGAACCCAGGTACACCAGACTAGGTTCCCCTCCGGCTGCAATGCCCTTGGGACTAAAGGTTTTGAATGAGCCTCCCAAGACTGACAGCAAGTTCTCTGCATTTTAAACTGTACACCCTTCAGTCACTGGTTCCATTTAGACTAGTTCCAGTCACTGCTGAACGTCCCAGACTACTTAAAAGCCTGAACTTAAGGGCCTTCATCCAGCTGCCAAACTTACCTAGCAACAGAAATGAGCGATCAAGTGTCTCCACTTGACCATGGCAGAATTAAACAGGGGAGAGCCAGGGAAGAAAGTGATCTGGCTGTTAAAGCAAAAGTCTTAGTACAAATAAGAAAGCACAGGGTTTTTTTTGTTTTTTTTTTAAGGTACCATTTGATGATTCTACATACTTGCTTGGCATATGCATGGAGGTTTAATATCAAAAGTTATGAGGAAAAAGTAGGGGACAAGAAAAGTTAAAAACACATACATGAGAGGATCTATCCCATGCTAGGGTTCACACCTACAGTTTGTTTATGCCGTGCTATTCCTGGAGGCAAAGAGCACTGCTCAATAGGGCTGAGGAGGGTGACAATGGAGACACCATCTTGTGAGACCAGTGGGCTGGGATTCCTATTTACGAGTGTCGAGAAAGTCTGATAAACCACCTAAGACCACTTACTCCATCCTAGTTCAATGAACTTAACTTTGTTTATTTTCTGTAAAAATAGGAAGCTTAAATGTAGAACTTTCCTGCTAAACTGACATTTTAAGGGGCAATTAGAATATAGAAAGGGTAAGTAAAACCCTTCATTTTCCATCTAAAAAGATTTTTTTAAAAGATTTTTATTTATTTATTCATTTGAGAGAGAGAGAGAGACAGAGTGAGCACAAGCAGGGGGAGGAACAGAGGGAGAGGGAGAAGCAGACTCCCCACTGAGCAGGGAGCCCGATGCGGGGCTCCATCTTAGGACCTGAGCGGAAGGCAGACGCTTAACCAACTGAGCCACCCAGGCGCCCCTAAAAAGATTTTTTAAAAAAATTTCCTATTACAAGGGAAAAAAAGAAGGAAAATGCAGAAGAAACTAGAAATCAACCAGAAATAACCTCAATCAACACTCTGGTATTTGTCCTCTCAGTCTGTTTTCTGTGTGTGTACAAACTTCAAGACTATATCAAGCATACCATTTAAAATTTTCTATTTCAATTAATAAACCTGAACATGTATGTGTCATTTTCAAATATTTTAACTACAGAAAACTGTCAAATAATTGGCAAATTCTGATGCCTTCATATTATTCCACACTACAGATATATAATAAAGGAATTAACCAGTATAATATTAAGGAAGTTTAAGTTGCACTGAAGTTTTCAAAATAACAGAGTAACAAATAACTTTACACAGCTGTAAAATCTCTGATGATTTCTCAGAAGAAATTCCCTCCAAGTGTTTAATGTGCCAGAAAACACATTTTTTTTTAACACAAACATTTTTAAGGCTCCTGATATATTACTGCCAAATTACCTTCTAGAAAAATGCAAGAATACCTATTTTCTTATACCTTTCTTATCACTTATTAGAATATATTTTTTTAAAACATCCTTCGCTTTGAAGGTTTTTAAAACAGAAACAATTCCTACAATGCAGAAAAGCCACACTCCCACATCAGTATGCAGTCACATTCCTGAGAAGTCAGCTCTACGAAGGCTAAGAGGAACAGATTATCTACAAGAAAAATAACTAAATATAGGCACTGGCTGTATAAGTATAATTACTGCTCTCCAGAAATGCCATTTCAAATTAATTTATCTTCATAACAGTTAGCAGGAGAGTGTCACCAATGCTACAATTGTACTACTCACACAGCAACCAAAATCAGCCGGGTATCTAAATGCGACTTTCTGCTATGAAAAAAAGCTTTTAGTAGAACAGACTGCTATTCAGTTGAGCAGAAGGCCCTTTACTTGCCCTGACTTACAGAACAATAAGAAGCTCTTTAGCACTTACTCATCTGCAGGCTTCCCACCCCAAGCAATCTTATTTTTGCCGTCGTCGTCTCTACAGGGCCTGGCACTGGGTAGGGACTCCAGAAACACCGCTGTACTTCCTATCTACCCATTCTACTTACCGACAGGATCATGCGGTACTTGAAGCTGGGAAATTCACTGTCACACTTCTCACAGCGGTATAATCCATTCTGTTGATCAATCACTTTCTTATTGCAGTCCTGAGTTGGGCAGGCCTGATACATACAGTTCTCTTTGCGAAGATACACTACCGTCGCCACAGAGCTGAAATAGTCGGCCTTCGGGAGAAAAGAGTGACATGAGCCCCAGAACACAAGGCCTACATTCGAGAGAGGACTTGGAGGCAGCCCAAAGCTTGCCCTGACAGGCAAGCGCTAAGCGTTTCCACATACGAATCCCTAAGATCACAATGGCTTTAGAGGGAATAATTTATGCTACAGTTTTTGAAATCACTTGTGCTGACTGCAAAACCTATGAAGATAACAAATGATGTTCTAAAGCGTATTAACAATAAAAGTGAATTCGAAATTAGACCAAGTTAATTAATCAAAAACAGAAAAAGATGATATAAGAGACAAAGGCTTCAAGAGACGAAGATTCGTTCCTCCCATTCCTCTGACTCTCCAAAGGTAACAGATGGAGGAAACACAGGGGGAATGAGGCGAACCTAGGGGAGCGATGGCCAGCCGTCCTCCCAGGGGAGACGCCGCATTACTGATTTCCGGGTTCTGCATTCCCCTTCATCTTTGTCTAGGCCATGGTGGCAAACTTTGTAGAAAGCCAGGCAGGGAGTATTTTAGGCTCTACGAGCATTTGGTCACTGTCTCTGTCGAGGCTGCGGTGCCTGAGCACACCCCCCCACAACGTGCAAACGCACGCATGCAGCAGTGTGCCAACCCTGCTCTCAGCCGTCAATGCCGGGAGATTGCTGAGAAGTCAGTGTAGCAAGGACTAAGTCACGTGCTCCGGCTTTATGCAGTCCCTATTTGTTTTGCTTTTTAACTCTCGCGGAGAGGATACAGAGTAATTTTGGGGGGTGAACCATTCCCTTTGGGTGGCCTCCCAATTCAGAGCCAGGTCGGCAACCTCTGGGGCTTCCCAATGTCTCAGACCAAAAAAGGCCGAACAATAATGTAAATGTTTAAAGAGACTGGGTGAGGCCTCAATCTAGAAGGCTCTAAGAAAGTCAGTCTCGGGGCGCCTGGCTGGCTCAGTTAGGAGAGCATGAGACTCTTGATCTCGGGGTTGTGCGTTTGAGCCCCACAGTGGGTGTAGAGATTACACCCTAGGAGAAAATCTCCTAGGAGAATGCCTATTGAGTTTTTCTGTATTTCCAGGTAAGATCCAGATTCAAGGGATGACTTTATTTTTTTTCCCCCAAATACTTTTATTTTATTTTTTCAGTGTTACAAGATTCATTGTTTATGTACCACACCCAGTGCTCCATGAAATACGTGCCCTCCTCAATACCCACCACCAGGCTCGCCCATCCCCCCACCCCCTCCCCTCCAAAACCCTCAGTCCCTTGTTCTGAGTTCACAGTCTCTCATGGTTCTTCACCCCTCCGAATTCCTCCAAATTCATCCCTCCCCTCCCTCTCACAATGTCCTCCATGTTTTTCCTTACGCTAAGCGATGACTTTAAAGTTTGGGTGCAAATAGGTGCTCTCCAGGCCTGGTTTCTTTTCTTTTTTAAAAAATTTATTTATTTAAGTAATCTCTATACCCAACGAGGGGCTCGAACTCACAACCCCGAGATCAAGAGTCTCATGCTCTCCTGACTGAGCCAGCCAGGTGCCCCTAGGCCTGATTTATTACATACTTGAGATCTAAGAGGGAAACTGGGTGTCAAGAGAACTGAAGAGTGGCTGTTCCTCTGACAGGACAACACAGATCTGTCTAATGTTTAATTCCCGAATGCTGTATGACAGCATCACAAGGGGCCGTTGATGACAATGATGGATAAGGGAGAACGGCGAAATGAGACAGTAAAGAATAAAAACTGTATTATATAATGTGAAAATAATAAAAGTACAAATTATGTTTTAGGGAGCGTAAAGGAGAAATAAGTGACTTAAATACTGAACTGCTGGCAGAACACAGGTTTCGATCAGGACGGGAAGAGCATCATTACACACAAATAGCAAAAGGAAGCTGCAACTAACGTCAAATATGAGAGCCACTTCGTGTCAGAGAACAGTGGCAAACGCGCGGCCCATGGGAACGGCCTGATATCTGACACGTAGCCTGGCTCGTTTGAAACTCATCCTTTTGCACCTTTACATGCTTTTGTGAAGAAAGTCGGGAATGTGGGTTACCTTGTCACCATGGCCCAGGTTCTCTGATTTAACTTCATATAAAGTTTTCCAGTTGGTGTTGCTCCCTCCTGTTCCTCCACTCCTTAGATCAGAGATAGAAACACCATCTAAGGCTTGTCCTTCTGAGTCAAACCTGAAAAATAAACAAAGAATAACAGGCACTTTATATATTTATTGAATACGCTACTTGTTTCTGAACAGATACAGGCTATCCACATCCCCGCCCCCTACTCGTCCAACTTTCATAGGTCATGGTCACATGGGCTGAAATTAGTATCTTCCTACTTGTATCGTAAGCCAACTGCAGGCAGGGAATGACCTCTTTTCATCTCAATTGCTTTGATGCCCCCCAGTGGTCAAGAAAGACAGTACCAAAATACAACAACCTTTTCTTAAATGAGCATCCGGTACATAGTTCTTTAGGCTACTGATGCTCATTCTCAGGCAATAGCTGCATTTTTATCATTACTGAAATATACCAGCATAGAAAGTGACAGTCATATTACAACATGGTGGCAAAAAATGTTCCCATTGTAAAAGATCTTATAAGCCTGGGGCACCTGGGTGGCTCAGTTCGTTAAGTGTCTGACTTCTAAGCGCCTGACTTCGGCTCAAGCCATAATCTTAGGGTCCTGGGACTGAGCCCCACCTTGGGCTCCACACTCAGTGGGGAGTTTGCTTATCCCTCTTCCTTTGCCCCTCCCCCAGCTTGTGCTCTATCTCAAATAAATAAAATCTTAAAAAAAAAAATCTTATAAGCCTGATACAGAGTTTAAAGGATTCTATAACCCAAAGTAATTTAACATAAGACATCATCTATCTTCTAGTAGATTTATCTTCTTAGTGAGATTTTCCAATGCCAATATCAAGATTGACATTAATTTGTGCTACGTTATTAGTAAAACCGATTCTACTTCTTGATCACGGATCAGCTGATATGAAGGAAAGTGGCTCGGAAACATACCTGTGGGGAGGGGGGAAGAGTCCGTCTGAGATTAAAAACGTGCCAATGTCATCTAAAAGGAGGCTGACTAAAAGCTAACCACATACAGAACAGGCTTTTTACAAAGAGACCATCTAACAGAATGCTTGCTGCCCTAAGCCGCAGACAATTGCCTTCACATTCTGTCAGGTAAGCGGCTAAATCCGTCACAGAAGCACAGCAAGGTCCATAAATCTGTTTCACCACAACCAGCTACACCAGTTTACAGTTTTAGAAACGCCAAGGAGACATTTGCCACCGAAGATAGCTCATCGGGAATCAACAGAGCAAGGACAGAGGCAGCCCTTCTTACAATAAAAAAAATCCCACATTGTTATAACCAGGATCTAACATCGCCAATCCTTGCCTAGGTGGGGTGTGTGCATTGAACTTCTCTTTGATCAATGCCGGTTATTTCATTCTTGAGACAGCCGTGTCTTTTTATGTTGACCAGGATCACAGTTATTGACAAGTAAAATAGGAAGACCTCAATGTGGGCATGCAGTTAACCTGGGGTCGAGCTCTAGGGCCTGAAAGAAAATCCAGCAATGAGGACAAACCAAAGCTGTGGTTATTTCTGGTCAGACTACAAACAGGTCCTGCCTTCTAAGGCCCTGCCAGCTACCGGGATAGTTACATACGGATGCGTGTGGATACTCAGGAGGCTGGCTTGAGTGACACGAACACTCTAGTAGCTGTTTCATGAAATTATTCAAATACTAGTGCTGCTAGTGGTTCATGTTACACTCAGAATAAAAGTGAGAAGTCTGTCACAGGAGCTAATTCTTTAAGTACTAAAAACCCTAGGACAGAGGTGGAAACCAACACAACCCCCCGTGGGACTACAGCTACACAAATTATTAAAGCTCAAGCCAGCTGAAGTGTTTTCCCTGACCACATCAATTCCTGCATGCCGTGATTCAGTTTGAAGTGCTCCTTAAAGGCAGGGTTTTAACACCCTACAAAGCTAGATATAGTGAGGAGATTTTAATAGGCTCTACTCATCCCCCGAGTGCTTGGGGAAAAACAATATAATGCCAACAAAGGCCCATTGTTCCCACCGCAGTTTATCAGAGCCCAGCGAACACGCACCAGAAGATGTGATCAGCACCAACGACTGGACAGAGCGAGGAAGCACATTCTCCCCCCCTCCCCCAAGAAGCCCGCAGCTTTTTTTTTTAATTTTTATTTTTTTTAAATACTTTTTTAAAAAAGATTTATTATTTATTTATTTGACAGAGAGAGAGAGAGATCACAAGCAGGTAGAGAGGCAGACAGAGAGAGAGGGGGAAGCAGGCTCCCCGCTGAGCAGAGAGCCCGATGCAGGGCTCGATCCCAGGACCCCGAGATCATGACCTGAACCGAAGGCAGAGGCCTCAAGCCACTGAGCCACCTAGGCGCCCCCCAGCCCGCAGCTTTAAACCTAGGGAACAAAGTGGCCTCCCGCTCACGGTCCTTGGGCACACAACCTTGAGAGCCTGGCCTTCCCTTACTTGGGCAGGCTCGAGGTCAGCAAGCAGCACTTCCATTCGGCCGACCTCCTCCGCAATCTCTGGGTTTGTCATGGGATTACAGTTTGTCAGTTTAAGGGCTTTAAAACCATCCTCTCAGAAGCCATAATGCTTCCAAGAAATATAGGAATGGCTCCATTCAGTAACAAAGCCCTCTGCTCTGCAGATGGCTCGTGTACTGATCATAAGGGCCCAAAGAGCCAGCTCTTCTGACTCAAAGGCCGGGCTCCAATAACCCCTTTGTTTAGCCCCATAAAACCTACCATCCACGAAGCTTATAGGCCTCCGGGATGTCAGGATTCATGATGACCGTGCTTGAAGACAGTACAGAGAGGCTCCGTCCACCAAAATCAGAAACTCTGGCTCCTTTGATAGCCATCACGGGTTGTCTAGAACCATCAAATCTATCAGCCTGAGTAACAACAAAAACATCAAACAAATACAGTGAACAGGGGTCACCAGCAGGAAGAACACACAGAACATTTTTATGGGAAACAAGGAAAACAGTCAAGAGCAGAGTAAATGCAGTGAGTGGTACAGGGAATCTATCCAAGATAACCTCACACACAAGAATCTGTTCAAAGATACAGGAAAACTAATCTAGAGTCAGAGGAAAGATCATCTCACTGTGTAAAACTGAGATCACAGCAATAAAGGATTTCAGATATTCCCTCGCCAGCTCAATCCTTCTGTAGGAGGGGCCTACTCGGCCAAAGCCCCACAGCTCTAAGGCAAGACAGCCGCCCGGCTCTCTACGTCTCTGCCTTCTGCGCCTGCTCTCACTGCTCAAGGCAAATACTTACATCTTCTCCCCACAGAGTAGCGGTCACCACCTTCCCTGACATATCCATCAGATAGATATTTCTCTTAGAAACTTCTCTGTTGTTAGACTTCACTGTGATTTTGGTGGCATCTTCATAGCTCTTGCAGATCCCAATTATGTCTAAAATACAGGCACAATATATCAGCAAAATAGGGTCAAGGCGCCCATTAGAGCCTGATCAAAGGTTGAATGGCAAGCCCTTAAGTCTTAACACTTCCTTTATATGCTGCAAACAAAACCAGTCGTCACAACTCTCTTTGCTCTCGTACGCAGACTTACCTATAAGTGAGTCTTTAGGCTTGCTCTCCAGGTCCCCAATCCCTGTGAAATCAAACTGAACTGTAGGTAAGTGATGACCATCTTCACAGGGGATGACAGAGGTCTCATTGTTGAAGGTCATCTCGTAGTCATTTTTAACAGCTGTGAACTGTTTGTTCGCAATCTTCAGGATGCCTTTAGAGATATAATAGACCTGTAGAAGAGGCAAGCCGTGGAACGTGGGCAGATTAAACAAACAACTTCTTACTCCCACGCAGTTCTCCAGTGGATGAGAATCCCCCCACTCCTCCCGGTACCACTCATCGGTTTCAGTTCTCAGCGTACCACACCTCCCTACCTTGTTCATGTCGATAAGGGGAAAGAACTTGTCCACCTGCTCATTGAAAGCGGTAGCTCTGATTTCACCCTACAGAAGAATGCAAGAGCAGGTCAGAACTGTGTTTATCAAGTTTTACCCCTGGAAAAGAGGACACTTCAGTGTCAAAATGACATCTTTAAGGCAGTCACACAAGCACAAACGGGATGTGTGAGAGAGCTACAGACACCCCGGAAACACACGCTTTTTTTTTTTTTTTTTTAAGATTTTATTTATTTATTTGACAGAGAGAGACACAGCGAGAGAGGGAACACAGGCAGGGGGAGTGGGAGAGGGAGAAGCAGGCTTCCCGCTGAGCAGGGAGCCCGATGCGGGGCTTGATCCCAGGACCCTGGGATGATCACCTGAGCCGAAGGCAGATGCTTGATGACTGAGCCACCCAGGCGCCCCCCAGAAACACACATTTTATAGTCACATGTTCAAGTTATTCACCACAATGGAACAACTTAGGTTTAACTAGCTGATCCTGCTATGGTGCTTTATTAACCTCAAGTTAGAGACCTAAAAAAAGGCAAAACAAAAAAAACCCACAAGAAACCTAGTGATTTTAATATTCTGACAACAAAAATAAAAATAAATTCTGAACACTGAGTGACACGAATGAATCCCACAAGGAAGTGTGATGAGCCAAATGATTCACCAGCTGCCCTCACGTTCCTACCAAGCAAGGAATTACATATTTGGGAGTCATTGCCAAAATGTTATAATACATCATGTTTTCAAGTTCCCTGTGATTTGATTTTCACTTTTACTTTTCCATCAGTCAAAATACTATAGATGGGGGCACTTGGCTGGCTCAGTCAGGGGAGCATGAGACTCTTGATCTCAGGGTTGTAAGTTCAAGCCCCATGTTGGGTGTAGAGATTACTTAAAACTAAGAAACTACAGATGGATAAGAAACTTAAAGAAAGGGCTAAAATTTTAGCCAACTGACAGATTAGACTGATAACCTGGTAAAAAATTAGGTTCTGATATTGATTCTGCCATGCTCTAAGGGTGCCTGGGTGGCTCAGTCAGTTGAGCATCTGACTCTCGGTTTTGACTCAGGTTATGATCTCAGGATCATGATCTCAGGGCTGTGAGAGTGAGCCCTGGGTCAGACTCTGCACTCAGTGGGAGTCTGCTTAAGATTCTCTCCCTCTCCTTCTGCCCCTCCCCCACCTCATGTGCTCCTTCTCTCAAATAAACAAACAAATCTTAAAAAAAAAAAAAAAATGAGAGAGAGAGAGAGAGAGAGAGAGAGAGTCAGAAGAGTCGCATGCTCTACCTACTGGGCTAGCCAGGCACCCTGAGCGTGTGACTGTTGATCTCAGGGTCATGAGTCCAAGCCCCACATTGAGCACAGAGCCTACTTAAAAAGAATAAATTAAAACAATAATAGGATTTTATTTAAGACCTTTAACCCTTTGGGGCACCTGGCAAGCTCAGTTGGTTAAGTGTCTGACTCTTGATTTAGGCTTAGGTCACGATCTCAGGGATGACAGACCGAGTCCCAGGTCTGGCTCTAAGCTGGGCGTGAAGCCTGCTTAATATTCTCTCTCCTCCTCCCCCCACAAATCCCCTCTGGGGGAAAAAAAAAAAAAGGACCTTTAACCCTTTGCCCCCAGACAGCACCAGAAGACTATAAAAGGACAAACAACAATAACAATCATGCTTATTTTTGGCCTACTACTGTTTTTCATCACACAGGCTTGCACAGAGATGAGCCCCGTTTCTCAGACTACTCCTATTTCCCCACTTGACAAATACTCACACTTTCATCAACTAGTTCTATGGAGAAAAGCTTCCCTTCCCCGCGGGAATTGCTCCAGGTACGGATCTGACTTTTGTTGGTAACTCGAGCACAGATAGTCCACCTAAAAACCAAATAGATTATATCAGTGCTCCGAGTTTTACCTGGGAAAGATCTAAAAGGTTCCCTATCGTCTTCCTATAGCCTTTCTTATCTTATGCATATTCCATTTTTCAACGTAAGCTGCATTTTAATCCGGCTAATTAAAACCCCAAGATGACATACAGGTTTGACAGTTTGTAAAATAAGCAAGTAGTAAAACATACAAGATGATTTAACACTAACTCATTCCCCTGTCAAATTAGTAAATTTATAAACTCTCTCCCTTTTCCAAAAAGCATCACCAAGGCAACGGTATCCCCTTAATGAAAGGTTCTAAGCTAGAAGATGCAGTAATACCAGCAATTATATTTTGCCACTATTTTCAATTATGGGAACTGATAAAACTGGTGTCAAGCTTCTGTCTCCATTCTAACACAGCCTGAATATAAATACAAACTTATGGAACATGGGGTTGGTAAGCCACCAAAAGAAAACAACACGCTAAAGCAGTATGACCTCAGACAGAGGCCACTAAAAAAAAGAAGGTACAAGATCCAATACCCAGCCCTGGGGCCCATACTGAATGCAAGTGTTGGGCATACTGGTTACCTTAGTCATTTTCCCTGCACTGCACAGAATTTGAAGATTAGATAAAAACATACCTGAAAGAATTCTGAAAAGAGAACTCACTAATTTTCAACTGCCAAAATTAACTTTTAATGGAAAATATCTGTTCAGGGTATATTAATGTGGCTACACAAACAGTACAAATTCTCTTAGTTAACTAAATCGTAGTAACAATTTTTAGACTAAAAGTCATTTATATCATGAGAAGATGAAATGCCTTCTGAATTACAACAAATATTTATTTTTACTCAAGACAATAAATGCGTTCTTTAAGCATTAAATATTTTTCAATTCAAATTCTTTCAAAACAAATGAAACTCCATAGGCTATAGGAGATTGCTTTTCTTGCCATTCTTTTATGGTAAGAGAGTTAGAGGTTGCCACAATTTGTACCTCCTCCCCCTCTGGAAGAAAAAAAAAGATGAAACTTACTTTATGTATGGTAACCCTGAAGTTCACACATAAATAACTCAAGAGCCTGTAATAACTTCTAACATCATATCGCACGTACATTCTGGACTTACTCTATGGACTAACTCACTTGGATTGGTAAGGGGTGAGGCTGGCAATGGGTACCACTTTGATCTGTGTTCCTCCAGAACTGTTTGCGAGGCTGGTACCTCCAGCTTTTCCAAATGTCTTTGAGGCACCATAAGTCTTAGATGCAGTGGAACCTTTAAAAACAAACACAAAGGAGTACCATCATTATTCTATGTAAATTTTATATAAATTTTGTACTAACTCTCAACAACTGAGGTGTCGCTGGTGAAATCATACAGAATGAGAGGCAAAGTTTTTCCTTTTTAGTAATCAAGAGATATGGAGATCAAATAAGAGACCAGAACATGAGGCTAGAAAAGTGACTGAGAATGAAGGCTGGGAACACGGAAGTTTACTACTAGATACTTGCTGACTGAAGCTCTGACTGAGGTCGAGATAATAATTGTACTGAGGCCAGACACTGCTCTTTTGGAGGCCCATCCTTCTCCCCACCCCCAAACAAAGGTTCTATTTATTTATTAGACAGAGATCGAGAGAGAGAGAGAGAGAGAGAGAGCACACAAGCAGGGGGAGCTGCAGAGGGAGAAGTTGGCTCCCCATTGAGTGGGGAGCCCGAAGCGGGACTCGATCCCAGGACCCCGGGATCATGATCCAAGCCGAAGGCAGATATCCACCCAACTGAGCCACCCAGGTGCCCCAGAGGCTCATCCTCCTTAAACTGTCTTTTGTATCAATGGGCAAGATAATGGGTCAGAGAAAGAAAATCAACCAACCTCCTTGACCGGTAAAACTGATTAGCAGGTCACTAGTTGTGTAAGAAAAAAAAAACCAAAAGGAAAGGCTAGGAGGTACGGGACATAGTGAATAAACCATCTGAGGTAAAGGATACGTATCACAACTGTTTTACCTCAAAACATCCTCGGAAAACTCTGTGTTCAACTGGTCTACAGGACTGAAAAGTCTCGAAGGAAATCTATGGGACTGGGTTTCGTTGGGAGCAAAGGGAAGAATCAGTTTTTGGTTTAAGACAACTAGGCAGCTGGGCGCCAGGATCCCTTCTGTTTCTTTAACCAAGACTGAGAAGCTACCACATACTTGGAAAGCAGGTAACTAAAGCCTATAAACATGTGCGTTCCTTTATATGCACAGTTTCTATAAAGTTTCAACATCCAAATGCACAAAATACCATTTAGTCCAATTACTTCATATCTTCTCTCTTTAGGATGGAATTTGGCTGGAAATGTAAATCTACCATTATTCAGCATTTCTTTATTGAGTTTCCACAGCCTGTAAGACACTATTCTAGGTATCTGTAGCACTTAGTAAAAAACTATACATAGACTGTCCTGGATCTTAACATTTTCTATTCTAACTGGGGCGTCAAGTGAAAACTACACGAACAATAATAACTGCCTCAAGATTATACAAGGAAGCCCATGAACTTCGAAGAATATATGCATGTGTATACATACCTAATACTCTAAGATACAATCATATGACACACACACACGCTTCCCCGCAATACATAGCCAGTCTTTTTTTCTTTTGCCACCCAGTTGATGTGTGTTTGGACAACATTAACTGATTTTTAAAAATAAATGTTAACATAACCCAAAGATAGCCAATTGGGAAAATAAATCTATGGGAGGAGGGAGAAGAATAACATACTATTTGTAGTTCAGCCTAAGGAAGTGACTATTAGATTATTTACCATCTTAGATACTAAATCTATTCTAAGACCTCCTTCAACAGTACATAATTTGCGAGTTGTGTATAAATAGATCCACTTATGGGGCATCTGGGTGGCTCAGTCAGTTAAACATCTGCCTTTGGCTCAGGTCATGATCCCAGAGTCCTGGGATCAAGCCCTACTTCCAGCTCTCTGCTTAGTGGGGAGCCTGCTTCTCCCTCTGCCTGCCGCTCCCCCTGCTTGTGCTCTCTCTCTGTCACATAAATAAATAAAATCTTTAAAAAAAATTGATCCACTTATAAAGGGAGATAGATAGAAGGTAGATTGACAGAGTACTGCAAGGTAGATATAAATATCAAAGACCAATGGGGAAAAAGTCCCATGTCCTGAAAGTTTCACAGCAACATTAGTGACGTCTTAACCTTGCTTTTCTTAAAGTCTCAGCATTGAAAATTAGCAATTAATGGTTGAGGGGAGGTGAGGAGGTGGTGTATAAGAAGCTGTGACAGAAAAAAGAACCTCTAAAAATAAATCCAACATCTAAAAATAAATCTAACCCAAATCATCATTTTCAACAGTAGTTCCCAAAGCGAAGGTCAGAAAGAAAACAAAATGATTCCATTATAGCCTCTCAGGACCTACTGCAGAGAGTTAAAGGAAAAAACTATTTCTCATCCATGAGTCTGGGAAGCAGAACCTATGACCAACATAAATAATACCATCTTCACGTTAAGATAAATATCCATGAAAACCCCAAATGAGAAACTTAGAGAGAGACAAGTGGATTCCAAATAGTTAAAAGGCGAGAATTTAAAAGGTATGTAAATGTGCAAAGTCAAGAGAGTGTAAAACGTAAGATGTGAGAAAGTACCAGATAAACTACTATTAACAGAGAACAGTATATCATCCTGATAAAAAGAAGCATATTAAGTATCTTTAAAAGGCTATTTTTAATCATTTGTTCAATCACACACTTTACGGTAAGAACTGGGCTTCTCCTTTGCAAAAAGCAACTATCATGAACAGCATTTTGAAAATTCCCTTTAGCCCCAGATTACATTTCAAAGCATTCAGAAGCCTGGTGCATATAATTAGCACATGTCCTCGTGTGGCCATTTACCCATTGCTGAGCTCCCATTCTGCTGCTGGGGCTTGCTGGCTGGTGGATTGGCCGCTGAGACAGGGGGAGGAACTACCTGCTGCTGCCCGTGTCCTGAGGATCAGAAGAAAGACAATTTTAGTACAAACAATGCAGGTTAAAAGATTTAAACTTAAGTAGAAGAAATGCCAGGAGAAAGTGTAAATTTTCTATTTTGTCAAAGACTCTCATGGGTCAGAATTCATGCTGGGGTATTTGACTGGGTGCCGTCAATCTGCTAGGGGTTCACTTCTGTTTTCATTATAGAAAAGGTTGGCTCCATTTACCTTTCACCTGCTTATAATTGATAGCTTTCAGTTTTAATGAGGTTCTCCCCTAAAGCCTTGCCCATTTCTCCTGCATGAACCTGAAGTAAAGTCACTGGGCTGAATCTGTGACATTACCACTATTTCCATAGCAACAAATCGATGTCATCAACAGAACCATGTTCACGGCAGGATCTATCAGAAGAAAAAGCTGGGTGGTAAGGAAAACCTAAAAGCAGTTCAATTGTCTCTGAAGTGCTCCTGCTTCAAAGGAAAAGGAGACATTCAGAAAGGATTCTACCCTTTCCCTCCCAAACAAAGCAACCTGATTTCGCAACTGACAGTTGGTGGAAAATAAGAGTTGAAAGAGCTTTAGTGCTAGTGAACTGTCACAGCAGGGAGAGATGAGATGGCGTTCAGAAGCAGGTGTGTCAAGGCAACAGGAAGATTAAAAGAAAGGAGGGGAAAGGAACATGTCTCTCAAGCAGAAAATAAGAAATGCCATACCACCAGACTGTTTATTGGCCCCTCAACCCTTTCTACAAATGTTTATGAGTTGAAGAATGTTAAAATTGCAAAATATACCTAATTAAAAAAAGAATAGGTTTATGGAATTTGATTTTGCCTTTGTGAGGGGCACTACAAGGTAGAAGTCAACCTAATCTAGGCTGCTCGCCAAGAGTGCCTGCCGCACACAAGTACAGCTCAAAAAGATTTCCTAGAAAGTCCTACCGACAAAAATGGTGAGCCCTGCTGAAAAAGCTCCCTGCCTGGCACCTTGTCTCTGCCTTCTCCAATCACCAGGCTTATTCCTGCTGGCTTTCCCAAGGCCCTCACTCAAATGGGCCTATTATACACTGACTTCATTTCCTTCTGGCAATACTTCTCTTAACTAGTACAACAAAATGAGAGTTAACTGTGCCATTAGAGTGAAATAAATTTAGCATAAAATTAAAAAAGTTAAAACAGAATTGCTGGGTGCCTGGGTGGCTCAGTGGGTTAAAGCCTCTGCCTTCGGCTCAGGTCATGATCTCAGGGTCCTGGGATCGAGTCCCACATCAGGCTCTCTGCTCAAGCAGGGAGCCTGCTTCCTCCTCTCTCTCTGCCTGCCTCTCTGCCTACTTGTGATCTCTCTCTGCCAAATAAATAAATAAAATCTTAAAAAAAAAAAACAAAAAAACAGAATTGCTTATTCTTCAGTTCTTCCTATGGGGAGAAAAATTAAGACCTTAATTTTATTTTCCTTAAATTGGGGAATTTTACCCAACCCCCCTCCCACCTCCCTTCTGGTCACTATCAATTTGTTCTCTAGAGTTAAGAGTCTGTTTCTTGGCTTTTCTTTTTCCTTTGTTCATTTGTTTTCTTTCTTAAGTTTCACGTATGAATGAAATCATACAGTACTTGTCTTTCTCTGACTCATTTATTTCACGTAGCATAATACTCTCTAGTTCCATCCATGTTGTTGGAAATGGCAAGATTTCAATCTTTTTTTATGCCTGAATAATACTACATTGTATACATGTACCACATCTTCTTTATCCATTCATCTATCAATGGACCCTTGGACTGGTTCCATAATTTGGCTATTGTAAATAATGCTGCAATAAACATGAGCTGCATGTATTCTTTTGAATTCAAGTTTTTGTATTTTTCAGGTAAATACCCAGTAATGCTACTACTGGATCCTAAGGTTGTTCTATTTTTAACTTTTTGAGGAACCTCCATACTGTTTTCCACAGTGGCTGTACCAGTTTGCATACCCACCAAAGGGCAACCTCAACAACACTTGTTGTTTCTTGTGTTGTTGGTTTTTAGCCATTCTGACAGGTGTGAGGTGTGAGGTGAGATCTCACTGTAGTTCTGAGTTACATTTCCCTGATGATGAGCAATGTCGAGCATCTTTCATTGTGTCTGTTGGCCATTTGTAGATCTTCTTTGGAGACATGTCTATTCATATCTTCTCCCCGTTTTTTAACAGGGTTCTTTGTTTTTTGGGTATTGTATGTATCAGTTCTTTGTATATTTTGGATGCTAAGCCTTTATCATATCTGTCATTTGCAAATACCTTGTCCCATTCTGTAGATTGCCTTTCAGTTTTGTTGACTGTTTCCTCTGTTGTGCAGAAGCTTTTTATTTTAATGTAGTCCCAGTAGCTTATTTTTGCTTTTATTTCCCTTGCCTCAGGAGACGTATCTAGAAAGATGTTGGTACAACTGACGTCAGAGAAGTTATTGCCTCTGCTGTCTTCTAGGATTTTTATGGTTTCAGGTCTCACATTTAGGTCTTTAATCAATTTTGAGTTTATTTTTGTGTATGCTGTAAGAACGTTGTCCAGTTTCATTCTTTTGCATGAAGCTGCCCAGTTTCCCCAAAACCATTTGTTGAAGAGACGGTCTTTTTCCCATTGTATATTCTTTCCTCCTTTATGAAAGATCAATTGGTCATATAATTGTGGGTTTATTCCTGGGTTTTCTATTCTATTCCATTGATCAGTGTGTCTATTTTTTTTTTTTTTTTTTTAGATTTTATTTATTTGAGAGAGAGAGAGCACACAAGCAGGGGGAGGGGCAGAAGGAGAAGCAGACTCCCCGCTGAGCAGGGAGCCCAATGTGGGACTCGATCCCAGGACCCCGGCATCATGACCTGAGTCAAAGGCAGACACGTAGAGACTGAGCCACCCAGGTGCCCTCTGTGTGTCTATTTTTGTGCCAGTACCATACTGCCTTCATTACTATGATCTGTACTATAACTTGAAGTCTGGAGTTGTTGATACTCTTGGTTTTGTTTTTCTTTTTCAAGATTGCTCTAGTTATGCAGGGTCTTTTGTAAACATTCCATACAAATTTTAGGATTATCTGTTCTAGCTCTATGAAAAATGCTGTTGGTATTTTTTTAATTAATTAATTTATTTGAGAAAAAGCGAGCAAGAATGCACACAAGCAGGAGGGGCAGAGGGAGAAGGAGAGAGAATCTCAAGTAGATTGCACACTAAGTGTGCAGCCCGACATGGGGCTCAATCCCCGGACCCTGGGATCATGACCTGAGCCGAAGGCAGATGCTTAACTGACTTAGCCACCCAGGCGCCCAACATTTTGAAATTTTAAAGTAAACCTTTTCTTAAACCAGTAGGGAAAAACTGAGTTGCTTAGTAAACAGTAATGGGGCTAAGTAACTGAAAAAAAAACAAAAAACTATTCTGACTTGCTTCATGAAATATATTCAAAAGACCCCCAAAATTTAAACATTTAAAGATGGAAGGAGAGATAAAAATATACAAAGCCCACTCCACCCTACTTCCACTGTCTCAAACGTATCTAAAGTCCCATCCTCATTACCATGCCTGCTTCTTCAAGTACCTTGCTGAATAGGACATGGTCACAGGACAATGGTGATCTCTTAACATTTGATTTCTTTAAAAACAGAACTAACCTTTATGAGGTACCTAGAGTAATCCAATTACAGTGACAGAAAATAGAACAGTGGTTCCTAGGGACCGGCAGGAGTAGGGAATGGGAAGTTATGGTTTAATGGGTAGAGAGAGTTTGAGATAATGATTGAAAAAGTTCTGTACAAGTGCCTGGCTGGCCCTGCCAGTGGAGCACATTATTCCTGATCTCGGGGTTTTGAGTTCAGGCTGCACGCTGGGTGTAGAGATTACTTATAAATAAAATCTTCAAACGAACAAACAAAGTTCTGGAGATGGATGGTGGTGATAGTTGTACAACAATGTGAATGTCCTTAATGCCACCAAACTACACACTTAAAGATTATTAAGACAGAAATTTGGTTGAGTATTTTACCACAATTTTCAGTAACATAACTTGCCTATTTACCTGCTCTAGGTTGAATATTTTTTGACATTTTAACATATGAGTTAAAATGAATGTATTATAATTTTTTTTTTTTTTTTTTTTTGGTGTTGGGGATTCTTAATTAAAAAGGAAACACCACTACACAAAATACTGTTGGTTACTTTACAACTAAACTAGTGTAATGGCTGCTGGAGAAATATCTATAGAGAACTAGGAGGGGCTCAGCTGGTCTTTGTTCAGAAACTCCAGGCTGAACATACATAAAAATCCTAATTACTCCTGTTTAAATGTCTACCAGTCTACATTTAGGTAACTAAAAATAAATAAAGTTACACACACACACACACACACACACACACACACACACACCATTTGCAGTTGCTAAAAATCTATCAAATCTTTTCTCACCCAACCCCATTTTTACCATACGCCTTATACACACTTTTTTCAAATACCAGCTTGGTATATAAGTTGTTCACCTTCATTACCAATATGAAGGTGAACAAGAAAAAATACAGAGAAATGCAAACTACATAGCTAGACAACTTACCCAAATATAAAATATTTCCAAACAGTTGAAATAAGGGGGAAAAATATGGGCCTAAAGAAAAAAGTATTCTATTTAAAAATTCTGGAGGGGCGCCTGGGTGGTACGGTCCATTAAGTCTGACTCTTGGTTTTGGCTCAGGTTATTATATGAAGCCCTGCATCAGGCTCAGTGCTGGGTGTGAAGCCTGCTTAAGATTCTCTCTCTATCACTCCCTGCCCTTCCCCCCAAAATAATAACATCTAAAAAAAACCCCCAGAGTATCAATCAGGCTTTTAGTTTGTGTTTAAAAAGCCATCATTTAAAGGTAATCATCAGGAGGTGCCTGGGTAGGGAGTCTGACTCTCTCTCTTTCGCCCCCTCTACTCCTCCCCCTGCTCGTGCTCTCTAAAATAAAACCAAAAAAAATTTTTTTTAATATTTTCGTTTATTTATTTGACAGAGAGATAGAGTGCACAAGTAGGCAGAGAGAGAGAGGGAGAAGCAGGCTCTTCGCTGAGCAGGGAGCCTGATGTGGGACCTGATCCTAGGACCCCAGGATCATGACCTGAGCTGAAGGCAGCCGCTTAACCGACTGAGCCACCCAGGCGCCCCTAAAACAATAGAATTTTTAAAAATTTTGGAATATTTTGATTTGGGACAAGTGCAATTAACTGCTAACTATTTAAAGCAAAATCTCATTTGTATGGAGGCTAAGAACTCAAGCCCAAATCCCTGCTCTGTAGCAGTTCTCTGGTGAGGACAAGGAACTGCAGTTGAGAGTTTATTCCTTAAGAACGAAGTGTTGTTTATTTACAAAAAAAAGAAAAAAAAAAAAAGAAAAAGTTGGGGCAAGAGGGATGACAAGTGTTACATAAAAGTAGTACAACAGTAACTCACTTTGGTAAAAAGTGTAATAAATGTCTTGTACGTCTGTTCACAGGTACTAAATCTGAGCCACACATAACTATGGTGCACAAGAAGCTAGAGCAGTTCTGCTAGCACAACAAAGCATATTTTTTTCTTTTTTTAAAGTAAGCTCTAGACCCAATGTGGGGCTCAAACTCAGGACCCTAAGAGCTATATGTTCTATCAACTGAGCCAGCCAGGCATCCCTAAAGCGTATTTATTTCTTTTTTTAAATATTTTATTTATTTATTTGAGAAAGAGACAGAGATAGAGAGAGCATGAGCGGGAAGGAGAGGGAGAAGCAGGCTCTGTGCTGAGCAGGGAGCCTGATGTGGAGCTCGATCCCAGGACCCTGGGATCATGACCTGAGCTGAATGCAGACACTTAATCAACTGAGCCACCAGGTGCCCCTAACGCTTATTTCTTTTAATAAAAAACTGACAGTATGTGTATTTTTTTAATACTAAGGTAGATTAGTAAGGAGCAGATACAAAACAATTCCACGGGAGCTAAAAAGAATGGCTGATTTGAACCTGCTGGGAGGTTCAGAAGCAGAGGAGAGAGTAAAGGGTGGTCAGCAAGGGATTCATTGGGAATCAGATCCACAGGTGATCAATCCCAAAGCCAACCTGCATGTCCCAATAAAATCTAACAGGTGATCTATGTGTTATAATTTCTTATCAGTACATAATACAGTCTATTACATAGTACAGTCTATTAGTCATTGTATTCTCAGACTCGATGAAGCACAATATATTTAACAAGAAATCAATTAGGCCTTATAACAGATATATCAATAATAGCTACCAATCTTTGAGTACTCACTCTGCACCAGGTACAAGGTTAAGTGCATTATTTCATTCAATCTTTAGGCCTATGACAAAGATGGTATTATTATGTTCATTTCACAGATGAGAAAACTGGGTTAAAGAGGTCAAGTAACTTGCCCAAAGCCATACACAGCTAGGAGGCAGAACCTAGTCTTAACCAGGTTTGTCTAACTAGATCCATCCACTTCATCACCATCTAGTTAATTTTTAATTGTAAGCAACTAATTCTGGCAGACAAACTCTAGTTATACAGAACATAACTAATAACCATGATACCTAGCAGTCAGGAAAGTTACTAATCCATTCATTTATTAGAGCAATCCTTAACTCCTGCTATTGGACCATACTTGCAAAGCTGACACAGGAGACAAGAGACAGCACTGAAACCAAATGGACAACGGAAGTCCTAGTGCATTCTAAATAGCAACAATTGCCTTTCAATTTAATGCACTGCAACACAGCTGCTGACCACAAAACCTGAAATTAGTCTACGGCAAAATGAAAATCTTTCTAAAAACTGAAATTATACCCCAAAGCAGCAATGCAGAGAATCAACTAATGCTAATCTTCTGTTTTGCGCCACCTGCAAATGAAACCATTTCAGTAAGATGAGTCAAGGTCATAATTCTAAGACTCTTTTGCTCTATGCTAACTTCCTATCACTGTCTCAGAACCAGGGGGAAATAGGACATTTAAAAGCAGACTCTAGGGGCGCATGGGTGGCTCAGTCAGTTGAGTGTATAACTCTTGGTTTCAGCTAGGGTCATGATCTCAGGTTGGTGAGATGGAGCCCTGCATCAGGCTCCCCACTCAGTGGGGCGTCTGCTTCACTTCTCCTTCTGCCCCTCCCCCTGGCTCTCATTGCGCTCTTTCAAACAAATAAATAAATCTTCTTTAAAAAAAAAAGGCAGACTCGAGCTTCTCAAGTTACTTGCAAGTTACTAAACATTTCTGGCTCAGTCAGTGGAGCATGCCACTCTTGATCTCAGGGTTGTGAGCTCGATCCCCACATTGGGGTGTAAAGATCACTTTTAAAAAATTAAAAAATATAGGGACACCTGGGTGGCTCAGTCAGTTCAGCATCTGCCTTCAGCTTGGGTCATGATCCCAGGGTCCTGGGGTCGAGTCCCAAATCGGGCTCCTTGTTCAGCGGGGAGCCTGCTTTCTCCCTCTGCCTGCCACTCCCCCTGCTTGTGCCTGCACTATCTCCATCTCGCTGACAAATAAATAAAATCTTAAAAAAACCAAACACACATATATTTATATATGGGCTCCTGGGTGGCTCAGTTGGTTAAGCAGCTGCCTTTGGCTTGAGATCAAGCCCCACAGTGGGCTCCCTGCTCCGCGGGGAGTCTGCTTCTCCCTCTCCCCCTGCTGCTCTGTTTGTGCTCTCTTGCTTGTGCACGCTCTCTCAAATAAAATCTTAAAAAAAAAAAATTATAAAATGCTAAGTGAGCCACCAGCTGAGAAAAATTAGGTAACAGACATGCAGCATACAGAGTAACAAAAACTCAATTTCTACTAGCAAGTACTTTCTTAACAACAACTACGAAAAAATAAAAGTCAATTCAATAATCAAAAACTCCCCTTGGCAGAAAGGGATCAGAATCAGGCTAAAAAAAATTCCAACTAACACCTTTCAATAATGAATAACACTTACAACTAAATGTTGCTTCAGAAATTTAAGTCTAAGTAAAATATTATTGGAAATAGTGTAGGTACATAGCAATGATATACATACTGACAAAAATATATAGTGGTAGATACTGGAGTTTAAAATCATCCAATCCAATACCATATGAAACATGAAATGTGTTTGAAGTTTTATTTCTCACATTTGGAAAATTCTCTAAGTATCTGTATTTAAAGTGATACTACCGCCAAATAATTTCAGTGCACATTTTAGAATTCCTCTATTTCCCGGCTGGGTTTAGTCAATTAATTTTACCACTCACCTGAGATGTCACAGGTTCTGCGTTAAGTGCTGGGAGGATACAAATCTAACTTTACTTCTCTCCTCACTAATAACAGTTTCCTTGCCTTCACAATAGACAATTAGAAACCATTTCTGTGAAATACACCATAAGGTAATAGCTACTGTAACAAAGCTATTTCCATGATGGCCCAAGTAACAAAGTGTTATTGATATGGTTACAATGAAATTCAATAGCAAATAATCCTGAACAGCAAAATCTTCTCATCCCTCTGCACTTTAACAGACCCTGAAGAAAGGAAGAGTGAGTGGAATAGAGTATTGAGACAAAGGAGTTTTTTCCCTAGTTCTATAGTTCTGACCCCAAGGGATAATTGCCTTTCAACTCTTTCAACTCCATCTTTATCTCAAATACTTTTGCACCTGAAACAGAATGTCCAAAGCAACTACTCAATAAAATACAACATAAAAAACATCAGAAATCTGGCCAAAGGTGATAAAGTTGAGCATAATCATCTCTCCCTCAACCCTACTGCATCCAAAGATTTCATAGAGATGCTGACCATTGCTTTGCCCTGAAAGCTGAGAAAATAACCAATGTGCCCCTCTTTACAGAAATTTACTACGGCAAAACAAATGTAATGTTCTAATTTAAGATTTTAGAACTTTACCTAAATAGGCTCCAGCTCTCCCTCTCCAATTTAAGCACCAAATTACAATGTTTCATGTAGGTAAACATTAAAATCTAAAAGGTTCCATTTCTGGAGGAAGAATGATGACCAAGTTTTCTCACTTCTAAAAATCATATAGAGTAATAAGAATGAATATTCACTCTATACACAAATATTCCACATAGAGACTACATCTTCAGTGAATTGAGGGGGGCAGAGAAAACCCACAAATTCCAAATGATGTGACAAGCGAAGCGCAAAACACCACAAAAACCAAGAAACCAATTATAAGACAGAAGTGACATAGGTGATTTAAGTATAAAAACAAAATCGTGTAAGTACTAGAAAAAAACACGGGTGAATGCAATCTCACTTTGGCAATCAAACCACCTCTGCCCATACACCTGCATATATATAAAGCTATTCACTGCAGTACTGTTTTGATTGCTACAGCAAAGAACCCAAGGGTAATCGACCCAAGGCTAGTTAAATCATGGAACAGTCACACAACAGAACACTCTATAATTGTTTGTTTGCTTGTTTGTTTTTTAAATAAGGAAGATCTCTAAGTACATATTATGGAAATATCTCTAGGCTAAAAAATTTTTTTAAAGCACGATCATACAGAGAAAGACATCATATGATCTCACTGATATGAGGAATTTGAGAAACAGAGGATCATGGGGAAGGGAGGGAAAAATGAAACAAGATGAAACCAGAGAGGGAGACAAACCATAAGAGACTCTTAATCGCAGGAAACAAACTTAGGGTTGCTGGAGGGGTTGGGGGTGGGAGGGTGATGGACACTGGGGAGGGTATGTGTTGTGGTGAGTGCTGTGAATTATGTAAGACTGATGAATCACAGACCTGTATACCTGAAACAAATAATATTATGTTAATTTAAAAAAAAGCACGATCATAAAAGGTGTGCATGGGTGGCTCGGTCAGTTAAGCATCTGATGCTTGATATTTTAGCTCAGGTTTCAATCTCAGGGTTGTGAGTTCATGTCCCACATTGGGCTCCATGCCCAGCATGGAGCCTACTTAAAATTTAAACGAACAAAAACAATAAAAAAAAAAACAGGATCCAAAAAAAAGGTAAGATAGTATACATAATATCCTACCTTTTGTGTAGGCAAACTGGAGCAATGGATGAGAATACCTAATATTTTTATTCGGTAATATATATTTGCATAAAGAAACACCCGAAGGATAAAAAGAAACCTCTAAAACTGGTTACTTATAGAGGACAGCAGTGGGTACAAACATGGCAGGAAGAGGCAGGGGTAGAAGTAAGATTTCTCTAAATATGCAATTTGGCAGTTTTGACTTTTGAAACATGCAACTATATTATCTATTCAAAAATTAAAACAAGGGGCGCCTGGGTGGCTCAGTCGTTGGGCGTCTGCCTTCGGCTCGGGTCATGGTCCCAGTGTCCTGGGATCGAGCCTCGCATTGGGCTCCCTGCTCGTCGGGAAGCCTGCTTCCTCCCTCTGCCACTCCCTCTGCTTGTGTTCCCTCTCTTGCTATGTCTCTCTTTGTCAAATAAATAAATAAAATCTTAAAAACAAAACAAAGCAAAATTAATGTTTATTTAAAGAACAGGTGTCTGGGTGCACCTGGGTGGCTCAGTTGGTTAAGTGTCTGACTTCAACTTGGGTCACGACCTCGGGGTCCTAGGATCCAGCCTCACATGGGGCTTCCCACTTAGTGGGGAGTCTGATTCTCTCTCTCCCTCGTCCCTTCCCCTTCTCTCCTACTCATTCTCTCTCTCAAATAAAATCTTTAAAAAACAAATGTTTGATTATCTTAATTATATTTCAATTTTTAAAATTATACAAGTTTTTTTTTTTTTTTTAGATTTTTACTTATTTATTTGACACAGAGAGAGAGATCACAAGCAGGCAGAGGGGCAGGCAAAGAGAGAGGGGGAAGCAGGCTCCCTGCTGAGCAGAGAGCCCAATGTGGGGCTCGATCCCCGGACCCTGAGATCATGACCTGAGCCGAAGGCAGAGGCTTAACCCACTGAGCCACCCAGGGGCCCCTCTTTTTTTTTAAGATTTTATTTATTTATTTGACAGAGGGAGAGTGAGAGAGGGAACACAAACAGCGGGAGTGGGAGAGGGACAAGCTGGGCAGGGAGCCCGATATGGGGCTTGATCCCAGGACCCTGGGATCATGACCAGAGCCAAAGGCAGACACTCAACGACTGAGCCACCCAGGTGCCCCTGTGTCAGAAATTCTTTTCCAAATATTCATTGATTGACCATCATCTCTTAAGATTTAGTTAAACAAATTAACAAATAATGAAAAACAAATAATCCAATTTAAAATGGGCAGAAGACATGAACAGACATTTTTCCAAAGAAGAGATACAGATAGCAAACACACATGAAACACTCATCATTCAGGAAATGCAAATCATAACTATAATGAGATATGATCTCACACCAGTCAGAATGGCTAAAATAAAAAACACAAGAAACAACCGTCGGCAAGAATGTAGAGAAAAAGGAACCCTTGTGCGCTGTTGGTGGGAAGGCAAATTTGTGCAGCCACTCTCAAAAATAGTATGGAGGTTCCTTAAAAAATGAACTACCAGGACACACATGGGGAAAGGAGAGCTGGGAGGTGACCAAAGCCACATAATGTCAGTTTGTTCATCTGCCCTTGCCAGATGGATTGTGTGGAAGGTGACTGGAAGGGCAATGCAAAAAAACAGCTAAAGTGAGAGTGACCAGGCTTATTCTGGATCCCTATTTATTAAAGTATTTTAATAAGTGAAAAGCCTACTTCATTCATGATGCTCTTCAGCAGTGCATAGTTGGGGATATTGTGCTTCTCAAAGCTCTACCTGTCTCATGAATAAAGCACATGAAACATGAATGGGCCAAGGCCATTTTCAAAGCTGGATAAGTCATAGGTCCAGTGACCGGAAAACCACGTGCAGGAAGCTATCTGTAAAGCCCAGTCAGCTGGAAACCACCTGCCTAACTAAAAATCTGGAAGAACAGCTCTTCAGCACAGTGAAGAAGGAGCCAAAGGGAAAGATGGATGTTTACTTTATGGAAAAAGACATTTTTCTAAGTTTCACTACAAAATGTTCAATTTCTCTTCTAGTATTTATGGAACAGCTAAATGTAAATGAAGGAAAGGCTTTGTTAAAATTTTTCGTATAAGTTTAAGGTCATGTTTTAAATTTCCTTTTCATTGGACATACTTTTCTCTTACCGTAGGTGTACCTAGTGATCCCCTGCATTGTTTTGTAAACTCACTATTTTAGAAGGTGTAATCTTTTCTCATTCAAAGGATTCTTCAATTTATCTTAGAATCTTTATTTGGGGAGGAAAAAAACCTTTGATATCATAAAACAGATAAGACCACATTAAGTGAATATTTTTGATGGTATATATTTGAGATTAACTGAAATTTTTTTCTTTAACTAATTATAAGTGGAAATAATCAACAGTCTGATTGGGGGCAGACCTGATCAGATTGAAGTCTCCATTAATACAAATGTTTACGCATAGAAAATGGGGAAAAAAAAAAAAAAGAACAGAGCTACCATATGATCCAGTAATGCCGCTATTGGATATTTACCCCAAGAAAATACTAATTTGAAAAGATATATGCATGCCTATGCTTATTGTAGCTTTATTTACAACAGCCAAATTATGGAAGCAGTCCAAGTGTCCACTGATAGATGAATGAATAAAGAAAGTGTGGCATTGGGGCGCCTGGGTGGCTCAGATGGCTAAAGATCTGCCTTCGGCTTAGGTCATGATCTCCAGGTCCTGGGATGGAGCCCCACGTCGGGCTCCCAGCTCAGCAGGGAGTCTGCTTCTCCCTCTCCCTCTCCCTCTGCTTGTGCTCTCTCTTTCAAATGAATAAATAAAATCTTAAAAAAAGAAAGAAAGAAAATGTGGCATTATTCAGCGACACACAAAAATCTTGCCATTTGTAACAACATGGATAGAGCCGGAAAATATAATGCTAAATGAAATAAGTCAGTCAGAGAAAGACAAGTATCATAGGATGTCATTCATATGGGGAATTTAGGAAACAAAACAAATGAATAAAGAAAAAAAGGGACAAACCAAAGAACAGACTTTTAACTATGGAGAACAAACTGATGGTTACCATAGGGGTGGGTGGGTGGATGGGGGAAATAAGTGATGGGGATTAAGAGTACACTTATCACAATAAGCACTGAAAAATGTACAGAATTGCTGAATCACTATATTGTACACCTGAAACTAATAAAACATTGTATGTTAACTATACTGGAATTAAAATTTTTAAAAATTACCTGAAAATTACAATGACTGAGAAAAAGAACATACCGGGGGCGCCTGGGCGGCTCAGTGGGTTAAGCCTCTGCCTTCGGCTCAGGTCATGATCTCAGGGTCCTGGGATCGAGCCCCGCATCGGGCTCTCTGCTCAGCAGGGAGCCTGCTTTCCCCTCTCTCTGCCTGTCTCTCTGCCTACTTGTGATCTCTTTCTCTCTCTGTCAAATAAATAAATAAAATCTTAAAAAAAAAACCAAATAGAATTAATAGCAGATGAGACAAGATTAGTGAAAAGGTCAGTGAACCTGAATGCCTAGCAATAAAACTATGCAAAATAAAAGAGAAGAAGAAAAAAACAAACAAAAAACCCGGCACCCATGAACTATGAGACAACTTCAAGCAAGACAACTTCAAACTCCAATAAAATTGGAGACTTAAAGGGTGAGGAAGATATTTAAGAAATAATGGCCAAAAATCTTCCAAATTTGATGAAAATTATACGCGCATAGATCCAAGAAGCTCAATGAACTTCAAGACAAAAGACACAAAGAAAATGACACCAAGGTATATCACAATCAAATTGCTCAAAACTAATGACAGAAAATTGTAAAATGGTCAGCGAAAAAGTGTTAAGAACAGAGAACAAGGATAGATAGAACAAAGATAGATAGAACAAAGATTAAGAACAGAGAACTAAGATCACAGACTTCTCTTGGGGTAACATGAAAGCAAGAGGACATCTTCAAAATACACAGAAAGAAAAATCTAGGGGCGCCTAGATGGCTCAGTCGGTTAAGCAGCCAGTTAAGTGCCGACTTTTGTTTTTGACTCAGGTCATAATATCAGGGTCCTGGGACTGAGTGAGCCCCTCGTTGGGCTCTGCAGTCAGCAGGAAGTCTGCTTCAGGATTCTCTCTCCCTCTGCCCCTCCCCCTCTCTAAAATAAATAAACAAATCTTAAAAAATAAAAAGAAACAAACAATCTACTTGGAATTCTATGTTTAGCATTCAAAAATCACTGAATATAACTTCCATATTAACCAATAAAAAAAGAAAAACTGTATGATCAATAGACACAGAAAAAACATTTGACAAAATTCACCATCTAATCCTGATAAAAATCCTCAGCAAACTAGGAATTGAAAATAAACTTCTTCATTCACTTCTTCATTCTTTTTGAATCTATGAAAAAACCCACAGCTAACAAAACACTTATCTCCCTAAAACCAGGTACAAGACAAAAATGACTAACAAAGCTAAATATTTTTTGGGGGGTGGCTGGGTAGCTCAGTCATTAATTGTCTGCCTTCGGCTCAGGTCATGATCCCAGGGTCCTGGGATCGAGCCCCGCATCAGGCTCCCTGCTCAGCGGGAAGCCTGATTCTTCTTCTTCCACTCCCCCTGCTTGTGTTCCATCTCTCACTGTCTCTCTGTCAAAAATATAAATAAAATCTTTAAAAAAAAAAAAGCTAAATATTTTTTGTTATGTACTGGCCATTTGTTTTCTCCACAGTGAACACTCTCTTCTCATCAAATGCCTGATGCCTGCTTTCCTACTGGAGTATTTTTCCCCGGAAAAAATAATTTCTTTTTTTTAATATTTTATTTATTTATTTGACAGAGAGAGAGAGCTCACAAGTAGTCAGAGAGGCAGGCAGAGGGAGAGGGGGAAGCAGACTCCCCGCTGAGCAGAGAGCCCAATGCGGAGCTCGATCCCAGGACCCTGAGATCATGACCCGAGTCGAAGGCAGAGGCTTTAACTCACTGAGCCACCCAGGGGCCCCGGAAAGAATAATTTCAACACCAATAACAAAAAGTACAAAAAATAATTTTCTCTTGTAAAGAAATTCAGTAAATATTAAAGATAATAATCTTTTGTCAGTCCCATCTTTTTTGTGTTTTTTTTTTTAAAGTAAATTCTACTCACAGTGTGGGGCTCAAACTCACCACCCCGAGGATCCAGTCACATGTTTTACTGAGTGAGCCGGCCAGGAGACCCTGTCAATCCTAACTTTAGTAACTATTTTATCCTATTTAAGTTCACATACCTTTCTATTTTTACCATGCAAATTTTTTAAATTTCAATGTAATCAAATATTCATTGTGAATTATCCCAATCCATATGCAGCCCCATTCTCTATTATTTTTGATGGTTTCATTTTCTAATTTTTATTTATTTATTTATTTATTTGAGAGAGAGAGACAGAGAGAGCACAAGCAGGGGGAGAGGGACAAGCAAACTCCCTGCTGAGTGGGGAGCCTGACGCAGGGCTTGATCCCAGGACCCCAAGATCATGAATCGAAGTCAGATGCTTAACCAACTGAGCCACCCAGGTGCCCCTCTTTTTCTAACTTTCAAAAAAAAATCTGGAATGTATTTTGGTGAACAGTGAGGCTCTTTTTTTTTTTTTTTTTAAGTGGGCTCTACACCTAACGTGGGGCTCAAACTCATGACCGTGAGATCAAGAGTCACATGCTCTACTGAGACAGCCAGGTGCCCCTTTTTATTTTTATTTATTTTTAAATTTTATTTTAATTATTAGACTTGGTGGGGGGCAGATAAGCCATCTCCTTTTACAGGGTCGATGAGTTGATAATTCTTAGCCGTACTCTAGAACCATCATCGTCTCTTATTTAAAGTAATTAAATCGTTCTCATTTCATTGGGCTTTTTTGTAATTTTCACAAGAAACTAAAACTCAGCAGCGATTATCAACAGATAATCAACATTATCGACAGATAATCACTGCTGAGAGGATTCTGAGAAGATGGCGGGGTAAGAAGTACCAGGAATCTACCTCTTAACTTAGACTATAATTGCATTGGCAGAACCTGTCTGATAGAACTATTTTGGTATTTGAGAGTCTACAGAAGGCTTGCAACTTCCAGGAGAAGATCTGGATGGTAAACTGTGGTCAATTTCAGCTCTTAGCACAGTAACAACTACCCATTCCTGGAGCCCCAGCTGAGTGGCAGGCTGCAGTGCACCTGTTCCTAGAGCAGTTTGCACACTGGGAAAATGAGGTAGGCAAAAAGGACCCTGTCCCCCAAATATTGGGGATCTGCGCTCTGAAAGCTGCTTTTGATCACAGAGGTGCAAACAAAGAGGCGGATGGCCACTGTTGATGGACTTTATTTAATAAACATACAAAATAAATAAAAACAAAAATTAGGCACCAGGGACATAACAAAGAATAAACAAATAACGGTCTCCACCTTCATGGAGTTTACTGATGGCCTGGCAATAAACACAGAAATTATTCTAAAGACTACCGGTGTGCTGGTGCTATCAAAAGAGTATAGATTATATGCTTTACATTTTTTATTTTATTAGTTTTTAAAGATTTTATTTTTAAGTAATCTCTACACCCAATGTGGGGCTCAAACTCACTACCTCAAGATCAAGAGCTGCATATCCTACTGACTGAGCCAGCCAGAAGCCCTTGCTTTATTTTTTTTTCTAAGATTTTTTTTTTTAAATTAATTGAGTAAACTCTACCCCCAACATGGAACTCAAACTTACGACCCTGAGATCAAGAGTCACAAGCTCTACTGACTGAGCCAGCCAAGTGCCCCTTGCTTTACATTTTTAAAAAACATACATACATACATACACACAAAAAAGTGCAATTAAGAAAGCACATTTCTCATTAACATTACTACTACATATTTGCTTTTTTTTCAAGTTTTATTTATTTAAGTAATCTCTACTAGACCCAACATGGGCCTTAAACTCATGATCCTGAGATCAAAAGTCACACACTCCTCCAACTGAGCCAGCTAGGTGCCCCTGTGTATTTATTTTTAATCTATTATAAGTGGGATCTTCTTTCATTACATTCTCTAATTTTTCCTCCTTTCCTAATGCAAGCTTGTGATATTGTGATATAACAAGTATTTTTTTTGGCCTTCATCCATGGTTCCTGGAAAGAGCTCTTAAAACCCTTATAATTTCCTAAGTGATAAGAGGAATACGGGCAACTTATTTATAGGAAACCCATTTCAATCACATCTGAGTGTCATGAAGTGACTTTTGGAAAGCCCCGAAGGATGGGGATGGTTGCCAGGGGAACCAAGCATGTGATTACAGCTGGAACTTTCAGCACCCACCCCCCACCTCTGAGGAGAGAAGAGGGATTGGAGGTTGAACCAATCACCAATGACCAAGGATTATTAAAATCATGTCTAACTAAGGAGGCCTCCTTAAAAAGCCAAAAGGATGGGGTTTGGGAGCTTCTGTTGGTGAAGACATGGAAGTGGTGGGAGGACAGTGCACCCCGAAGAGTACACAAAACTCTGCACCCCTTCCCACACACCTGGCCCAGTGCACCTCTTTCCACCCGGCTGCTCTCTTGAGTTCTCTGAGCCACTCTAGCTCATTGATCTAATCGAACCTGAGGAGGGGGTTGTGGGAACCTCCGATTTACAGCCAGTTGGTCAGAAGCACAAATAACTACCTAGGACTTTTGACTGGCATCTGAACTGGGGTTTGGGGGTGGCAGAGGGGTATGGAGGCAGCCCTGTGGGACTCAGTCTTTACCTGTGGAATCCGATGCTAACTTCAGATAGTAACAGAACTAAAGTGAATCGTAGGACAACCAGCCGGTGTCGGTGGAGAATCAGAGAATTGCTTAGTGTAGGACAAACCCCACACTTCTGGTGACAGACAAGCCCAAAGTATGAAAGAAGTTGCATGCAGAGAAAAACAGAGGAGAGGGTTTTCCTTTGGAGTCCTACCATCATTTCTTTAGCACTGAAAACCCTGGAAGATTAACCTGGTTCCTAGCCCCCAAATCACTAGTCTTAGTAAGACCAACAAATCAAACTAAAGCCAAAAGGTAGAATTCTGGATCTATAAAGAGGTATTCAATGAGAGCTACAACCTATAAAAAAGCATTTTACCTTCATTATAGGGCACAGGATTGCCAATCTTTAATCCAACTGCTTCAGCTGATTTCAGAATGTCTAACTCCATCAAAATAACTACTCTCCTATGAAGGCAAAGAAATAGAAACAAGTTAGAAAAAAATCAATTCAGAAGCCCTTCAAATGACAAGCTACTTAAAAAGCTTTCCCCCAATAATCATTTCGATAAAACTATTTCCGTTTGTCAACGGGTTTTCGTTACTGAATAACTTGAGAAAGATATGATATCAATTCCTATGTAAATATTTCCCTTAATCTTTCACTGCATCATTATCAAGTCTTTTTATGATTGCAGGGTTTTCATTTTCCATCTAGTCCTTTAATTAAAATGCAGTGTCCTTACCACAAACCATATCTTCAAGGAGCAAATGACACGATCAGAATTTAGATTAAACACAATAATATGTGGCACAACAAAAGATGATCTGTTTTCAGAAACATATACTTACCTAAATGATTACCTTTTCCCAGTGAAAAACATTAGGCTTGTGACTATTTTTTAATATAATTATTATCTAAGAACGTAAGAGTTCCTTCACCTACCTCTGACTCTGATTAAAACCTCTCAAGAACTTCCCAAGAACCTTAGCTCAAAAATAAAACCTTTCCTACACTGCCTATAAGGCTCTGGGTGATCTGGCCTTGCCAGTCTCTCTCCAGCTCATCTCACCACTTCCCCGAGATGCTCTGCTCTCCATTCTGCCTGCTTTCCGTTCCTGGAATGCGCCATGCTCTCTCCTGCCACAGAGCCTTTGTACATGCCGCTCGCTGACTGGCATGGCCTTCTCTCATTCTGCCCTCAGCTAGTACTCATTTTTTGCTCTCATCTCAAACATCACTTCTTCAAGAGACACTTCCTTCATCTTTAGGAAAAATTGGGTTTCTGTTATACTTTTCTCTACAGCCATGACTTCTTTCCTTCACATCACTTCTCTCAGGTTCAATTAATATACATTAGTACAGAATTATGAACATAGACTCTGGGTTCATCATTTAACCATTCATTTATATATATTTTATACACTCTGCATTTCATTATTACCGATCTCTCCTACCAGATGGCACTTTCAATGAGAGTAGGTGGCCTCCAGGTATCCACAGCTGTTGCTCAATTACATACTTGAATGAGAATGTCATGATCATTTTATTTGAAAAAGAACTGAAGCACGAAGAAGGAATTTGGGGAGGCAGGGAGACCAAAGGTAGGTGGTCTCTATTAGGGTCATGGCAATGGTGATAAAAAGAAGTGGATGGTTTAAAGCAATATATACATATATTTTTTTTAGGATTTTATTTCTTTGAGAGAGAGAGAGAGAGCACATGCGCAAGCAGGGGGAGGGGCAGGAGAAGGAAAAAGAGAATCTCAAGCAGACTCGGCACCAAGCACGGAGCCCGATGTGGGACCCAATCCCACAACCCCAAGACCGTGATCCAAGCCAAAACCAAGAGGCAGACACTCAACCAACCGAGCCAACCAGGCACCCTCAGAGCAATATTTAGGCAATAACAAACCCAACTTCATCATGTATTCTTCAAATGGTCTGATTGCTATATTTTGGATTTTTATATATTATCGATGAGTTTCTGCTACCTTTATCAGGCTTTCATATCAAAGTTATATTACTTCAATAAAATAAACTTGAAACTCTTCCTGACAATTAGATATAGATTCCCTATAAAAACTATCTGATACAAATTTAGTGGTAGATATTTATTTATTAAAGATTTTATTTATTTATTTGACACAGAGAGAGATCACAAGTAGGCAGAGAGGCAGGGGGAAGCAGGCTCCCTGCTGACCAGAGAGCCTGATGCAGGGCTCGATCCCAGGACCCTGAGATCATGACCTGAGCCAAACACAGAGGCTTAACCCACTGAGCCACCCAGGCGCCCCTAGTGGTAGATATTTAACTACCTTCCAAAATTATCTAAATTACTCCAGGTTTATCAATCATTTAGCATTGGCTAAATACCAAAACCTAAGAGAAAATACGCTCAAAAATTAATTTTATCTTTATATGTGTGTGTGTGTGTGTGTGTATGTATATATCCTACATAAAACATCAGCAAAATGAATCCAGCAGCACATCAAAGGAACATACCGATATCTACTTACAGAAAACACAGATGACAGGACACAATACAACTTTACGCAGATACAATCAGCAAAATCCAGACTGTGGGAAACTGCATGAGGCTAAAGAGCAAATGATCTGGTTTCTTTTTTTAATTTTATTTTTTTTTAAAGATTTCATTTATTTATTTGACAGAGAGAGAGAAGCAGACTTCCTGCTGAGCAGGGAGCCTGATGTGGGCCTCGAAAGCAGGACCCTGGGATCATGACCTGAGCCAAAGGCAGATGCTTAACCAACTGAGCGACGCATGTGCCCCAACCTGGCTTCTTTAACAAATAAACAGTAAGGTGTTAACTAACTGGAATTTAAGTAAAAACTTGAAACTACAAAAACAAACAGTAAGGGAGAGAAAAGATATAGTGGAGGAACCTATAGATATAAAGAGACTTAAAAGAAGTATCAACCTACTACAGTGTGAACTTTACTCTGGAGCCTGACTCAGATAAAATTATTCTCTCTCTCTCTCTCTCTCTCTCTCACACACACACACACACACACACACACACACACACACGAATAGCTGGAAACAGAACGCTGACAGGTTATTTAATATTTCAGGTGTAAAATGGTATTTTTAAAAAAAAGAGTTATAAAAAAATAAAAAACAAAAATAAAAAAAGTTATCTTTTGGGTGCCTGGCTGGCTCAGTCGATAAAGCATATGACTTTTAATCTCAGGGCTGTGAGTTCAAGCATGGAGATTACTTTAGAAAATGATTAAATTAAATAACTAAAAATGTTATCTTTTAAAGACATATACTAAGATATTTATGGATGAAATAATATGATGTCTGAGATTTGCTTCAAAATTATAGAAGAGGGTAGATGTGGAAGGGATATAGTATAACAAGATCAGTAGCAGGTGATAATGTGAAGCTGGATGATGGCATATATGGGGAGTCACATATCATATATTTTTTTTTATTTTTAAAACTTTTTATTTAAATTCAGTTTAGTTAACATATACTGTATTACTAATTTCAGGGGTAAAATTCAGTGATTCATCAGTTGCATATAACACCCAAGGCTCATTACATCCAGTCCCTCCTTAATGCCCATCACTCATTTAGCCCATCCCCCCACCCAACTTCCCTCCAGCAACCCTCAGTTCCCATAACATATATATATATTTTTTAAGATTTTACTTATTCATTTAACAGAGACAGAGCACAAGCAAGGGGAGAAGCAGACAGAGGGAGAGGAAGAAGCAGGCTCCCCTCCGAGGAGGGAGCCCGAGGTGGGGCTTGATCCCAGAACCCTGGGATCATGACCTGAGCCAAAGGCAGACACTTAAACGACTGAGCCACCCAGGCGCCGCTCCATACCATATTCTTGAATGAAAAGACTTAGTATCAAATACTATATAAATTTAATGCAATTCCTTGCATTCCAGTGAGACTTTTGTTTTCTTCAACTTGACTGTATAACTCTGGAATTCATATGGAAGAAGAGAGAAGAGTTGCCAAGAAAATTCTGGGGGGAAAAAAGTAAAAGAAGATCTCACCTGTAAGTTACTATTCTACAGATGACACTTTACCTGAAAAAACTATGGCAGATTTAGTTACCTATGTTGGTGAGAACATGAACAAACTGGAACCCTCACACGTTGCCAGTGCGAATATAAATTGGTAGCCGCTTTGGAAAACAGTCTGGTATTCTTCAAAAATTTAATCATAAAGTTACCATATGACCCACAATTCCATTCCTAGATACATATGTATAAAATGGAAAATGTCCATGCAAAAACTTACACCCAAATGTCCATAGCATTATTCTTAATAGCAAAAAGGTAGAAACCCAAATGTCCAAACAATGGATAAACCAATCATAAAACAGAATATGATTTGGCCACACAAAGGAATGAATACTGATACACGTCACAACATGGATAAACCTTGAAAACATTATGCTACATTAAAGGGGCCAGTCATGAGGGACCACCTATTTTATGATTTCATTTATATGAAATGTCTAGAATAAGCAATATAGAGAGACAAAAAATAGATTAGTGGTTGTCTTGGGCTAGAAAGAATGGGGAATTTGGGGGTGATAGCTGAAGGGTACAGGGTTTATTTTGGGGGTGATGAAATATTCTAAAATTAATTGTGGTAATGACTGCGCAACTCTGTCAATATATTAAAAACCATTTTATACTTTAAATGGATGAATTATAGCTGTATGTGAATTATATATCAATAAAGCTGTTACAAAAAAAAAAAAAAAAGAACAAAAACTATGGCACTGACCATTATCAACAAGAGCCAAACTATGGAAAGAGCCCAAATGTCCATCAACTGATGAATGGATAAAGAAGATGTGGTGTATACACACAGTGAAATATTACTCGGCCATCAAAGAGAATGAAATCTTGCCATTAGCAAAGATGCAGACAGAGCTAGAGTGTATGATGCTAAACAAAATAAGTCAGCCAGAGAAAGAAAATACCATATGACCTCAGTCATATGTGGAATTAAAGAAACAAAACAGACGAACATATGGAAAGGAAAAAAAAAAAGAGAGGGAAGCAAACCATAAGAGACTTTTTTTTTTTTTCCCATTAAGAGACTCTTAAGTATACAGAACAAACTGAGGATAGAAGGAGGGAGGTGTGAAAAAAAAAAAGAAAAAGAAAAAGAAGGAGGTGTGGGGAAGGTGAGCATTAAGGAAGACACTTGTTATGATGAGCACTGGGTGTTACATGTGAGTGATGAATCACTAAATTCTACTCCTGAAACCAGTATTACACTATATATGTTAACTAGAATGAATTTATTTATTTTATTTATTCGAGAGCGAGAGAGGGAGGGAGAGAGAGAGCAATCAAGGGGGAGGGACAGAGGGAGAGAGAGAAGCAGACTCCCCGCTGAGCAGGGAGCCCCACGCAGGGCTTGATCCCAGGACCCTGGAATCATGACCTGAGCTCAAGGCCAGCGCTTAATTGACTGAGGCACCCAAAATTTAAATAAAAATTGGAAGCAAACAAAAATTAAATACCAAATGAATTTTGCAAGGTTGCTTAAACAATGTGAATATATAGAGGGGCGCCTGGGTGGCTCATCTGGTTAAGTGTTCACCTCTTGATTTAAGCTCCGGTTATGATCCCGGGGTCCTGGGATCGAGCCCCATGCTGGGCTCTGCGCTCAGTGGGGAGTCTGCTTCTCCCTCTCACTCACCCTCTGTTCTTTCTCTCTCTCCCTTCTCAAATAAATCAATAAAATCTTAAAAAAAAAAAAAAGAACTACAGACTCAATGAACATATGAAAAGACACTTTACATGTTGATTAACAATTATTCGTAAAAATCAGAGTATCCAGTACGTTGACAAGGTTAATGAGAAATAGGTTGTTTTGTTTTATTTTGTTTTTAGGTATCAGCTTTTTGAGATATCATTCACATACCGTTCCACTTCCCCAACCCTGGGGAGCCACGAATCTGTTTCTTTGGTTTGCTTATTCAGAAACAAGCACTCTTACACAAAGTTAACGCGTATATTAACTGGTATATTTTCTGCAAGACATGTCCTTTGACCTCCACAATACTAACTCAAGCAATCTGCTCTTCAGAAGTAATAGCACAAGCACATAAAGATAAACATACAAGAATGAATGCTGAAGCCCTGTATGGAATAAGCCTAAATGACCATCGAAAAAGTAAAGGGTAAATACACTTGTACATACATACACAGGTTCTCAATAGAAGTAAGAAAGAATATAAGACACGCCACCATTCTGAGGTGGTGGAATAAAACAAAGCCCATGGGAGTGAAATTCTATCCCTCACTGGAGAATGAAGCCTAAGTTTTTGTTCTCAACCCGAGCAAAGCTCTCCACCCTCTCTCATAACCATACCTTAGAAGACAGGAAAATGGACAGAAAGCACCCCTCAAGCACTCAAAGGTAGCCTGGAGTGGAAGATAACAGGTCCCATGTGGGAAGGTCGGCAAGGAGATGTACCTAGCCTAAACTATGTCAGAACAAATATGAAGTCTGACAGAACTATGCACATCAAGCACGAGCAAGATAAAAAGAAATGACAAAGCAACAATGCAATATATAAAAGTGTATAAAAATAAAAGGAACAAAGAACGCAGAGACAATTAAAGAATCCGATCTAGAAGCATAAGCCAAGAAAGGGAATTTTTCTTTCCAAGAGTAGTTTGAGAAATAAGACTAAGAATTTCTTAAAACTCAAAAGATGAGATAAAACAAGAGATTGAGAAGAAAAAAGGGAGCTTGAGAAGTTAAGACAAAAAAATAGAACAAAAGCAATACCATTATACATCTAACACTTAAACATTATAAACATCAAAAAACAGCAAGAAAGGTAAAAACTGAACTATTATGTTGTAAAATCTTGACTTAATTCAATATATGCATTAGAGAAAAAGACTAAAGCAAACTGAAGACAGAAAGGGAGGACAGTTATCCACAATATAAGTAAAAATTAAAGCTCAAAATGAAATAGAAAACAGCATTAAGGAATAGAATCTACAGACTGAAAGGCATACTATATACCAGGAAAAAAAAAATGGTAATAACAACTGACGCTAAGACATAGCCTGGTTAAGTCACTGAATTTTCCCATTTAATCCACAGAACCTATTGAAGTTTGTTTTTTTTAAAGATTTTATTTATTTATTTGACAGAGAGAGATCACAAGTAGGCAGAGAGAGAGGGGGAAGCGGGCTCCCTGCTGAGCAGAGCCCAATGCAGGGCTCAATCCCAGGACCCTGAGATCATGACCTGAGCCGAAGGCAGAGGCTTTAACCCACTGAGCCACCCAGGCGCCCCTAAAATCTATTCAAATTTTATCAACTATCAAAGTGATGTCCTTATTACCAAAAAGATCTAGTCCAGGATCACTTGTTATATTTAATTATCAAATCTCTCAAGACTCCTTCAATCGTGGGGCAATCTGTGGTAGACTGAATGGCTCCCCAAAAGATATCTACCTCCTAACCTCTGGAACCTGTGACTGGGACAAGGGACTTTGCAAATGTGATTAAGAACTGAAACGTCAAGATTATCCTGAATCCTCTGCTGGGCCCTAAAAGCAACCACATGTATCCCTGTAAGAGAAAGGCAGAGCTGACACAGACAGGAGGCAATGGCATGGGACCGTGGAGGCGGAGACTGGACTGATGCAGTGAAAAGCCAAGGAATGCTAACAACTACCAGAAGCCGGAAGAGGGAAAGAACGGATCCTTCTCTAGAGCTTCCAGAGGGAGCATGCCACTGTCACACCATGATCTCAGCCCGGTGAAACTGATTTCAACTTCTACCTCCAAGTGAATTATTTCTGTTGATTTAAACCACCAAGTTTGGGATGCCTGGGTGGCTCAGTTGGTTAAGCATCTGCCTTTGGATCAGGTTATGATCCCAGGGTCCTGGGATGGAGTCTCGCATTGGGCTCCTTGCTCAGTAGGGAGCATGCTTTTCCCTCTCCTGCTCCCCCTGCCTGTGCATTCTGTCAAATACATAAAATCTTTAAAACAACAACAACAAACCACCAAGTTTGTGTTAATTTATTAGAGCAGCCACTGATGTTTCCTGCATAAACTAACCCTGTGTTGGTTATCAAAGGGTGATTTTTCTAATTCCATCATTCCTTCTACTTTTGTTAGATGGCACTCTATTTTAATGAAAGCCTTTCTCTTCCCTCATTTTATTCATCTATTCAGTATGGTCTTATGAACTCCTATTGTATTTAACAGGCTATAATCTGTTCCCATTTTTTTTTTAATTAACATATAATGTATTATTTGTTTCAGGGGTATAGGTCTGTGATTCATCAGTCTTACACAATTCACAGTACTCACCACAGCACATACCCTCCCCAATGTCCATCCTCCTCTGTTCCCATTTTTATTGTGGTTTATAAATTGCCTTAGATTTGGCAAGTGTAACAGTCTGTAAGCCAGGAGCGCCTGGGTGGCTCAGTGGGTTAAAGCCTCTGCCTTCAGCTCAGGTCATGATCTCAGTCCTGGGATCGACCCCCGCATCAGGCTCTCTGCTCAGCAGGGAGCCTGCCTCCCCCCCTCTCTCTGCCTGCCTCTTTGCCTACTTGTGATCTCTCTCTCTCTGTCAAATAAATAATAAATAAAATCTTAAAAAAAAAAAAAAAAAAAAAAGATTCTGTAAGCCAGTGTCTCTGTCTTTAAGATTCAGCAATTCCACTTCCAGGTATTCATCCGAAGAAAAGGAAAGTACTAACTTGAAAAGATATATGCACCCCCATGTTCATTGCAGCACTATTTACAAAAGTCAACATATGGAAACAATGTAAGTGTCCACCGACAGATAAATGGATAAGAAATTTTCTTTATCCAGGCACCCAGGTAGCTCAGCTGGTTGAGTGTTTGCCTTCGGCTCAGGTCACGATCATGGGTCCTGGGATCGAGCCCCGCTTGGCTGGCAGTCAGCTTCTCCCTCTCCTTTTGCCCCTCCCCCCATTCACGGCATGCTCTCTCTCTAATAAATAAATAAAATCTTTAAAAAAAAGAAATTGTGTCACACACACACACACACACACACACACACAGAATATTATTCATCCATAAAGAAGAACGAAGTCTTGCCATTTATGAAAACATGGATGGACTTCCAGGGCATTATGCTAAGTCAGACAGAGAAGGGCAATTACCCTATGATCTCTCTTATACGTGGAAATAAATAACAAGCTCGTAGATATAGAGAACCAACACATTGGTGGTTGTCAAAGGCAAGGACTAGGAGTGGGAGAAATGGGAGAACTATTTTTGTATTTAGTTTAAATAAATTGAGTTAAAATAAGATATAATAAAACAAAATTTAAAAAAGAACTATTAATTTACTTACTTAGTAGGCTCCATACCCAGCATGGAGCCCAACAAAAGGGCTCAAACTCACAACCCTGAGATCAAGACCTGAGCTGAGATCAAGAGTCAGACACTCAACCAACTGAGCCACCCAGGCGCTCCAATAAAATATAATTGTAAAACCCCAAACTAAATGTTTACATCTGTATCTATCCATCTATCAAAAACCTTGAGTTCAATCTGAAACCTTCCATTCTAATCCAGAATCACAGATTTCTCCCTTGGCTAGCTCCCATAGCCTTCACCATATTTAAAAGATCAATTCCCCTCATAGGTAACCAATTTCCTGTCACCACCTGCCACTGCTACACACATGGACACCCTCCTCCAAATGCTCAACTTCCAAACCTAGTTCTGAGACAACCATGTTACAAACAAGCACCCTCCTCTCCCCCAACAACCTGCTGCTGTGCCGGATCCCCACACTCCCAGATGCCTTCATCCCTTGCTCAGAGTCCAACAGCTACACACAAACTCTTGCCTCACTCTACTCAGGCTCTGACAACCCATTCTGGGCCACAGCCGCCCTCTCCCCCACGTGTGTTCTCCTTACCTGCTCTCCAACCCCCTGTCCAGCCCACGAAGATACCTTCCTCACTTTGGGCTAACACCTGGTTGCATGCCATCACCACTGCCACCGCCATCCCTCCTTTGAAAACATCTACCTTGCCTGGCCCCACCTAATGGCTTTGGACTGAGTTATTCAGGAAGAGAGCAGTAACAATATATATATTGTCATTTCACTATCAAAATAATTTCTATCTATCCACCAATTATTGATAAATATGCACTGTGAGATATCTGGAATGATGCTCACTAAATCATAATATGGTTATTTCTTGGGTTGTATGAATTTTAGACAATTTTTTCCTTCTTTGTACCTTTTATTGCACTGCCTGAATCGATGATTCTGTGTGTCATTTTTATTAAAATAATCATATTTTCTAAAAATGTGAATACACAAAGAGCTACAAATATAGTCTAAGCACTGGTGAAAAATTTTAAATAGTGAAACATATACAATATTAAATGTAAACTAAATTATGGTAAATCTATACAATGATATACTAAGTAATATATGACATAAAAGGGGGATGCCTGGGTGGCTCAGTCCATTAAGCATTTGCCTTTGGCTCAGGTCATGATCCCAGGGTCCTGGGATCGAGTCCCACACTGGGCTCTTTGCTCAGTGGGGAGCCTGCTTCTTCCTCTGCCTACTCTGCCTGTCGCCCCCCCCAACCGAATTATATATATGTATATGACCATAGAGGTTTATCTAGGGACATGTAAAAATGGCCACTATTAAAAAAAAGAATATAAAACCATATCATGAATTTTTTTAAAGAAAAATATAAATTTATAAGTACTTATATTTATAGAAAAATTCTGGAAGGATAACAATAATATTTTTAAGACTATTTACTTGTAGGCAGTGGAATTACAGTTATTTTTGTGTATGTGAGCTTTGTTGTTGTTTTTTTTTTTTTTAAAGTAAGCTCCACACCCGATGTGGGGCTAGAACTCACAACCCGAAGTTGCATGCTCTACTGACTGAGCCAACCCCTATTCATTTGAGTTTTATAATTTACTTATATATTACTTGTATAATAAAAGTTGTTTTACAAAACAGAATGACAAGAACACAAAATTCTATTAGGGTGAAGATCCTACTACATGATAAAGAGAACTAAGTAACTGTCGACCTAGAATTCTACACCTAGTTAAACTCACTTAACTGAGAATGAAACAGACATTTTAGATGACAGCTTTTTATCATTCACAAACCTTCCCTATAAGAGCTGCTAAAAGATATTCTTCAGGAAAATGAGAACTGAACTAAAAAGGAAGGAGTGTGATGAAGGAGACGAAGGGAAACTAACTATGGGTAAGTCTAACCAATGGCTGTCTATATAGAGAATACACTAATTCAAGGAAATAAAAAGAAAGTTGAGGTAAAACACCGAAGATAGACCATTTTGAGACCTTTGCTTTATTTGAGAGGATGGTAAAAATACCTATTTTAGACCTATTTTAGAATGTCTGTGGATTTTTTTTTAATGTGAAAATATCCTCAAAACAAAAACAAAACCAAAAACACAGCACAAATAAAATATATTTCAAACCAGTAGAGGAAAAAAAAATTAAGGAAAAAAATCAATCCAAGGCAAGAAAAAAATAAAGCAAAAACGTGGTAAAAATACAAAAATTTGAAAAAAAATCAATAATCAATTAAGTAGAATACACTCACCAACTAAATCTCAAATTGATCTCTAAAATCATATGCTGTTTATAAAAGACATCCAAGGTTAAGAACAGAGAAGCTCAAAGTTAAAAGGACAACGATACAGCAAACAAATATAAAGCAAAACGTAGGGATAATACTGTTACACTGACATACTCTTATTAAGAGGGGAATGCTTGCTACATTTGTTTTCCGTGTGTTCTGTGATTGGAAATAAAAAACTTAAAAGCCTCTCCCCAACAAAAACGTCCTATTTTAGCAACGGCTACCCAGGAGTGACAGTGCTGCTCACCACTGTACCTCTAGCACGTAGCATCTGTCAGTACTCAGCATACTCTACATTGGCTGAATAAAGTATTCACCATGAAAGATTCAAGACTGCAGAAAAGGGGCAGCGTTACATAATTAATTACATCATTTTTTCTCTTGTAAGTAACCCCTTTTCATTAACTGATACTTCAAAAGAGAATCCTAAAAACAGTGCCTCTGAAGAGATTAGAAATAAAAGTTCTGCATTCTGCTTTAATCTCCTGCTCTGAAATTTCCAATTTGTCTCCATATTTCTCTTCCTTGGTGCCATGTTTTAGTCACCCGAGTTCAAATCTCAATAGCTGTAAACTCTTAACTGAAAGCTCATCATCGTCTTTTTTTTTTTTTTTAAGATTTTATTTATTTATTTGACAAAGAGAGAGGGATCACAAGTAGGCAGAGAGACAGGCAGAAGGAAAGGGGAAAGCAGGCTCCATGCTGAGCAAAGAGCCCGATGCGGGGCTCGATCAGGACCCTGAGATCACGACCTGAGCCGAAGGCAGAGGCTTTAACCCACTGAGCCACCCAGGCACCCCTCATTACTGTCTTTTTGATTCCTAAATGAATTTTGGCATCCAATGGATTTCTCCGTTGAAAAATTAGTCCCCATTCTACAACACAATAAACCCAGAGAAAACCTCCCACGACAAAGTAAAACACCGCATACCTTCCATCTTTCAGAGTGTTAACAATGAATCGGTTAATCTGGCAAATACAGTTGCTAGACAATCGTTCTTCCTCAACGAGAGGGTTCAACTGTGTTGCCAACATGAAAGCTGAAAAGCACAGAGATTACTTTAGTCCCCACAACATTTCAGGCAGGACAATCTGAAGGCTGATCATGCCTGGACTAGCAAGGAAAAACAATGCCTTGAATATGTTTCTGAAAGTAAAACCACTCAGATTCTGCATAGTGAAAAACAATATAATCTACTGCGTTAAACATCTGCTGGTACTTTGAAATGTATTTCCTAAAGTGCCCCAAATAATTTTTTCCATCATTCAGGTTTCATGACAAAGACTAAAAAGTCTTTTCTATGTTCTTCACCCCGTGACTAGAGATAGCGAGCAATAGTCTGCAAATTCTCTTTCTCCCTTATAAAGTTTCCAACACGGAAATAAATCCCCAAAAAGGCAAGTATAGGACAGCTAACCCATTATATTCACTAAATGTCAATACCATCCTGAGGGAAATTAATCAAAGAAAACAGAGCACCAGTTAGAGAAAATTAATTAAGCCAAGTGGCAGCTTTCCCCTAGATCCAGTCTATTGTGAGAATGTTCTCTGCCAGCCGTAATTCTGTCTGAATCAAGTGCATGGCCAAGCAAATGTACACTTCTGAAATGCCCCAAATTATTGCAGTCAAAGTGCTGGGTGTTCTCTTGTTATTTAAATGCAAATTCCTAGATTTATACATCATACTTACAGGATAGAGTGTTCAATCCATCACTCATAAGCAGCCGATAACGGGGTGGACTATTCCCTGTAATAATGGGACGGATGTTCTAGGATAGAAAATTTGATTCATTAGTCAGGTTGTCTTCCCAGTCCCCAGGGATAAGTAAACTTAAGTGGCAGGAGAGTGGGTTTGCCATTAGTTCAACAAACACAGAACTGCCTGCCCATTCTCTTGACACCTAAACCCGGGCAAAAGAAAATTGGATTTGATGATTTTCCCACCACCGTCTCTGTATTAACATTATTAAACACAACATAGATGAGAATAAAATGAGTTTCAATACTCGTCTGTTCTCTCTCAACTCAAATTTGATTGAAAATTAATTTTAAAAAGGATATGACAAGGCACCAAATATATGCAAGGTGCTACAGAGAAAACATGCTAAAAATACAAAATGAAAAAAAAAAAAAAAAATCCTTGCCCTGAAGGGGCTTACAAATGAGGTGGAGACAGAGGCAAAGAGACATAAGGTAGTTATGCACATGACATGGGGGCACAGCCAAGACATTTATCACAACTCGAAGGAAATTAGAAGCAGCTCTCCAAGGGAAGTGAAATACATAAACAAAGCTTTAAGGCGAGTGGCAGCGAGTTTGGGAGTAACAGGGAGATTATTAGGCCTATGACTCAGAATCTCCAGGTATGATCCAGGATGCTGCTTCTACGTGTTTTTTAAATTCCCCCTAAAATTTGAGAACCCCTTAATGAATGATAGGGTTAATGAAGAGTTTTAAGCAGATACATTCACTGCAATCCCATGTAAGGCAGATGGGACAAACCTCAGAGCAGGAAGAAAAGTAAGGAGGCAGGAGTAATGATGGGTAGCACTACAGTAACCATCAGTTGTGGAAAGAACAGAAAGGCAAAGCCTCAAATCTGAACCCCAAAGTTAATTCTGACTAGCATGATATTAAAAAAAAAAAAAAAAGGCCTGCTTCTGCTCTTAGGGTTACAACAAACTGACCTATTTTGGGGGATGATGGAGAGAATTTCTTAAAGTGGACGAATCTGTGTGTGCTTCATCAAATGTAACTTGTAATTACATCAAAGTTTTTAAAATGTTTGACATAAAACATTCGAAGGTACTCACGATGACTTGGAGGATGGGTTTTATGGATGTATCTCCCTGTTGCATTATGGCCTGAAAGAGTAAAAACAGAATGAGATATGCATTCAAATCATGACCAAAATCTGACCTATTTTAACAGCTTGGTATTTGGAATAAACTACAGATAACATTATTCAAGAGGCTTTTTGGAGCTTATCATTTGAAAATCATTTAAGTTTTATCACTACGGACAAATCATGAAATCATAGAATTGAGAGACACGCTTACCAACAAGGATACACTTACTATATCCAAAATACAGGCATTACGTATGTACTTGTTATTCAGACCAGTGCATTAATTTGACCATAGTGCCCATTAATAGAGAATTAGATAAGTATGGTAAATCCTTAAAACAGAGTATTATGCAGCCTTCAAAAGATGAGGGGGGGGCCACATGTGAGAGGCAGACCTCACACAATCTTCTTTTTACACCTTTTGAATTTTAAATCTCATGACTCCATTAGCAATTATGAAAATAATATCTAAAAAAGGGGCACCTGGGTGGCTCAGTTAGTTAACATCTGACTCTTGATTTCGGCTCAGGTCATGAGATGGAGCCCTACATCAGGCTCCACACTAAGATTCTCTCTCCCTTTCCCTCTCCCTCTGCTCCCACCCAAATAAAAATAGTATCTAAAAAACACACACCAGAATATCAATCAGGTTTTTAGTTTGTGTTTAAAAAGCCATCATTTAGGGGCACTTGGGTGGCTCAGTGGGTTAAAGCCTCTGCCTTCGGCTCAAGTCATGATCTTAGGGTCCTGGGATCAAGCCCTGCATCGGGCTCTCTGCTCGGCGGGAAGACTGCTTCCCGCTCTCTCTCTGCCTGCCTCTCTGCCTACTTGTGATCTCTCTCTCTCTGTCAAATAAATAAATAAAATCTTTAAAAAAAAAATAAAATAAAAAATAAAAAGCCATCATTTAAAGGTAATATCAGAGGGTGCCTGGATAGTGCAGTCGGTTAAGTATCTGGCTCTTGGTTTCAGTTCAGGGTTTGGGTCATTATCTTGGGGTCTTGGGATCAGGCCCCACATCAGGCTCCTCGCTCAGCACAGAGTCTGCTTAGGTTTCCCTCTCCCTCTGCCCCTCCTCCCCACTGCTGTGCATACGCGTGCTCTTGCTCTCTCGAATAAATAAATAAATCTTTAAAAAATAAATAAATAAATAAATAAAGGTAACCATCAGAAAAACTAACAACAGTGAAGACTGGTTCTCTGGCCTCTACTTTTGTCCATGCTGAAATAAATGGTACCAGAATAGCTCTTCCAACCAACTAAAAAATTGGATGAAAATATATAAACTGTTTTCAAGGTGCCTGGGTGGCTCAGTCGTTAAGAGGCTGCCTTCAGCTCAGGTTGTGATCCCAGGATAGAGCCCCGCATTGGGCTCCCTACTCAGTGGGAAGTCTGCTTCTCCCTCTCGCACCTCCCCTGCTTGTGTTCCCTCTTTCCCTGTCTCTCTCTCTGTCAAATAAATAAATAAAATCTTTAAAAATAAATACGTAAATAAAAATAAACTGTTTTCAAATATAGGACAACAGGTAGAGCAAGACTGTGATCACTGAAATGAGAGGAACCCTATGACCGTCCTGGCTTTCAGCACAGAGGGACTTTTAGACCACAGCACGGACAATGGAACCCAAGAAGGACGGGGTAGCCCTACTGAGCACAGATCAGAGTTCAGGGAAGTGAGTTAGCTGGATTTCATGGATGCATAGTACCAGAGATGAAGGAATTACACAGAGAAAGAGCTTCAATAACCCACACAGGGGTTCCCTTGAGTCTCTGGTTGAATTCTAAGTTGTGTATACACAGAATGAGATTCTACAAGACCAGGCAAAGAGTTATTAGACAGTTATAAACTGAAAAATTAGTGGAGCTCACACAGGCTAGAATACAGATGAGTTCTAACCAGCCAGAGGACAGAAAACTCAATAAACATCTGCTGCATTCAGTAGAAACCCCAGAAAGGGCAAGGTTTAGAAACAGAACTAAACTAGACCAAAGCAAAAGCTATTCTAGACCCATTCCAATCTCTGAGGGGTCAGCAGATTTGCAAGTAAATTAACAGTCTGCCAAAACAACTCAATATTCTTTTTTAAGATGTATTTATTTATTTGAGAGAGAGAGAGCGCGCACACAGGCATGCATGCACAAGTGGGAGGGACAGAGGGAAAGGTTTTCAAGCAGATTTCAAACTGAGTGTGGAGCCCAACACAGGGCTCGATCTCATGACCTGAGCCAAAACCAATTTGTGCAGTTGAGCTGTGAGTTGAACCAACTGCTTTTTTACAGAACACCATTTTTACTTGTAAGGCCAAATGACAAACTGGTTATTCAAACTTCAGAATTCAGCAAATATTTTCTCAAAAATAAGGTGAACCTGTTTTTAAGGAAAACGACAGTTATTGCCAATTATACAAGGGTTTGTTAGTGAAAATCAGAACTTTTGTAAACTTCTATTCACCAACAATGAGCTTTACGGCTTCTCCACGCTTACAAACTTTTCTGATTAAATTAGTGAGATTAATAAGCATGAATTTTGGTTATATAATAAAACATATCAATATTTGGAAGATCTGCATAATGCACTAAGCCAGCATTTTCCAAATGACCAATGCATGACATTATAAATAATGCAGAGGCAAAAGGTCCATTCAAAATGCAAGACAGACCAATTCTTTTTTTTTTTTTTTTTTTTAATTAATTTGAGAGAGAAAGCAAGTGAGCATCACCAGGGCGAGGGGCAGAAGGAGAAGGAAAAGTAGACTCCCTGCTGATCAGGGAGCCCAACACGGGGCTAGATCCCTGGGATCATGACCTGAGCCGAAGGCAGACGCTTTATTGACTGAGGCACCCAGGTGCCCCAAGATAGACCAATTTTACATTCCAAATAACCTTTAAGAAACTACATAGTGTTAGAGAAAAACTTTGTCTATTTACAACCATTTCTGACACCATCTGTGTGGGTTTTCCACGTGAAGCAATTCTCTGCAGACACCACGTGGGTGACCTACAAATAATTCAATTTGACCCTACCTAGAGTTAGTGTAGATCCCACAGGTTAGAGGCTCAGTCCCACAAGACCATCCCTTACTTACTCCAGATACCCACCTCAAGTAGCGGGTCCCTAGGATGCCCACACTTCTGCCTTACTTGCCTACAAATTGGGGGTTCCTAGGACACCCCTCTCAGGCTCAAAGAACTCAGAGAAACATGTGACTGGTTTATTATAAAAGATATTATAAAGGATACAAATGAACCACCAGATGAAGAGATACATGGGGCAAGGTCTGGAAGGATACTGAGCATAGGAATTTCTGTCCCTGTGTGGAGTTTGGGGTGCGTGACCCTCCTGGCATGTAGATGCATTCACCAACCTAGAAGCTCTCTGATCTCTGCTATTTAGGGGTTTTCTGAAGGTCCCATTACATAGGCATGATTGATTAAATCACTGGCCATTGGTGACAAGATCAATCTCCTGACTCTCTGGGGGACAGTGGCAGGGCAGGGGGAGTTTAGGGTTGAAAGTTCCAACCCTTTCTTTTTTTTTTTTTTTAAGATTTATGTATTTGAAAGAGAGAGAGCACGTGCACGCGCGCACACACACACTACCACAAGTGAGAGGGGCAGAGGGAGAGAGGGAGAGAGAATCTCAAGCAGACTGAGTGCAGAGCCAGACACGGGGCTCCATCCCGGACCCTGAGATTATGATCTGAGCTAAAACCAAGAATCGGGATGTTTAACTGATTATGCCACCTAGGCACCCCAAGACCAAATACATGTTTCTTATTATATTACAATATCACAAGAATCAAAAAAGAAGCCTGAAATATTAAAATACTCCCTCTTTTTCCAACTACATACCTGAGGCCAGATTTCCTTCATAGAGATCATCCCCTCAAACAATATCAATATACTGAGTGGAGAACCTAATATGAAAATCTAGTTGTCAAAAAAAAAAAAAGAAAATCTAGCTGTCATATCTTCTAAAGCCAGATGCTAAAGCAATGTGCCAAGGTGTAAAACAATAACAATTTTCTATTTGTTTTGAAATACGTAGCTGTTTTTCACAAAACATATTATTTTTTTTTTAAGATTTTATTTATTCATGAGAGAGAGAGAGAGAGAGAGAGCAAGCACAAGCAAGGGAAGCGGCAGGCAGAGAGAGAAGCAGGCTCCTCACCGATCGTGGAGCCCAGTGCCGGACTCACTTCCAGGACCTGGGATCATGACCTGAGCCGAAGGCAGCTTAACCAACTGAGGCACCCAGGTGTCCCAACATGTTATTTATGTTAGCAGAAGTTTATTATTACCTTAAATATATAAATATTTTATTTTATTTTATTTAAAGATTTTATTTTTATTTATTTGACAGAGAGGAGAGAGAAGTAGGTTCCCTGCTGAGCAGAGAGCCTGATGTGGGGCTCGATCCCAGGACCCTGAGATCGTGACCTGAGCCAAAAGCAGAGGCTTTAACCCACTGAGCCACCCAGGCACCCTAAATATTTAAAAATATGTGTTATAACTTCAAATATGGTGAGGTAGATATCTCATTAAAAAAAAAAGTTCTTGGGGCACCTGGGTGGCTCAGTTGGTTAAGCGGCTGCCTTCAGCTCAGGTCATGATCCCAGGGTCCTGGGATCAAGTCCCACATCGGGTTTCTTGCTGAGCAAGGAGCCTGCTTCTCCCTCTCCCTCTGCCTGCCTGCTTGCCTGCTGCTTCCCCTGCTTGTGGTCTCTCTCTATCTCTCTCTGTGTGTCAAATAAATAAATAAAATCTTAAAAAAAAAAAAGTTCTTAAGGGTAGAGGGGCAACGATTTTTTAAGAGTATTCTAAGATTGGGTCCCTGGGTGGCTCAGTTCCAGGGTTGTGAGATCAGGCCGCGTCAGGCTTGGGGGCATGGGGCACTGGGCATGGAGTCTGCTTGAGACTTTCTCCCTTTATCCCTCAACCCGCTTGAGTGTGCGCTCACTCTCTCTCTCTCTCTCTCTAAAATAATTAATTAAATAAATAAAAACTTTTAAATAAAAAAGAGTATTCTTTCATTTAAAGATTTTTATTTATTTATTTGATAGAGAGAGACATAGTGACAGAGGGAACACAGACAGGCAGGGGGAGTGAGAGAGAGAGAAGCAGGCTTCCTGCCAAGCAGGGAGCCCAATGCAGCGCTTGATCCCAGCATGACCTGAATATCAAAATGTTTGATGTTGAGTGTAGCATAATATACAGAGTTGTCCAATCATTGTGCTATACATCTGAAACTACGATAATGTTGTGTATCCACCATACTTAATAAAAAAAAAGAGAACCACCGTGTTTTAGACTAAATATTTGTGTCTCCCCTCCGCTAATTCATATGTTGAAGCTCTAATCCCCAGTGTGATGGGGCCTTTGGAGGTACTTACTTTTAATGAGGTCATGAGGGTGAAGACCCCATATCAGAATTATTGCCCTTAGAAGAGGAAGAGACAGCAGAGCTCTCTTTTCCCCACAAAGACGAGGTCACGTGAGCTCACAGTGAGCCAGCAGCTGCAAGCCAGGAACACAGCCCTCACCCAGCACTGAATCTCCTGGAACCTCAATCTCTGATTTCCCAGCCCCTGTGAGGCTAATAAATCAATAGTGGAAATAAATTCAAATTATAAAAAATACTCAAATAATCCAGAAGTCAGGAAGAGCTAAATAACAACAACAAACAGATGGGACAAGAAGCAAAATAAAAAATATAAACCCAAACATGTAACTATATTAAGTGTAAATGGTTCAAGTACTCCAATTAAAAGGCAGAAATTGTCAGAATGAATAAGATCGAACTATTTGGTGTCTACAAGAAATGCACTTCAAATATAAAGAGATAGGTTAAAAATGAAACATTGGAAAAAGATGTACCATTACTGGCAGGCAAAGAAGGCAAGGAATATTGTCAGAGATAAAAAAAAAAAAAAGGACATTTCAGGCGCCTGCGTGGCTCAGTGGGTTAAAGCCTCTGCCTTCGGCTCAGGTCATGATCTCAGGGTCCTGGGATCGAGCCCCGCATCATCGTCATCTCTGCTGAGCAGAGAGCCTGTTTCCCCCCTCCCTCCGCCTGCCTCTCTGCCTACTTGTGATCTCTCTCTCTCTCTGTCAAATAAAATAAAAAGACTGGCTACTATCAAAAAGACAAAAAGTACGAAGTGTTGGCAAAGATGTGGATAAAGGGGAACCCTTGTGCACTGTTGGGGGGGAACATAAATTGGTGCAGCCATTATGGAAAACAGTATGGAGGCTCCTCAAAAAATCAAAAATCAAACTACCATATGATCTAGTAATTCCACTTCTGGATATGTACCTTAAGAAAACAAAAACACCAATTCAAAGAGATATAAGCAACCCAAGTTCACTGCAGCATTATTTATAATAGCCAAGGTAAAGAAACAACCTAAGTGTCCATAAAGAAATGAATGGCTAAAGACACACACGTGTGTGCACACACAGAGGGATATTATTCAACCATAAAAAAGAATGAAATCTTGCCACTTGGGACAACATAGATGGACCTACACGGTATTATGCTAAATGAAATAAGCCTGACAGAGAAGACAAATACATATGATTTCATGTTGAATCTTCAAAACAAAACAAAACAGAAACAGACTCATAGATAGAGGAAACTATTAGTTACAAGAGTAGGGAGTGACTGGGGGTGCATGTGAAGTGGGTTAAGGGGATTAAGAGGTTCAGGCTTTCAGACCTGAAATAAATGGGTCATGGAGATGTAATGCACAACACAGGGAATTTAGTCAGTAACAATGTAATAACTTTGTGTGGTAACAGACAGTAACTAGATTTATCATTGGGATCATTTCCTAATGTATAAAAATACCAAATCACTATGATGAACACCTGAAACTAATAGAATACTGTATGTCAATTATACTTCAGTTAAAAAAAATACAAAGCAACGGAATGTAATATTCAAGGGCACATGTATTCAAATCTTCACTCCACTGACAAATTATTTAACTTCTCTGCACTTTAATTTCTTCATCTGTGAGATGCAGGTAATTATAAAAATCTACCTTACAGGGTTACTGTAAGTACTATTATAGATAAAGTATCTGGCACATTGGAAAAGGCAAAATTCTAGTTCCCTTCCCCTTTCTTTATATTACCCAATAAATTAAGATACAAATGCTATTTATTTTATTTACCACAATACTTCCATGCATAATCTCTTCTTTTATGATGTGAGCTCTTGCCCCAAATGCCTCTATTATTTATATGTTAGTTGCTTACCCTTTGGGCCTGTGTCCTTTGAACTAAAATGATACTGCTTGTTTTAGTGATTACAATCACAGTTGGCAAAGGTTCTCCATAGTGTCACCACAAACACAAAAATTTTCTTCATTTTATTCAAAACTTAATACTTGACCTAACACTGGAAATATGTTTCCAAAGTTTTGAATATAGCAAAAACCAAGCGATCAAATTATTAACACCATAATCATTCTTTCTGAAGGTAAAGAGCAATTCCTAATTTGCCTTAAAGGCACAAGGTGGGGCTCCTGGGTGGCTCGGTCATGCGTTCTCGCTCTCATATAAATCTTTTTTTTTTTTAAGTTTTATTTATTTGTCAGAGAGAGAGCGAGAGCGCACAAGCAGGGGAAGCAGCAGGTGGAGAGAGAAGCAGGCTCCCCGCTGAGCAAGGAGCCCAATGCGGAACTTGATCCCTGGACCCTGGGACCATGAGTGGAGCCAAAGACAGACACTGAACCGACTAAGCCACCCAAATGTCCCAATAAATCTTTTTTTTTTTTTTTAAAGGCACAAGGTAGCAGCTATAAGTAAATGAGAACTACAATTTTCAATCACTGCGCAGGTTTAATTTATTTAAATAGTAACTAATTTATTCAAATAGTAACTCAAAACTCAGCTGTTTTTCCCCATTCATCTCTGTCCCTTTCTTTTCACTGCCTCATATGCAACTAGCAAACATTTACTGGATATCTAAAACTTGCCATCACTGCTCAGGTATTTAGGAGACTATTTTAAGCAAAAAAAGATATAACTTCAGGCCTCCAAGAATTTACAATCCAGTGGGGAAGACAGAAAGTAATAATATTAGTCAAATAAAAAGCAAATAAGTATAAAATTACATCTGCGATTATTAAGAGGTAACATATACTGAGCACTTACTGTCTACCAGGCATGAACTAAGCACTTTAAATGTAATAGCTCACCTAATTCTCCCACTAACCTTAGGCAATAGGTACTAGGTATAATTACCCTCATTTTACAGAAGAGAAAAGGCAAAGTTTAGTATCTTGCCCAAAGTCACACAGCTAATATGTGAACAAGCAGGAATTAGGGTCTCAAAGAGAATTAGGCTAGTAAGTCAAGGAAGGTTTCTCTGAAGACCTGAGCTGAGATTTGAAGATTGTTAGCCAGGAAGAGGAGAGTGAAGAACCCCACAGGCAGATGGAAAAGAATGTGCAAGACTATGAAATATACCAGGAATTTAAATTAAAAAAAAAAAAAGAAAGAAAAAAAAAGACACAAAGAAATGGAAAGACATTCCGTACTCGTAGGTTAGAGGAATAAATATTGTTAAAATGCCTATACTACCCAGAGAAATCTACACATTTGATGCAATCCCGATCAAAATGCCAGTAACATTTTTCGCAGAACTAGAATAATCCTAAAATTTGTAAGGAACCACAAAAGACCTCATATTGCCAAAGCAATCTTGAAAAAGAAAAACAAAGCCAGAGGCATCACAATTCCAGATTTCAAGTTATATTACAAAGCCATAATCATCAAAACAGTATGGTACTGGCACAAAAACAAACACACAGTTCAATGGAACAAAACAGAAAACCCAGAAATAAGCCCACAATTATATGGTCAGTTAATCTTCAACAAAGGAGGAAAAGAACATACAATGGGAAAAAGACAGTCTCTTCAGCAAATGGCATTGGGAAAACTGGACAGCAACATGCGAAAGAATGAAACTGGACTACTTTCTTACATCACACACAAACACAAACAAAATGGATTAAAGATCTAAATATGAGACCTGAACCGTAAGAATACTAGAAGACAGAAGAGGCAGTAATTTCTCTGACATCAGCAGTAGCAACATCTTTCTAGATATGTCTGCCTTCTGAGGAAAGGGAAATAAAAGCAAAAATAAACTACTGGCACTACCTCAAAATGAAAAGCTTTTTTTTTTTTTTTAAAGATTTTATTTATTTATTTGAGAGAGAGTGAGAGCATGAGAGGGAGAAGGTCAGAGGGAGAAGCAGACTCCCCATGGGGCTGGGAGCCCGATGTGGGACTCGGTCCCGGGATTCCGGGATCATGACCTGAGCTGAAGGCAGTCGCTTAACCAACTGAGCCACCCAGGCGCCCCAAAATAAAAAGCTTTTGCACAGCAAAGTAAACAGTCAACAAAACCAAAAGACAACCTACTGAATGGGAGAAGATATTTGCAAATGACAGATCTGATAAGGACTTAGTATCCAAAATATATAAAAAACTGCTACAACTCAACATCCAAAACACAAATAATCCAATTAAAAAATGGGCAGAAGACATGAAAAGATATTTCTCCAAAGACATACAGATGGTCAACACACATGCAAAAGTAATGACTCATTATTTTTCAACATTACATTACATTTCAACACACATAAAAAAGATGGACTCATCATCAGGGAAATGCAAATCAAAACTACAATGAGCTATCACTTTACACTTGCCAGAATGGAAGGAACCCTCGTGCACTGTTGGGAATGCAAACTGGGCAAAAACAGTATGGAGGTTCCCGAAAAGTTAAAAATAGAACTACCTTAGGATCCAATAATTGCACTATTGGGTAGTTACCCCCAAAATATGAGAACACTAATTCAAAAAGATACATGCACCCCTATGTTGTGGCAGCATTATTTACAACAAACTATGGAAGCAGCCCAATTGTCCACTGACAGATGAATGGATAAAGAAGATGTTTATGCTGGGTGAAAATCAGTAGTCCAGGCAAGAAACAATGGTGCCAGAGTGGAAGAGAAGTAGATGGACTTAAGAGATATGTTGTGGATGTAAAACACCAGATTTTGGTGATGGATTGAACATATAAGGTGATGGAAGTTTGCAGGAAGAATGATTCTACAATTTTTGGCTAGCATATCTTGATAGCTAACAGTGCTATTCATCGAGACAAGGAACACCAAGAGGCCCAAACTTAGCAAAATAACGGATTTGCTTTGGGACTTGGTGAATTTAAAATGCCTTTGAGGTTTCAGGTAGGCAGACATATTACAGAGGTTTATCTTTCAGGGTAAAGGTGGCTGCGAACAAAGAAATGTGTGAGCAACTGACATAGTTGGTAATGGGATTGTTTTGGTAGAAGAGGGCCTAGGATAGGACATAACCTTGAGTAAACAAAAACTTACGATGAGGGACCGGCGAATAAAAGACCAGCCAAGCTAAGCCAAGCGAAGCCAGAGAAGCCAAAAGGGAGTGTTATCAGAAAGAACTAATGCTCAAAACTGGTCAAAAGAAGTAACTCTCAAACACTGCTGAGAACTCTGGGTAAGCTAAAAACTGAAAGTGTCTGTTAGATTTAACGACTTGGAAGCACTGCTAACTTCTGCCAGGGTTCCTTCTATAGTGATCGAGGGAACAACGGATTGGAGTCTGTTAACGGGAAGTGAGCTGAAAACGGACAACTCTAGAGAAGTTTGGCCTTGGATGGGGACGGGAGGAGATAGAGAGTGGCCACAGGAGGGTGATGGGGACGATCAAGTTAATTTTGCCTCGTTTTCTTAAGTAGAAAAAACATGGACATGTTTAAAAGTCGATAGTAAAAATTCTTCGAGGAGAGGGTGAGAATTCTAGGGAGTCACCCGACGGTCCCCCACCATCTTCTCCCGCGTTCTCTCCCCATCGCCTCCAGCTCCTCTCTCCCTTCTCCACCCCCATAACCCCAAGGCCCACAGCCACCCTAGCCCGCCTGCCCGCGGGCGTCTCCTCACCGCAATGGCCCCCTCGCTCAGGTGGCCCACCATGACTGCGCCGTGCCAACTCCCGCGCTCGCGCTCCTCCGCACCTCCGGGACCCCGCGCGCTCCAAAGCTATTGGGCCAAGTAGCTGCAGGCACCACCCCCGCCTTCTGACATGCGCACGGCACAAGGGCGGGCTTAGGGGTGGAGCAGCCACCGCATTGGCCGAGGCCCTGCGCGCAGCCCACGTGACATACCAGAGCCCGGGTTCAGGACCTCGTCACGCCACGGCTGCGCGTGGGGGCGGGGCCCGAGCCGTGGGGCGCGCCAAGGATGACGCGGGTTCTTTTTCTGGGCGTGAGGTCCAGTCCCGGGAGCTTTCCTAGACGGTTCTCGGAAAAAAACCTGGCTCGGGCCTTCGCTGGGCCGACCGACTGTTAGCCCAGAAGAGAGAGCTGTTCTCTGATATCTCTGCTGCTAGCCGTAGGCAAAGCAGTAAATTGATTCCTTCGGCAATCCAAGTGCCGAGCTCCCGCCATTGCTAGTCCCTGAGCTTGGCACAGGGGGGATCTCCGAAGGTAAATAGGATCCGGTCCTTGCCCTCAGAGGAGAGCATAGTCTGTCGAGGGAGCTACCGCAGTGAGTAGCCCTAAATCCAGGTAGACGTGATACGGGCCTCAGGAGAGATACAAAGTGTGCTGCAGTCGCAGGTGGAAAATCAGGGAAGGCTTCCTGGAGGAGGTGCCATTTGAACTTGGTCTTGAGGGGTGTGTGCAGATTTGTGAAGTGGATTCTGAGGGAGGGATGCATCCGGAAGAACGCATAACCTATGCAAAAACTAGGGAGGTGAATAGCCTGGCGAGCTAGGGATAGCTTTAAGTAGCTCAAGATAGTAGGGTAGAAAGGAAGAGGTGAGACTTGGGCATTAGAAAATGAGCCCAGGGGTCAGATTTGTACTGGGCTTCCCTAAATGCGTGAAGGAGCATTGATTAAGGCAGAGGACTGACATCTGTTTCAATATGGAGGATGAATTGAATTTACCGGATAGGGTTTTGAACTGAGGACATGGAGACTAATTATGATACTGGAAAGAATGCCAGATGAGAGATGGTGAGGACTTGAATAAAGGAATGATCTGGAAATTGAAAGAAAAAACTGAACTGTGTAAGAGATAGAAACATTTGTTAATTTAATAGTAGCTGGGAAGAGAGAGAAAAATCTGGGATGTCTCCGATTTCTGACTGAGGAGCTTGGGAAGATGGAGGTCTAAGAGGCAAGCCTGGTGTGTGGAACAAAGTAGGCCTTCAGTAAATATTTCTGAATAAAATGATGTTCAGTAAATAGGTGTGAGAGAAAATAGATCCTCAGCATGTAAACTACAGAAAAAGACCACAAGAATTGATTTTTGTTGCTTCACATTTGCTTGAGTGAAATCTTGAATTTTTTTCTAGAATTGTAAGAAATCTGAATTCCTTATTTTCTTATTCATTTTATAGACCTAAAATACAATGGATCTGCCTGTGGATGAGTGGAAATCATATATATTTCAGAAGTGGTCTTTGCTCCCAAAATCCATTCAGGACACAATTTCTACAGCAGACACTTTAAAGGATATCTTTCTTCACTCCTCTTCGCTTCTTCAGTAAGTGTGTGAAAGCTTTAACCTGGGAAATTTTGATCAAGGAAATGTTCCCTTTTTTTTTTGAAATGTTCTCTTTTGTCATTTCCCCTCCCGTTCTCTTTCTCATGGAAAGATTAAGTTCAGATATTTGTATTTTGGGGCATTTAGCAGGTCTTGCTATTTCCAGTTTTTCCTAACCTACTATTATAGAACAGGTGGGGATGCTAATGGCTTTTTTGATGTCTATGTTATGTTTCAATAATCAATGCCTTGCTACAGAAACTAGGCTGTGAACTTTGCCATCTCCCAAAAGATATAGTGGGCATTTACTAGCTACACATAGAAATTTATAAGTGCTCAAATTAAAAAAGGACTTTAGAAGTCATATAGTCTAACCCCAGTATTTTTCAAACTCTCTTGACTAACATCCTCAATAAGAAATACTATTTTATATCATAACCTAGTATGTACATACATAAGTAGAAAATTGAAACGAGTTTCCCAAAACATTCAGTGAATTTTTATCGGTCACCTGTTTTGTGCCAGCCACTGTGCTAGATGCTTAGAGAACAAAAAAATACATCAGTGAGGGGTGCCTGGCTGGCTCAGTCAGTAGAGCATGTGACTCTTGATCCTACGGTCGTGAGTTCATGCCCCACATTGGGCAGTAGCGCTTACTTAAAAAGAAATAAAGAAAAATACATTAGTAAATAAAAAAATAAACACAGATCCTTACCTTTGAGGAGCTAACTTCTGGCAAGGAGAGACAGACAATAAATATAAGCAAAGTGTATAGTATGTTAAAGGTGCTAAGTATAATAGAAAAAAATTAAAATAGGACAGGGTAATGGAAATAGGCAGTGCCAAGAGTGAGAGTGCAGACTGTGGTATTAAATAGCATGATCAGATATGGGCTCGTTGAAAAGATGGAAGTTGAGGGGCACTTGAGTGGCTCAGTCAGTTAAGAGTCCAACTCGTGATTTCAACTCAGGTCATGATCTCAGGGTTGTGAGATCGAGCCTGCTTAAGATTCTCTTGTTCTCCTTCTGGCTGTCTGCACTCGAGGGCGTGCTCTCAATCTCTCTCTCTCAAAAAAAAAAAAGGTGGAAGTTGAGCAAAGTCTTAGAGATACAAAAGTTAACAAATCAGATATCTGAGAGAAGAGTACTCCAGACTGTGATCCCAGGTTGGGAGTGTGTCTGGCATGTTCAAGCAATAACAAGAAAGCTAGCGAAATAAGCCAGGGGGAGAAGAACAGGAAATAACAGCAGAAAGGTATGGGATATGTGTGGGGGTTGGGGGATAGCAGGTGGCACAAATCATGTTGGTCCTCCTAAGTGCCTTGTCTTTTTACTCTGAGTAGGAAATTATTGCAAGGTGTGGTAGGCAGTCTTCTAAGACTCACGCCCCCCACCAGCACTCCCAAGTCAGTTGACCTTGAGATACAATTAGTTGAGTGGGCCTACCCTAATCAGGTGACATCTTTAAAAGCAGAGCATTTTTTCCAGCTGGTAGCACAAAGGAACTTCAAAGAGATTCAAACCCTGAGATGTGAATGTGCTTGTGTTGACTTTGAAGATGGAGAGGACCACATGATAAGGAATGCAGGCAGCCTCTACAAGATAAGAGTAGTTCCTGGCCAACAGCCAGCAAGGAAATGAGGATGTCAGACCTACAGCCATAAGGAACTGGCTTCTGCCAAAAAGCTGAATGACCTTAGTAGCGGATTCTTTCCCAGGTCTTCCATAGAAGAGGTCACCTTGATTTCAGCCTTGTGAGACCCCTACTCGAGAGAACTCAGCCAAGCTCACCTGCACTTCTGATCTATAGACTGTGAGGATAATAAATGGGTGTTTTAAGCTGCTGAAGTTGTGGTAATTGGTTACAGAACAGAATTTGCAGGGTTTTGAGAGAACGATATGATCTGATAATATTTTAAAGCAGAGGTCAGCAAACTACAGCTGCAGTGTAAATCCATCCCGTTTTTATATGGCCATCAGCTAAGAATGGTTTTTACAGATAGGCATTTACCGTTGATTTGATGATAGGGAACACTGGCTTTGAAACCCAATTAAGCAAGACCATTAAAAAATAAAGAGGGGCACCTGGGTAGCTCAATTAGTTAAGCGTCTGACTCTTGGTTTCAGCTCAGGTCGTGATCTCAGGGTCCTGGGATGTAGCCCCATGTGGAGCTCTGTGCTTGATGGAGAATCTGCTTGAGATTCTCTTCTTCCCCCTGGCCCCCCCTCAAATAAATGAATCTTAAAAAAATTAAAATTAAAAAAATTCCATTCTCATTAGTAGAAACGTGTATTACATGGGGCACCTGGCCTGCTCAGTCAGAGGAACATGTGACTTAATCTCAGGGTCATGAGTTCGAGCCCTAAGGTGGGGGTAGAAATTGCTAAAAAAAAAAAAAAAATTTTTTTTTTTTTTTAAAGTAGACCTGTGGGGCACCTGGGTGGCTCAGTCAGTTAAGCATCTGCCTTTGGCTCAGGTCATGATCCTGGAGTCCTGGGATCAAGCCCCACGTCCCACTCCCTGGGGAGCCTGCTTCTCTCTCTGCCCCTCCCCCTGCTTATGCACTCTCTCTCTCTCAGATATTTTTTTTAAAGATTTATTTATTTATTTATTTGACAGAGATCACAAGTAGGCAGAGAGAGAGGGGGAAGCAGGCTCCCCGCCAAACAGAGAGCCCGATGCGGGGCTTGATCCCAGGACCCTGAGATCATGACCTGAGCTGAAGGCAGAGGCTTTAACCCACTGAGCCACCCAGGCAGCCCTCTCTCAAATATTTTTTAAAAGTAGATCTGTATTACAAAAAATTATACTCAATTATTTTTAATTTTATCAAAAATTTTATAGGAATTTGTCTTCTCTTTTGTTGTAGAAATACCTCTATATAGCCTTGATTTTCCTCTTGGCCCAAATAAACCTAAATATTTACTCTCAGACTTCCCATAGGAAAAGTTTGCTGACTCCTGTTTCAAGGGATCACTCTGACTCCTCTGTTGAGAATAGGCTATAGGAGAAGAGAGGGTGGAATTAGAGAAACCTGTTGGGAGGCTCTTGGATTAATCCAAGTCAGAGATGAGGTGATGAGAATTTGGACCAGGGTGGTAGTGTTTAAGGGTGATGAGAAGTGGCTAGATTCTGAAGGTAGACTTAATACTATTCCCTAAAGATGAGACGTGCTGTGTTAGAGAATGAGAGAAGTAAAACGTGGCCCAGGAATATAGGCCTAAGAAGGGTGAAATTACCATCACACCGGAGGGCGGCCAATGGAGCTGTTTTGGGAAAGAAGATCAGGGGTTCATCGTTCAGTTTGAGATGTCCAGTAGACATCCAAGTGGAGCTTTCCAGATGAGCATGGCATTTAGCAGAGAGCCCTGGGCTAGAGACAGAAATTTGGGAGTCATACATGGGCTCTCAAGTCACAGATTGGGTCAGTTCACCACGGAAGAGAGTGTGGATGCTTCCTGCCTATGATGTACTTTGATATTTTCCTCTATTTATCTCATTTTAAAAATACTAATTAGGGGCGCTTGGCTACCTCGGTTAAGCATCAGACTCTTGATTTTGGCTCAGGTGGTGATCTCAGGGTCCTGGGATCCAGCCCTGTGTGGGGCTCCGTGCTTGGTGGGGAGTCTGCATAGCAGTCACTCCCTCTCCCTCCACCCTACCCCGTGCGTGCTCTCTCCTCTCTCTCTCTCTCTCTTTCTTTAAAATAATTAAATAAATCTTTAAAAAGGACAAATGGGGCACCTGGGTGGCTCAGTTGATTAAGCAGCTTCCTTCGGCTCAGGTCATGATCCCAGGGTCCTGAGATCAAGCCCCACATTAGGCTCCCTGCTCAGTGGGGAGTCTGCTTCTTCCTCTCCCTCTGCCATTCCCCCCTGGTAGCGCTCTCTCGTTCACGCTCTCTCTCAAGTAAATAAAATCTTTTTTAAAAAATAAAGAATAGGGGTGCCTGGGTGGCTCAGTGGGTTAAGCATCTGCCTTCGGCTCAGGTCATGACCTCAGGGTCCTGGGATCGAGCCCCACATCGGGCTCTCTGCTCAGCCAGGAGCCTGCTTCCCCCCTCTCCCTCTGCCTGCCTCTCTGCCTATTTGTGATCTCTTTCTCTCTGTAAAATAAATAAAATATTTTTTTAAAAAATGAAGAATAAATTTTTTTAAGTTAAAAATAGAAATAAAAAAATAAAAATACTAATCAGGGGGTGGGGTGCCTGATTAGTCAGTTAAGCAACCGAGTCTTAGTTTGGCTCTGGTCATGATCTCAGGGTCGTGGGATCAGGCCCCTTGTTGGTCTCTGCACTCAGCATAGAGTCTGTTTAAGATGTCTCTCCCTCTCCCCTCCCCCAAAATATATAAATAAAATCTTTAAAAAATAATAATAGTCAGGACCCACTAAATTGATTTCATGACCCACTAAGTCGTGACCTACGATTTCAAAAATAATGTCTAAATAATAATAATGTCTAAAGCTCTGCTGGAATCTGTGGATTCCCTTTACAGAATTTCCAAAGATGGGGGCACCTGGGTGGCTCAGTCTGTTAGGTGTCTGCCTTTGGCTCAGGTCATGATCCCAGGGTCCCCATGTTGGGCTCCCTGCTCGGAGGGAAGCCTGCTTCTCCCTCTCTCTCTGCCTGCCTCTCCCCCTGCTTGTGCTCTCTCTCTCTGTCAAATAAATACAATCTTTTTTTTTTTTTTTTTTTAAAGATTTTATTTATTTATTTGACAGAGAGAGAGATCACAAGTAGGCAGAGAGGCAGGCAGAGAGAGAAGGGGAAGCAGGCTCCCTGCTGAGCAGAGAGCCCGATGTGGGGCTCGATCCCAGGACCCTGAGATCATGACCTGAGCCGAAGGCAGAGGCTTTAACCCACTGAGCCACCCAGGCGCC
>CM052891.1:39579287-39604318 GCA_028534135.1 Potos flavus | reverse complement strand
AGGGAAAAAAAATAAAATAGAGAAAAAGAAAAAAATATATATATATATTAGACTTGTGATTAGAACAGAGCCCCACACCTGATTTTGGGTGTTTTTGGTCTGTTAGAAGAAACTACCTCCCAAAATTTTAAAGAAAGAAAAACTTATAAATATACAAAAATAAGGGTAAACACTATGAAGGGATGGAATATGAGTGTAAAGATAAAAATTAAAAAAGATTCTAAAAAAGGGATTGATAAGAGGTTGGTTGACAAAAGAGAAGGAAAGAAAAGAATAAAAGAGGAAAGAACGTGATCAGGCTGGAGACTAGATCCAAGCCGTGTGCTAGATTTAGGGTGTATTTTGATCTATTAGAAGAAATTGTATCCTAAAATTTTAAAGAAAAAAAAACCTTATATGTATACAAAAAAATAAGGTTAAATACAATGAGGGGATAAAATATGTATGTAACAGTGAAAATTAGAAAAGATTTTTAAAAAGGTATTGATTAGATACTAGTTAAAAAACGTTAAAATAGGAAAGAGGAAAAATAAAATAGAAAATACAATAAGAAAAAAATAAAATTTAAAAAATTTAACTCTGAAAGACTAAAGGATCATGGGGAAAAAAGCCTTGAATTCTATATGTTGCTTTTTCCTAACTTAGGAGTTCCTCGGTTTTCATTGATCGATGAACTTGGTCTTGGCTGGATAGTCTTGCTGATCTTCTGGGGGAGGGGCCTGTTGCAGTGATTCTCAAATGTCTTTGCCTGAGGTGGAATTGCACTGCCCTTGCCAGGGGTCAGGCTAAGTAATCTGCTTGGCTCTCAGGAGCTTTTTGTTCCCTGAACGCTTTGGAGGAGGGGAATGAAAATGGCAGCCTCCCAGTCTCCGCCTGTTGGAGCCGAGGGCTCGGGGCCCCACTCCTCAGTGTGCCCTCAGGGAAAAGCAGTCAACCCCTCCCATCTGCCTGGTCTCCAGCCGCCCTCCAAGCTCACCCGGCCTGTGACCAAGCGTTTCTGTCGCTGGCACACGGCCCTGTTTGGAGTCTCCAAACCCAGTAGATTCCTGCCGCGCGCTCCCACGCTGCTCCTCCCAGAGGAGGAAGGAGGGAGTCTCTCCGGATCTGCCCCTTGTGAGGTCCCTGCTCGAAGAGCAGTGGCCTGACTGTGCCTTGAATCATGGTTCAGGGTAAGCCTGAGCTGGTAGCCCACTGTTCGGCTCGGTCTCTGCCGTTGGCTTCCCCGTTCTGATACCTGGGAGCTCTGCCACCCTCAGACACCCCCAGTCTTTCTGCGACCCCATGGGTCCTGAAACCACACTGTCCCTACAAGGGCTCCACCCTCCGCTTAGCCTCTGGAGCGATGTCCCTCAGTGGAGCAGGCTTCTAAAAGTTCCGATTTTGTGCTCTGCTGCTCTGCGGCTTGCTGGGAGCCGGCCCCTCCCGCCGTGGTCTATCTTCCTGTCGCTTTCAATTCACTTTTCTGCACGTCCTACCTACTGGAAAGTGGTCGATTTTCTGTTCCTAGAGTTGCTGTTCTTCTTTTCTTCTATCTCCTGCTAAGTTTGTAGGTGTTTAGAGTGGTTTGATAACTATCTAGCTGAACTTCTGGGATCTGACACTATCTCAGCCTCCTACTCCTCCGCCATCTTGCTCAGTAGCTCTAAATTCTCAAAACCAAAAGGTTTTTACTGTGACTTTATAGTATCATATTAGAATTTTGTCAGTTTCAAGAGACAGAAACCTAGCTCAATTAGGAAATGTATCCACTATACAACTAGGATATCCAAAGGCAGATGAGTTTTCAAGCAGTGTTCAATCCATGGCCTTAGATGGCATCAGACTCTCTATCTCTTCATCTCTCAGACAAACTCTACACCTGATGGGTGTAATAAACATTGGTAGGCTTGAGCACATCCTGAACCACAAGAAACCACAAGAAAAGAGGCCATCTTTCCTGAGAGTTTTGGCAGAAAGTGTCTGGATTGGATTCCCAATCAACCTGATTTTGACTGCCCAATAAATCCTTTCAACCAAAGGTTTGGGGCCTTTCTGATTGGCCAGGCCTGTAGCACGTGCTCAACCCTGTTGCCAACACTGGGGTCTTCCCTACTTCAACCACAAGAAATGGTTTTCTCCCTGAGATTTTATTACCAGAAGTAGAAGGAAGGAGCACTTGAAAGTAGGAAAGTCTGGTATAGACGTGGCTTCTGTTAGGCCAACTTCCCACACACACATATACTCATTCTTTTTCAAGAATATCTTGTGGATTTTATGTACATTTCCCCCTTGTAACTTTTGTTGGCTTGCCAAGTTCCATAAAAAATATTGGGTTTTTGGGGCGCCTGAGTGGCTCGGTTGGTTAAGCATCTGCCTTCGGCTCAGGTCATGATCCCAGGGTCCTGGGGTTGAGTCCCGCATCAGGCTCCCTGCTCGGTGCCTGCCTCCCTCTCCCTCTGCCTGCCGCTCCCCCTGCTTGTGCTGTCTCTGCTTGTGCTGTCTCTCTTACCTCTCTGTCAAATAAATAAATAAAATCTTAAAAAAAAAAAAAACAACAACTGGGTTTTTGTTGGGGATTATGTTGGATTTATAGATTCAGTTAGGGAGACTTGACATCTTTACAATATTAAATTTCCTCATCCAAGTAAAGGGTATGTCTTGCCATTTGTTTAGGGCTTCTTCTATATCCTTAAGTAAAGTTTTATTGTTTTCTTTGTATAAGTCTTACACATTCCCTCAAGATTTATTCTTACTGTAAGTTTTCGTTTTTAATTGTGAATAAGACTTTTTCTCCCCCAATTACATTCTCTACTGATAATTGGTGGTATAAATAAAAGCTAGGAATTTTTTTCTCATCTTATAATTGGCCAACTAAGTGTATTTTCACATTATTTCATTTTTTTTATGCCAATTCACTTGGAATTTTTAGGCATATAGCTATGTCTGCAAATAGTAATCCTCTTTTCCAATATTTTTACCCCTTATTTTATCTTTTAATTATCATAGCATTAGTTAGACTTCCAGTGCCATATTGAATAGTAACAGCCAGTTAGGACTTTTGCCATAGGTTTATAGTACATACCCTTTTCAGTTTAAGGAAAGTTGCCTATAGTCTATCATAAATAGGTATTGAATTTTATTAAGATACTTTTTTTTTAATATATTTTGGATGGAACAATCATTTTCTTTTTCTCCTTTCATCTGTTACTATAGGACTTATATTTGTAGATTTACTGAAGTTAAACTGTTTTGGAGATAAACTCTTTATTATCCATCATTCCTTTAACACATGGCTTGATTCAATTTTCTAATATTTTTAATTTTATATCTTTGTTCATTAATTATATTAGCTTACACGGTCTTTTGTGTGTGTGTCTGCGCGCGTGCGCGCACTCTGTCAACTCTTGGAGCGTCCCATTTTTTTCCTATGCTCTGAAATAGTTCATATAATGTAGGGATCATTTGATTCTTAAAGACTAGTGGAAAAATCCTGTAAAACTATGTAGACTAGGTGTCTTATAAAATGGAAATATTTTCAGGACGCCTGAGTGGCTCAGTTGGGAAGCCACTGAGCCTTTGAGTCAGGTCATGATCCTGGGGTCCTGGGATCAAGTCCAGCATCCCACCCTCTGCTCAGTGGGGAGCCCGGTTCTCTCTCTCTGCCTGCCACGCCCCCTGCCTGTGCTCGCTCTCCTTCTTGCTCTAACAAATAAATCTTTTTTTAAAAATTAAATAAATAAATAGTTAAATGGAAATATTTTTCTTTTTTATTTTTTTAAAGATTTTATTTGTTTATTTGACAGAGAGAAACACAGAAAGAGAGGGAACACGAGCAGAGGGAGTGGTAGAGGGAGAAGCAGGCTTCCTGCCAAGCAGGGAGCCTGATGTGGGGCTCGATCCCAGGACCCTGGGATCATGACCTGAGCTGAAGGCAGGAAGGCAGATGCTTAACAATTGAGCCACCCAGACGCCCATATTTTCCATTTTTAGTTGAATTTTTTATCAGAATAATACAGACATAGTGTAAGAAGTCAAATAATACTTCAAAGCTTATAAAGAAAAACAGCAACCCTTTGTCTCATTCTTCCCCATTCCTATTCCCCAGAGGATGCTGCTTTAATTGTTTTCTCTGGTATTTAATTTCATATTTCTAAACAGTATGCTAGTACTGCTGTTTTTTTAATTTTTAGCTTTAGATGTTAAATTTTGCTCTCTTAACTCCAAATCATGTGTATATACTTTGTTTTTGCCTCATTCTCATAGCTATGTTATAGCTTAGAACGTAATCAATGGAATATAATATTAGTTAAACAAATGTTTATGTAAATACTATTTATATGAACCACGAAGTAGACTTCGAATTACATTTCTCTTCTTGTACAACTCTTGTTTTCCCTGGAGTTAATAATTGCCTCCATTTTATTTTATTTTTTATTATTTTTATTTTTTAAAGATTTTATTTATTTATTTGACAGAGAGAGAGAGACCACAAGTAGGCAGAGAGGCAGGCAGAGAGAGAGGGGGAGTAGGCTCCCTGCTGAGCAGAGAGCCCGATGTGGGGCTCGATCCCAGGACCCTGAGATCACGACCCGAGCCGAAGGCAGAGGCTTTAACCCGCTGAGCCACCCAGGCGCCCCAATTGCCTCCATTTTAATTTTTTCTTTGTATCTCTCACTGCTTCATCCCCAAACTGCTTTACTTAGAACAAGTTAGCTCTGAACGCTTGTTTGTAAAACTATTCAATCATAATCTAAAGCAACGAAACATTTAAACTTCTGCTCTCTATATGCATGCCCATTAAATAAAAGTATGAATTGGGCCTTTAAAATTTAAAGCCAGGCATATACTTTTTTTGTTGCTGATTTATAGTCTTTGAGGAATGTTTTCCCAAAATAGGTAACTTTTATCAGTATCGAAGACCTTTTGAGGACGATGACCCTCCCCCACAATTAATAATATCTCACTGTCCTGGGAAATCCTAAACAGACTCATTATGCACACTGTTTTGATTTTGTACTGACTCAACTGGCATACCTTGTAGAAAGCAAGGAAGCACTCAAAGACTAATGGATTTATATAAAAAAAGAACATAAGAGCCAACCTGAAGAGGTTCCCACTGGCCAAATTTAGGACAAATGGAGCATCAAAATGTATTATAAAAATAGTTTCTAACATTGAATTATTTTTTTTAAATTTTTTTTTTAAGATTTTGTTTATTTATTTGACAGAGAGAGGGAGATCACAAGTAGGCAGAGAGGCAGGCAGAGAGAGAGGGGGAAGCAGGCTCCCTGCTGAGCAGAGAGCCCGATGCGGGGCTGGATCCCAGGACCCTGAGATCATGACCTGAGCCGAAGGCAGAGGCTTAACCCACTGAGCCACCCAGGTGCCCCAACATTGCATTATTTTAAGTATGGTGATACTCAAAGACATAAATAAGTAGAAGAAAGAAAGGAGAAAGCATTTGTCTTTACAGAAGAAGGAGGCCAATTAATAAATTTAGGCCAAATAAAATAAATTTAAATATAAATAATGATAGAACTAGAAAAATCACCATTTTATAACCCAGGATAATAACTGATTGTGGCAATGGTCATCAGTAGATGTTCAGACCATTAGAAGTAAGACCATTGAAACAGGTTATTCACATGGTCTCAAAGTACGGCCCATAGATTACTTATTAAGTACAGAGGGAAAGGTATCTTTACATTGGAGGAGATCCACAATGACCACTTTAACCAAGCGACCAAACTTAGCATCACCAATGGGGACTACTTGATATTATATGTCTCCTGACTTGAAGCAATAGGAAGTATACAGATTTAACTATGTACTAATATCCTTCAAGAATTGTTTATCTGGGGACGCCTGGGTGGCTCAGTTGGTTAAGTGGCTGCCTTCGGCTCAGAATCATGAGGAAGCAATGACACAAAACCAGAGTGTGAAACATTTCTTGGCCTTGAGTCTTCAAAAAAAGTCAGTAATGAAAAACAAAAAAATTATCAGACGTGCTATCTCAAGAGACCGAAGAGAAATAACAACTAAATGTAGTGCATTAAAACTTTGATCCTTGGGGCGTCTGGGTGGCTCAGTTGATTGAGTGATGAACCCTTGATTTCAGCTCAGGTCACGATCTCAGGGTCCTAGTTTCCCAGGATCGCAGGGTTCATGTCTCACAGAGTCAAAGAATGAATCTTATGGACACAAAAGGGTGAAGTGAAGTGAAAGTTTATTAAGTGAAGGTGAGAGCAGAAAGCAAAGTAGAAGCTCTCTAGGGCGAGAGGGTTCCCGAATGGGTTGCCACTGAGGGTTTTAGTGGTAGTCTTTTAATGAGAACTGACTGGGAAGCTTGTGGCCTTGAGATTCTTGTGCCATCTTGGTTTGAGCAAGGACCGTTGATTACACCCTTAATGACTTAATTCTTTGAAGTTTGGCCATTTTCTATGATTACACTGTAGCCACCAAAGAAAAATACTCCCTAACATCGGAGGCCAGGTGATCTGTTTATTTTATCTCTTGTTCACTCTGGCTTAGCGTTTCCGCCTGCCAGGAATAGTTTCAGACCCCAGCCAGGGGCCCCCTACATCTCCCAGCCTATACCTTAACCCTTTCCTTATTTACTAGGATCAAGCCCCACATCAGGCTCTGCGCTTAGCAAGAGTCTGCTTGTCCCTCTCCTTCTGCTCTTCCCCCCACTTGCTCTCTCTCTAAAATAAATAAATAAAATCCCAAAAAAAAACAAAACAAAACTTTGATCCTGGATCAGGTTGGGGCAAAGGAAGAACTAAAAGATATTTTAGGAATATTTGGGAAATTTCAAATTTAAATATTTGAATTTGTGTTCATTTTTTTTTTAGGTGTGATAATGGTAGTGTGTAATATCAAGATAGAAGACATTTTTATTCTTAGCAGAGGCCTCCTGAAATGCTTAGAGGTGAACTTCATGATGATTGTACTTACGTTCAAATGGTTCAGAAAAAAATATGTATATACGGGTTTATGGGAGTTAATAAGCTATTGTTTCTCAGCTCCATTCTCAATCCTCTGTACTCCGTGCTGAGGCTAGGACACGATGCTTTGCCGGGTGACGAGAGAGGCTTTCCCTGTGTTGGTGTCTAGAGAGAAAAGGCAAGACTGGGAGAAGAAACTTGGTTCTTTCTGTCTGCTCCCTAATTTGAATCCACATGAAAAGAATGAATTTGGACCTTTACCTTATACCATATACAAAAGCTAACTCAAAATAGCCCAAGGACTTAAACTTCAGAGCTGAAACTAAAAACTTTTAGAAGAAAACCTAAGGCAAAAGCTTATGACATAGGCTGGCAATATTTTCTTGGATTCTACACCAAAGACACAACAAAAGAAAAAATAGACAAATCGGACTTCGTCAAAATTAAAACACTTTGTGCATAAAAAGATAATATCAACAGAGTAAAAAGGCAACCCACGGAGGGGCACCTGACTGGCTCAGTCAGTAGAGCATGTGACTCTTGATGTCAGGGTTGTAAGTTCAAGACCCACATTAGGCAGAGAGATTACTAAAAAAAATAAAAATAGGGATGCCTGGGTGGCTCAGTTGGTTAAGCAGCTGCCTTCGGCTCGGGTCATGATGAGTACCGCATCGGGCTCCTTGATCGACGGGGAGCCTGCTTCTCCCTCTGCCTGCCGCTCCCCCTGCTTGTGCTCTCTCTCTCTCTCTCTCACAAATAAATAAAGAAAATCTTTAAAAAAATAAAAAGATTTTTTTAAAAAAGCAACCCACAGAATGGGAGAAAATGTTGGCAAATCACGTATCTGGTAAGAGATTAATATTTAGAATATATAGAGAACTCTTAGACTCAACAGCAAGAAAACAAACAACCAGATTAAAAAATGGACAAAAGGGGCACCTGGGTGGCTTGGTGGGTTAATCATCTGCCTTCACCTTGGGTCATGATCCCAGGGTCCTGGGATAAAGTCCCGTGTTGGGCTCCCTGCTCAGTAGGGTGTCTGTTTCTCCCTTCCGTCTCCCCCAGCTGGTGCTCTCTCTCAAATAAGTAAATAAAATCTTTAAAAAAAATTAAAACTAGAATTACTATATGATCCAGAAACCCCACTTTTGCATTTATACCCCAAAGAATTGAAAACAGAACTTGAACAGATATATTTGCACACTAATGTTCATGGCAGTATTTTTCACAATAGCCCAAAATGGAAACAACCCAAATGTCCATCCACAGATGAATAGATAAACAAAATTTGGTATATACATACAATAGAATATTATGCATCCAGGGGCGCCTGGGTGGCTCAGTGGGTTAAAGCCTCTGCCTTCGGCTCAGATCATGATTCCAAGGTCCTGGGATTGAGCCCCGCATCGCGCTCTCTGCTCAGCAGGGAGCCTACTTCTCTCTCTCCCTCTGCCTGCCGCTCTGCCTACTTGTGGTCTCTCTCTATCTCTCTATCAAATAAATAAATAAAATCTTAAAAAAAAAAAAAAAAGAATATTGTGCATCCATAAAAGGAGATGAAATTCTGGTACATGTTACGACAGGGATGAATCTTGGGAATAGTATGCTAAGTGAAATAAACCAGGTATAAAAGGATAAATATTATATGATTCCACTTATTTGAAGTACCTAGAATAGACAAATTCATAGAGACAGAACATAGAATAGAGGTTACCAGGGGCTAGGGAGAAGGAGGAGTGGGGAGTTATCTTTTGATGAGTACAGAGTTTCAGTTTGGGATGGTGACAAAGTTCTGGAAATGGATGGTGGTGATGATTGTACAATATTATGAGTGTACCTAATGCTGCTGAACTGTATACTTAAAAATTACTAAAATGTAAATTTTGTCATGTATATTTTACCACCATAAAAAGATTGATTAGAGGGGCGCCTGGGTGGCTCAGTGGGTTAAGCCTCTGCCTTTGGCTTAGGTCATGATCCCAGGGTCCTGGGATCGAGCCCCAAATCAGGCTCTCTGCTCAGCAGGGAGCCTGCTTCCCCCTCTCTTTCTGCCTGCCTCTCTGCCTACTTGTGATCTCTCTGTCTCTGTCAAATAAATAAATAAAATCTTAAAAAAAAAAAATTGATTAGAAAAATTGTTTTATCTCATTTCCTCGAATTTTTATCATACTATTCCAGAAGAAAATTTGAAATACTAAAAAAACAAACAAACATCCATTTGCTTTTGAAAACTTTGAGTCAATTACTGAGTTAACTTGGTGCTTAAAGAAAAGAAAATTATTGCAGCTAAGTTCTTAATTGCCCTAAAGAACAATTAGACAACATTGAATTTCTTATCATTTTGGATTAGGATAAACAATATCCATTGTTAAGCAACAAGAGTTTTGCTGTTATAACTGTTCTCCACAATCTTTTCGTTTAACTAGGATTTTCAGGGTTAACCTAATTTAAAACAAAAACAAACAAAGAACAGGCCCTATGGCACACCAGAAATGCTTGGGGTATAGTCTTCATAATGTTTTAGACTAGAATAAATTTAGAACAGGCAAGCACACTTTTAAAAGATTTTATTTATTTATTTTAAAGAGAGCACGCCAGTGGAGGGAGGAGCAGAGGGAGAGGGACAAGCAGACTCTGTGCTGAGTGCAAAGCCGAACGCGGAACTCAATCCCGGGACCCTGAGATCATGACCTGAGCTGAAATCAAGAGTTGGGACGCTTAACCAACTGAGCCACCCAGGCGCCCCAAGCACACCTTTTAAATTAAATAAAATCTTTTCTAATTTTCCTTTTTGTGTTGAGACTTTTTCTATATTGTATTTAAATATTAATAAGATATTTGATATTAACTCATACGTAGTAATGTTTTGTAAAATTTCAGTATATACCTACACAGATGCATCATACTGAATCATAGTTTAAAATATATTTCCTATTACAGGTCTTTGTAAGCAAAAATTTGAAATACACTTTTCTAAACATTCTTAAGTTTTGATTTTGATTTCTTTGACCCAAAAGTTGCTTAAGAGAATTTTTAGGGGCGCCTGAGTGGCTCAGTCATTAAGCATCTGCCTTCGGCTTGGGTCATGATCCCGGGGTCCTGGGATCAAGCCCCACATCAGGCTCGCTGCTCCGCGGAGAGCCTGCTTCTCTATATATGATATAGACGATTTAGCTTTACAGGTTAAAATAATTTTGGAATTACTTGGAAAATTAGTACCAAGAGTTGCTGTGTTAGGGCCACCTGGCGACTCAGTCAGTTAAGCATCTGACTCTTGATTTGGGTTCAGGTCATGATCTCAGAGTCGTAGGATCAAACCCCACATCGGGCTCTGCAAACAGTGTGGATTCAGCTTGTCCCTCTCCTTCTGCTCCTCCCCCTACTCATGCTCTCTCTCTCAAATAAATAAAATCCTTAAAAAAAAAAAAAAAGCAAATGATAACAGATTAGTCTATTGAATAAAATAAAAAAGCCATAACGTATAAAGAAGTTGAATCACGGGGTGCCTGGGTGGCTCAGTTGGTTAAGCATCTGCCTTCGGCTCGGATCATGATCCCAGAGTCCTGGGATCGAGCCCTACGTCGGACTTCCTGCTCAGTGGGGAGCCTACTTCTCCCTCTCCTTCGGCTGCTCCCCCTGCTTGCACTCTCTCTCTCTCGTCAATAAAATGAATATTCCTAAAAAAAAAAAGAATTGCTGTGTGATATCCTTTGTTAAATAACAAGTCAACCAAGTAAATTTTAAAAATCAAATTGGCTTTATTAATTGATGCATAAATTGAGCAGCATCCTGGGGCACCTGTGTGGCTCAGTCAGTGAAACATCTGCCTTCAGCTCAGGTTGTGATCCCAGGGTCCTGGGATCGAGCCCTATATCAGGCTCCTTGATCAGCAGGGAACCTGCTACTCCCTCTCTCTCTACCTCTTCCCTCTGCTCATGCTCTCTCTCTCAAATAAACAAATTAAAAAAAAAAAGTTGAGCAGCATCCCAGCTAGCAAGTAGAGGGGAGCTCCAAAGGGCTACAGAAAAGGGGAGGTTTTTAAAGGTAGAGAGGGAGTGGAGAAAAAGGAAATTATTAGCAAAGAATCCATTATTTTAGGCAAGTTCACCCACCCCCATTCACATTGCATGACACAAACAACCTCATGTGTCCCAGGGTTTTGCAGGTACTCCCATTTCAAATTCAATGGTTAGGAGCTTCTCTTGAAATAACAAATTTGTGCTCTTTTCTGTTTGTTTCTTCATGAAGACCTGAGGATGAGATGTTTTTGAAGGGTCTCTCTAGCGGTTACCTTGTGGGAAAGGACCCCAACGCTCCCCCTTTCTACAGAGAAGAAGGAAACAAAAAATTTCAGAAGAAGGATTATGTGGGAGCCACAGTGCTGTACTCTAAGGTAAGGCACCCCCAGCTCAGCAGAAGGGGCTGTGTTAACAATTTAGCAATGCATATTTCTTCAGAAGATAGAAGCTTCTTGCTGAATTATGTAGCCAGTGGTTGCTTTGTTTATAATTTGTGAACTGAATTTGATAAAGAAAACCAGCAGAATTCTGCTGTTGGTTATTGCCAAGACAACAGGTAGTTTGTATCATATGTCTTGGATTCCACTCAGAAACTTCTATTCTCAAATTCCCACAGACACCTTGTAGCACTATAGGCTTATTGGACCCCTTGGCTCTGCCTTGCCCGTGTCTGTCAGCTGTAATTGAATTGCACGCCATTTTTATCTGATGACTAACGAGGCTGTTGGTTCGACAGTCCCAATTTAGAGAGCACCTCGATTTTTGGTTGGCCACAGTGTTAGTTTACAACCAGTATGACTTAGATTAAGTCTGAAAGGAAAATCAGTTCAATTGCCACAGCCTATTTGAACTCCATTTTGAAGGTTGTCAATAGATGCAGAAATACCTAGGAGATATTGTTGATTTGGTTCCAGACTACCGCAATAAAGCGTGTCAAGTGAATTTTTTGGTTCCCCGGTGCGTCTAAGAATTGTTTACACCGTACCATTGTCTGTTAAGTGTGCAATAGCATGGTGTCTACAAAAAATGTATACCTGCCTTAATTTAAAAATACTTTATTGCTAGAAACAATACTGCCATCTGAGCTTTCAGCAAGTGATCGTCACTAATCCCAGCTCACCATAACAAATATATTAATGATGAACAGTTTTCAAGTATTGCAGGAATTAACAAAATGTGACACGCAATGTAAGCAAATGCTATTACATGGTGCCGACAGACTTGCTCGATGCAGAATTGCCACAAAAGTATTCGTGGGGAAAAAAAAATACCATGTCCAAAAAGCACATTAAAACGAGGCATGCCTGTATTTAAAATTAAGCATCACTGAACTAGATTTTGATAAGAAAGAGTGGCTTTTACCAATCTGCTGCCCTTACACGGCTTCCATGGTAGAAACTGAATCAGGACCTCCGAGAGACTTCCTTCCATAACATTTAAGAAATAAATATGGGCCTAAAGCAAGAGTGAACCGATCCCCTGCCCCACGTCTGTGATCTTGCATATTGAAAGAATGAGTGTGAACTTGAAGGGTGTCCCCCTACTCTGAATCTTTACCAGGGCTAAGCGTTAATATTTGGAATTAGTTTTCCAACAACTGTCAGACTTAGAACAACAGCCTCTGTGACTAATGAAGGCTCTGCTTTGTAATGTTGTCACATAAAGTATTTAGTGGACTCCTATAAGCATTAGGGAGTGCTGGGGCACCTGGGTGGCTCAGTCATTAAGTGTCTGCCTTCGGCTCAAGCCCCGCATTGGGCTCTCTGCTCAGCAGGAAGCCTGCCTCTCCCTCGCCCACTCCCCCTGCTTGGGTTTCCTTTCTCGCTATGTCTCTCTCTGTCAAATAATAAATAAAATCTTTAAAAAAAAAAAAAAGAATTAGTGAATGCTGAAGAATTAAGTTTCACTAGATGTAATGATACACTAATAAATGACTTAATAGTTCTTTTTCAGAGCTAGTCTTTTCAATTTTATGCATGCACATCAGAAATGTGATCCCATGGGAAGTTGTTCAAGGAAAACAAGTAAAAAGTTAAATCAGACAAAAAATTAAGGCTTGCTCTGGATATAGAGGGAGATGAGCTTTCCTATTTCATGAAGCTAGAATTTTGGTGATTATGGCACTTTCCAATTTTCTACAAAGCTGCTATTTATTTTTTAATAATATCTGTTGTTTTTATCTGATTATCAAAGTACTGTATTTTGTAATTTACTTGGAAAATAGAGGGAAGCATAGGAGTAAAAAAAATCCCATAACCAATGATAGGCCCTGTTAACATTTTTGCTTATATCCATCCAGACACTTTCTCCTCCAAAAATATGTTTTTCTTTTACAAAATTGGGATAATGCTGCACTTACTGCCTTGTAATCTGCTTTTTTCCCCTCAGCAATTTATTTTGACCATTTTCTCGTGTTATTAAATTTTCCACTAGCCCATGATTTTTTACAGCTAGCTCACTGTTCCATTACAGGGAACTATACTTGATTTAACATCTTCTAACATTGGCAGATGGCTTGGTATTGCAGAGCTACAAAGGAGCGTCTATGTATATATTTTTACACATCTGATTGTTTTCTTAGGATAAATTCCGAGAAGAGCAATTGCTGGGTCAGTTGAATGTATTTCTTTTAAGGCCTTTGGTACTTGATGCTGAATTGTTCTCTAGGAAAGAACTAGTTAACAACCCTTCTAGTGAAGTACGGGAACGTTCGTTTCTCTATATCCTTAGCAATACTAGTTATTAAGATTTTGGGGTGCCTTGGTAGCTCAGATGGTTAAACCATCTGCCTTCAGCTCAGGTCGTGATCCCGAGGTCCTGGGATCGAGCCCTTCATCAGGCTCCCTGCTTGGCAGGGAGCCTGCTTCTCCTTCTCCTTCTCCTGCTCTCCCTGCTTGCGCTCTCCCTCTCTCTGTCAAATAAATAAATAAAATCTAAAAAAAAAAAAAATTTTATTGTTACTTTGTCTATTTACTTATTTTTAAAGATTTTATTTATTTGCGAGAGAGCTAGACAGAAAGAGCACAAGCAGGGGGAGGGGCAGAGGGAGAAGCAGACTTTCTGCTGAGCAGGGAGCCTGCACGGGACTCAATCCCAGGACCCTGGGATCATGACCTGAGCCAAAGGCAGACATTTAACCAACTGAGCCACCCAGGTGCCCCTCTATTTATTTTTGAATAGGAAATATGTTTACATAGTTTGAATTCAAAAGGTAGAGAGTATATATACAATATCGTCTATTTCTTCTGTCCCCTAGCCACCTATTTACCCAACACCAGAAGCTAGCACTGTTAAATGTATCTTTCCGGGGGCACCTGGGTGGCTCAGTTGGTTAAGCCTCTGACTCTTGATTTCAGCTCAGGTCATGATCCTCAGGGTCCTGATTTCAGGATCTCAGGATCAAGCCCCACCTCGGGCTCCTCACTCGGTGCTCAGTGAGGAGTCTGCTGTAGTCTCTCCCTCTGTACCTGCCTCTGTGCCTCCCCCTGCTCACATGCTCTCTCTCTCTAAAGGAAATAAATAAATCTTTTTTTTAATGTATCTTTTCAGAGATACTTTGGCATATGTAAATGAATACAAATACTCTCATTCCTGCACACACAACACTTTTTATGTAAATAACATTCTATATACACTATTCAGCCCCATGCATTTTTCACTTAATAGTATCTTGAAGATCATTCAACATCAGTACATTAAGAGCTTCCTTATTCTTTTCTTATAGCTATATGATATTCCATAATATGGATGTATAGTTTATTTAACCAGTGTCTTATAGTCTATACATAATTGATCTAAGTTGTTTCCTATCTTTTGCTATTCCAAACAACCCTGTGTTGAGAAACTTTGCATGTGTTATTTTGTATGTATCTTTAGGGTAAAGGCTTCTACCTTTAGGATAAATTCTAGAAGAATTGCTAGTGTAATGGAGATATAAATGATATGGATGGATGTGAAAGACACATACATATTGCTAACTTGCCCTTCATAATCGAGAAACCAACTTATACTCCCACTAGCAACATACGAGAATGCCCATTTTCCCACTCCTTTGACAAGTCAGTGCGCTATCAATTTTATTTATCTTTGCCAGTCTGATAGGTAAAAAATAGTATCTCGGTAGACTTGGAGATTTTTTTCAATTTATCGGATGAAAAGTTTTTTTATCGTGGTAAAATACACACAACACAAAATGTTCCCTTTTAACCATTTTTAAGTATATAATGCAGTGGCATTAATAAGTACATTCACAGTGTTGTGCAACCATCATCATTATACATTTCCAGAACATTCTCATCAACCCAAACAAACTCTATGGCTATTAAACAAACAGTAACTCTCCATACCTCCCTCCTCCCTCACCTCAGACAACCTCTGTTCTACTTTGTGTCTCTATGATACTGCCAATTCCAGGTACCTCATGCAAGTGAAATCATACAATATTTGTCCTTTTGTTTCTGGCTTATTTCCCTTAGCATAATGTTTTCAAGATCCAGTAGAGTTTTAATTTGCATTTTGCTGATTACGAATGAAATTGAGCATTTTTTCATATGTTTACGAGCCATTTATATTTCCCATTAGAACTCTGTGTTCCTATCATTTGCATATTTTCTTATTGAATTATGGTCATCGTCTTATTGATCTGTAGGAACTAATCATAAAGTAAAGAAATGAGCTCTTTGCCTGTGATATGAGTTGCAGATATTTTTTTCCAATTCAATGTTTGCCTTTTGATATTGCTTTTATTGGTTTTTGCTGTAAAGAAATGTTTTATATAGTCAAATTTATTAACCTCTTATGACTTCTGGGTTTTGTATCATAGTTAGAAAGGGATTCCTCACTCCAACATCGCTTTAGATTATTCCCATAGTTTCTTCTAGTGCTCTGCGAGTTTCATTTTTTACATTAAGATTTTGATCCATTTGGAATTTATCCTAATGAAAGGTTTATCATAAATAGAGAGCCAACTTTATTTGTCTTCAGTGGCTACCTACTTGTCACAATGCTTTTATTGAATAATCTCCAACTTTTCTCCAGTGGTTTGAGATGCTGCCTTTACGATAATTTTTTTTTTTTTAAGATTTTATTTATTTATTTGACAAAGAGAGAGAGAGATCACAAGTAGGCAGAGAGGCAGGCAGAGAGAGGAGGAAGCAGGCTCCCTGCTGAGCAGAGAGCCTGATGCGGGGCTCGATCCCAGGACCCTGAGATCATGACCTGAGCCGAAGACAGAGGCTTTAACCCACTGAGCCACCCAGGCGCCCTGATAATTATTAATCCTTGCCAATTTGGTGGTAGAAAAAAAGGAAACTTTGTGTGCTTTCGTTTTCATATGTTTTGCGATCCACAAATGAATTAACTATTTGTTTTCTAAGAAATAAGTATCATTAGCGTTTCTTCTGTGAATTTCTATTTGTGTCACTCACCCTTTGTTATGTGCGGGATTGTACTTGCAATATTTTCCTCCATTTTCACTTACCTTCAGTATTGTTTGTAGCTGAAGCTCTGTCTGATGCTGCTGTCTTCAAAGTATTTGAATATTTATTTCCTCACTTGATCTTCATGGCTTGGCTCTAAGGTAGTTAAAATGAAGCCGAAGTACAAAGAGATCCACTAACTTTACCAATTTCCTACCATCTTTCATAGTATAGCCCTTATTATCTGAAAAAAAAAGTGTTGTTTTTAAAGATTTTATTTATTTATTTGTCAGAGAGAGAGTGTGTGCATGCACACACACAAACAGGGAAGCAGGAGAGGGAGAGGGAGAAGCAGACTCCCCACTGAGCAGGACACGGGGCTTCATCCCAGAACCCTGGGATCATGACGAGCTTAAAGCAGACACTTAACTGACTAAGCCACCCAGGCAACCCCCAGAAACACTTTAAAAATGCTGGTTTTCGGGGCACCTGGGTGGCTCAGTCAGTTAAGTGGCTGCCTTTGGCTCAGGTCATGATCCCAGCATCCTGGGATGGAACCCCGCATCGAGCTCCCTGCTCAGTGGAGAGCCTGCTTCTCCCTCTCCCTCTGCCTGCCGCTCTGCCTACTTGTGCTCTCTCTCTATCTCTCTGTAAAATAAACAAATAAAATCTTAAAACAAAAAAAAATACTAGTTTTCGGTGCGCCTGGCTTGCTCAGTAGGTGGAGCATGTGACTCTTGATCTGGGGGTCATGAGTTCCAGCCCTACATTGGGTATAGAAATTATTTTTAAAAATGCTAGTTTCCATTGATGTCTTTAACTGGTTCATTGTTTTTGCAGGGAATATCACATGCGAGGCCTCACACTGCAGACATTTCACTGTGTTATGCCAATCGCTCTGCGGCCCTCTTCTACATGGATGAGTATGAAGTGAGTATCGGGGTGCCTGGTGTGATTGGAGACGATCGGTAAGGGGTTCACTGGAAGATTAGACCTTCAGGTCTGCTCCTACCTTAGAGCGTTAAAACTGGTCCCTGCCGCAAACTGGTCACGTTGAAAGGAAATTGGTATCCTCCCAAATTTGTTCTTTCTTCCGATTCATTTTACCTATCACAGGTGATCATGTGGGGGTGGTTTTGGTTGACAGGAGTCATGGCACGTGGCACGGGGCCAGGAACTGTCTATATCCAGTGGGTCAACAGTTCTCAGTGTCAAGATCAGCTGTGAGATGTGTTGCTAATAATACTTCAGGTTCCAAGGGTTTGCAAACTCTTTACTTATTTGTTTGTTTCTTGATAAGTGGAGCATGTTCAAGGTTATCCCTGCGGTAATATGGTTCACCCTCAATATGCATTTTGAATTGGCAACTAGAAGTTGCACCGAAATGCCTGTGTGTGCCTGTGAGGGAGTGGGCTTGATATGAGTGGCTTTCTTCTCATTCCCCAATTGAGGGCTAAAGCCAAGCTCTCAAATGTCATTTTGGTGCACCCATTTTGGAATTCTACAGGAGTTTTTAAAGTATGCCCTAGAGTTAAGAACTAGTTGAATAATCACAAGTTCACACTTACTGCCCTTTGAACTGAAAGAGACGAGCAAGGGGGGGTGCCTGAGTGGTTCAGTCTGTTGAGCGTCCGACTCTTGATTTCGGCTCAGATCATGATCTCAGGATCCTGAGATCGAGCCCCACATGGGGCTCTGCGCTGGGCCGTGGAGCCTGCTTAAGATTCTCTCTCTCTCCCTCTGCCCCTCCCCACCACTCTTGCCACCTTTCTCGCTCTCTCTAAAAATAAAATAAAAGAGGCGATCAAGAATTTAACTCTAGGCCCCAAGCAAGAAAGTCCTAGGCAATTGAGGACAACAATTGGAAGAACTTGTGAAATATTTAACCCTTTATAGCCTCCCTACATTGGTTATTTTTATTTCCCTTCTTGTAGCAGCAATTATCATACACTGAACACATGCACTCTTTTCAGCACTTTAGGTATATTACCTTATTTCATCCTTAAAACAACCCTGTGAGGTCTCCGTGTTTTTCAGATGAAACTAAGACACTGAGAAATTAAGTTGCTTGCACAAGGTCATACAGCTAGTAAGAAGCAATCAGGAGTGGATTGCAGATCTGTCTGGCTTCTAAGCCTACTCCTTTAATCACTGCAGTTCTTCTATCTGTAAGACTTTTTTCCCTCCCTCAAAACAGAAATATTTAATAAGACAATTAAATCAATATCCTCGGCAAGTATGACTTAATCACTCAAAAGATCACACAGCACAGTATGATTTAAAGAAATAAGCGCATGGTTATAGTTGCTCGGTTTTCAATCATCTTTAACTTTCCTGTAGATTTTTGTTAAGATTTTCAGTAGACATTGAAGAGTCAGGACCAAGGGGGTCATGTGGGGATTTCCTTTCTGTTTTCAGATGTGTCTTAAAGACATCACGAGGGCACAGACGCATGGGTATCCAGAAAGTTTGCAGCCCAAGGTGACGTTGCGTAAGGTGGAATGTCTGGTGACCCTGGGGAGACTACAAGAGGCAGGCCAGACCATCAGGGATCTCGAGAGTAACTTTGCTGCTAAACCAACCGTAGCAGCTGCCCAGTTTCAAATTCTGCAGCGAAACCTCTGCCGTCTGAAAATGAAGGTACAAGAAAGGGAGAGGCTCACAGCAACCTTCCCAACAACTCTAACGAAAATCTTTGAGGATGTGGACCTAAGGGAAGAGAATGAACAGATGCCTTGTGCCTCGTCCTCTGTCAGCCTACGCATGGACTCTTTAAGAGGCCGCTATCTGATTGCCACAAAAGATATTTTCCCGGGAGAGCTCTTGGTGAAGGAGGATGCTTTCGTGAGTGTCCTTAACCCGGGAGAAAGGCCCCCACTCCATCACGGCCTAGCCAGCAAGTGGGATACCAGAGTCACCAACGGGGACCTCTACTGTCACCGATGTTTAAAGCACACTCTGGCCATGGTTCCCTGTGACGGCTGCAGCTATGCCAAGTACTGCAGCCACGAGTGTATGCAGCAGGCCTGGGGTCTCTACCATAACAGAGAGTGTCCTCTCGGGGGGCTGCTGCTCACACTGGGTATCTTCTGCCACATCGCGCTGAGGGCAACTCTTCTAGCTAGATTTGAGGGTGCAAGCAGAGTCATAAGGAAGCTTAGCGGTGAGGTTAGTAACAAGGACATGTGCTCACCTGAAAGCGAGACTCCGGTACACACACTCCGTTCTGACCTGGGAGGGGAGACCGAGGAAAATGGCAACACAGTTCAGACCCCAGTTCCAGGCTGTGATGTCAACGGCAAATACGAAAATAACTATAATGCTGTCTTCCACCTCTTGCCCCATGCTGAGCACCACAGCCCGGAATACAAGTTCCTGTGTGCCCTCAGTGTGTCGGCGCTCTGCAGGCAGCTGGAAGCAGCTGACTCCTCAAAGCCGGACGCCGAGGCGCCTCGTGTCCTGTGTTCCGAGTTGAGTACCTGGGGAGTGGCCATGTTGAAGCACATGTTACAGCTACAGTGCAATGCTCAGGCCATAACTACCATTCAGCAGACAGGTAAGAGGGAAGCTTTGTTTGCCTTACTCTAGTGTTCTTGATGTAGCTTCCGTCTGGGAAGAAAGAACTGTGAACGAAAACAGTAGTGCTGGTCTAATGGGAAAACACAGCTAGCTGTCCCGTGTTACCGTGATTACGCTATTGAGAAGCTGTGGGACCCCAGCAAATTCTTTGAGCCCACTCCACCTCAGTTTTCTCATCTCAGCAACGGGTAGTTTAATCCCACCTAACTTTACTGAGTTGTGATGATGAGGTGTTTGTTTGCAAATATACTTGAAAATTAAAAACCCTGTTATGGAGGGGGTTTTTATCGTGAAGGAGAACTGAAATAATAATCAAGGCTGCAGAAAGAAGGGCGCCTGGGTGGCTCAGCGGTTAAGCGTCTTCCTTCGGCTCAGGTCATGATCCCAGAGTCCTGGGATGGAGTCCCACATCGGGCTCTCTGTTCAGTGGGGAGCCTGCTTCTCCCTCTCCCACTCCGCCTGCTTGTGTTCCTCTCTTGCTGTGTGTCTGTCAAATAAATAAATCTTTAAAAAAAAAAAAAAAAAGACTGCAGGGTGCCTGGGTGGCTCAGTTGGTTAAGCCACTGCCTTCGGCTCAGGTCATGATCCCAGGATCCTGGGATCAAGTCCCATATCAGGCTTCCCCTGCGCTGCGGGGAGCCTGCTTCTCCCTCTCCCTCTGCCTCTCCCCCTGCTTGTGCGCACGCGCGCGCTCTCTCTCTCTGTCAAATAAATAAATAAATAATCTTAAAAAAAAAAAAGAGAGACTGCAGAAAGAAGAAGGGTCCGCAGGGGCACCTGGGTGGCTCAGTCCATTAAGCATCTGCCTTCAGCTTAGGTCATGATCCCAGGGTCCTGGGATCGAGCCCTGCCTGGGCTCTCTGCTCAGCGAGGAGTCTGCTTCTCTTGCTCTCTCTCTCAAATAAATGAATAAATAAAATATATATATTGTTTTAAATCTAAAAAAAAAAATAAGAGGGGTCTGCCATTGAGTTAAGGTATCAAAATCTTATTCATGGACTCAGCTACTCTATCTCTTCTCTTTCCGATTGACGGATTTCTCCCATTCTTCTGTTTCTATTCTAAATTTCTAAGACAGCAATCTAGCCAGGCATAGCTTTTTACACAGTACTGCCGTGAACTGTTGGCCAGCCTGTTTGGGCTGTCTTTTGGTCCGGGGCCAACAATCTAGGGGCCACCTCTAGACACAGACCAGCCTAGACCTGCTTGCCTGAACCTGGTCCTACAGATAAGGCTATTTAAGGTAGATGGAGAGGCTGGATGTGGCCAGCATCCTGAGTGACACTGTCCTAACAACAGATACTATTGGAAAAGAAGCAGTGTTGCTAGTATTTCTATTGTATGATCTCCATTTTAGCAGATCCTATCTTTCAATTCAATTAGGTTATAATACTTTTCTCAATTTTCTAATTAACTCTATTGAGGGGAAAAATTAGACATTACCTAAATCTGAGATTTGTAGACAGACTGATGTAAATGTGGCTTTAGGAAGCTATGCATGCTTAGTTAGCTCTTTTGATCTTCTCACATTAGGTTATCTAGAATTTTGTCAACCTTTTATATGTATGTTTTTATCTTTAATTTTAATGCAGCTGCCAAGTTACATGATGTGTAGGCATTTCATGAGAGGTGTTTTGAAGGAAGACTGTCTTCCCCATCCTGAAGCACATGGAACACCCCCAAAATAGCCCTGGCTTCATCCTATAATGCTAGGAAATCCCATTGCAAGCCAGTCTCCGTTCTCTTCACTGCTTCCATTTGCTTCTTTGAGCCATTGCTACCTTCTAAAATACGTCTGTTGGGTGTTTTTCCAGAATTATGTTTTCCCTTGGGTACATTCACTGGCATTTTAGGAAATATTTTCATTTAGTTTTGGTTTTTGTGAATATAAAAAAATATATGGGGCTCCCAGATTATAATGGCAGAAAATTACTGACTCCTGATTTTATTGTGTTTTGCCTCTAAAGTACTTAATAGAACATACAAAAAAGATACAAATGCCAGGAGCTCTGAAAACTATAGAAACTACCATCCAGTTAAACAATAGCAGGCTGGATCCCTGAGGCAAAATGGCCAGGCCATGGGGACCGAAGGAGTCTTCCATCGGCTTTCCTCCAGTGGCCTGTCCCGTAACTGTCAATGAATCATAGCCTAAATGGTTTTTTTGCTCCATGTGTGTGACCTATCATTATAGTCAGGTTTTTATTTGCATAGCAAGTTTTGGGTAAAATTTTTCACAAGTTGTTGAGAATAAACTTTTGGATAGTAAATGTATGTATAGCCAGGAATACCTGTATTTTCTGTGGCTAATGAGGACTAGAGAAATCGGTACATAGCATGATACTCGCTACCTGGGGTGATGGAAAGTGGATTGGAGGCTTGGGCTTTACCTGTCAGGCTCTATGTTTCATGCATAATATATTCCTTATGTTTTAAAAATATATACATAGAGGGGCGCCTGGGTGACTCAGTCAGTTGAGCGTCTGACTCGATATCGGCTTAGGTCACGATCTTAGGGTTGTGAGATCGAGGTCCAAGTTGGACTCCGTGCTCAGCATGAGTCTGATTGAAATTCCCTCTCTCCCTCTGCCACTCCCCTCCCAGCCAGTGCGCATGTGTGCATGCTCTCTCTCTAGCTCTCTCTCAAAATAAATAAATAAATGAAATCTTTAAAATAAATAACTAGGGGCACCTGGGTGGCTGAGTCGTTGAGCATCTGCCTTCAGCTCAGGTCATGATCCCAGAGTCCTGGGATTGAGCCATGCCGAGAGACTGCTTCTCCCTCTCCCTCTCCCTGCTGCCCCCGGTACTTGTGCTCACTCTCTCTCTCTGTCAAATAAATAAATAAAATCTTTAAAATATATATATATATATATATGTGTACTTTTTAAGAAAATAAATAAAATAAATAACTAAATAAAAATATACATAGGAGAAAAACGTCTAAAAGCAAAAATAACAAAATATTAACAGTAATCAATTCTGAAGGTAGACATATGGGTGACTGCTACCTTCTTTGAACTTTTACTACATTTTAAAAATTAAAAACACTGATTCACACAGTAACATTATTCTGGTAAATTTAAAATGGATTGGGGGGTGCCTAGTTAGCTCGGTTGGTTGAGTGTCCAACTCTTGGTTTCTGCTCAGGTTGTGATCTCAGGGTTGTGAGATCGAGTCCCTCGTTGGGCTCAGAGCTCATCCAGGGTCTGCTTGAGGTTCTCCTCTCCCTCTGCCCCTCCTGCTGCTCTCTTGCTCATGACACACTCTCTAAAAGTAAATAAATCTTTAAAATGGATTGTATACCTTTCCCATTATTCTAGGGAAGAAAAAAAATTATTTTTATTTTATTTTTTAAATATTTCATTCATTTATTTGACAGAGAAAGTGCACACAAGCAGGGGGAACGGCAGGCAGAGGGAGAAGCAGGTTCCCCAATGATCAGGGAGCCCAATGTAGGACTTGACCCCAGGACCCTGGGATCATGACCTGAGCCAAAGGCAGATGCTTAACTCACTGAGCCACCCAGGCGCCCCGAAACGTTTTTTAAAAACCAGCTCACTGAGGGGCACCTGGTGCTCGTCAATTAAGGGTCTGCCATTGGCTTGGGTCAAGATCCCAGGGTCCTGGTATCGAGCCCCACATCAGGTGCCTGCTTCTCCCTCTCCCTCTGCCTGCTGCTCCCCCTGCCTGTGCGCTCTCTCTCTCTTTCTGTCAAATAAATAAATAAATAAAATCCAAAATAAAAATTTTTTAAGTAAAAACCAGTTTACCGAGCAACAGGTGATCAAGATGATAAAATGAATCTGCAAGTAATTATAAATGGTCTAAACTACAAACGAATCTTTCAGAATGGGTAAAAAATTTTTAATCTAGCTATACTCTGTTTATAAAAGTAACATGTATAACAAAGTAACACAAAGTGTTTGGGTAAGACATGTCAGGAATCACAAACAAATCAGGGTATTGGAATTAAGATGAAATATTAATATTAGATACACAAGGTACCTAATAAAAAGGAATTTTATTTTTATATAGGACAACTTTCCACACTGAAATATATCAATCTTAGCTCTCGGAAACATAGAGATTGTGACTACAAAGCAAAAATTTTTAAGTATACCAGGAAAAACTGGCAAAAACATCATAGTTGTGAGAAGCTTTAATATACCACTCTGATTTTGATCAAATATATCAAAAATAAGGATCTTGAAGCCAAGATAACTAATATACTAGGGGATTCAGTACATATGTCTATCAACACTCGTGTGCATTAGACCAGGGTGATGTGTTGTGGGTCAGGAGCAAATGATCAAAACAAACTCCTGAGACATTTTCAGTGCAAAAAGTGTTTTTATTAAAGCATGGAACAGGACCCATGGGCAGAAAGAGCTGCACTAGGGTTGTGAGGAGTGATTGATTATATACTTTTTTTTTTTAAAGATTGTATTTATTTATTTAACAGAGAGAGACCAAGCAAGCAAGCACACAGGCAGGGGGAAATGGCAAGCAGAGGGAGAGGGAGAACCAGACTCCCCACCGAGCAGAGAGCCGGACATGGGGCTTGATCCCTGGACCCTGGGATCACAACCTGAGCTGAAGGCAGATGCTTAACCCACTGAGCCACCCAGGTGCCCCTGATTATATACTTTTAAGTTGGGGGGGGTAGAGATAAGGAAGTTTCCAAAAGGATTTTCATATGTTGTTTTTTTTTAAAGATTTTATTTATTTATTTGACAGAGAGACCACAAGTAGGCAGAGAGGCAGGCAGAGAGAGGGGGAAGCAGGCTCCCTGCTGAACAGAGAGCCCAATGCGGGGCTCGATCCCAGGACCCTGAGATCATGACCTGAGCCGAAGGCAGAGGCTTTAACCCACTGAGCCACCAGGCGCCCCGGATTTTCATATGTTAAGGAAAACTAGAATAATGGGAAAGGCATACAATCCATTTTAAAGATTTATTTATTTACTTTTAGAGAGAGAGAGCGTGCATGTCATGAGCAAGAGAGCAGCAGGAGGGGCAGAGGGAGAGGAGAACCTCAAGCAGACCCTGGTTGAGCTCTGAGCCCAACGAGGGACTCGATCTCACAAC
>CM052891.1:39466556-39578787 GCA_028534135.1 Potos flavus | reverse complement strand
TTTCAGGTGTATAATATAGTAATTCAACAATTATATACATTACTCAGTGCTCATCACCACACGTGTACTCTTACTCCCCATCACCTATTACCCCCATCCCCACACCCGCCTCCCCTCTGGTCACCATCAGTTTGTTCTCCATAGTTAAGAGTCTGTTTCTTAGGGGCGCCTGGGTGGCTCAGTGGGTTAAAGCCTCTGCCTTTGGCTCAGGTCGTGATCTCAGGGTCCTGGGATTGAGCCCCGAATCCCGAGCTTCTCCCTCTCTCTCTCTGCCTGCCTCTCTGCCTACTTGTGATCTCTCTCTAAATAAATAAATAAAATCTTTAAAAAAAGTCTGTTTCTTGGCTTGTCTCTCTCTTTCTCTTTTTTTTCCTTGCTCTTTTTTTTTTTTTTTTTTTTTTTAATTTATTTGAGAGAGACCACAAGCAGGGAGAGGGGCAGAAGGAGAAGCAGACTCTCCACTGAGCAGGGAGCCTGGGGCAGGGCTCAATCCCAGGACTCTGGGATCATGACCTGAGCCAAAGACAGACACTTAACCAACTGAAACTTACTCAGGCACCCCTTGTTTTGTTTCTTAAATTCCCCATATAAGGGACGCCTGGGTGGCTCAGTTGGTTAAGCGGCTGCCTTCAGCTTAGGTCATGATCCCAGGGTCCTGGGATTGGGTCCCACATCAGGCTCTTTGCTCGGCAGGGAGCCTGCTTCTCCCTCTGCCTCTGCCTGCCACTCTGCCTGCTTGTGTTCTCTCTCTCTCTCTCTCTCTCTCTCTGACGAATAAATAAATAATCTTTAAAAAAAAAAATTCCCCATATAAGTGAAATCACATGGTATTTATCTATGTCTGACTGGCTTTTTTTGCTTACCATTATACTCTCTAGCTCCATCTTTGTTGTTAGAATGGCAAGATTTCATTCTTTTTTATGGCTGAATAATACTACATTGTATATACACCACATCTTCTTTATCCATTCATCTGTCAGGGGGCACTTGGGCTGTTCCCATAGTTTATTGTAAATAATGCTACAATGAACGTAGGGGTGCATATATCCCTTTGAATTCGTATTTTCATATTCCTTGGATAAATACCCAGTAGTGCGATTACTGGGTCATGGGATAGTTCTGTTTTTAACTTTTTGAGGAACCTCCCAACTGTCTTCCACAGTGGCTGTACCAGTTTGCGTTCCCACCAACAATGCACGAGGGTTTCTTTTTCTCCACATTCTCGCCAACGTTATTGTTCCTTGAGTTTTTTATTGTAGCCATTTCGACAGGTATGAGGTTTTGATTTGCACTTCCCTGATGATGAGTGATGTTGATCATCTTTTCATGTGTCTATTGGCCATCTCTATGTCTTCTTTGGAGAAATGTCTGTTCGTGTCTTCTGCCCATTTTTACCTGGATTATTTGTTTTTTGGGTGTTGAGTTGTATGAGTTCTTTATATATTTTGGATACTAACCTTTATCAGATATGTCATTTGCAGATATCTTCTCCTGTTTAGAAGGTTGCCTTGTAGTTTTGTTGGTTATTTACTTTGCTGTGCAAAGGCTTTATATTTTGATGTAGTCCCAGTAGTTTATTTTTGCTTTTGTTTCCCTTGCCTCAGGAGTGTGACATATCTAGAAAGATGTTGCTACTGCTAATGTCAAAGAAATTTCACTCGGCATTCTCATATGGATAATGAGAGGACTGGATGAACCTCCAGGCCTCTGGGGAAGATTGTTTGCAAAGATGACCCCAACAATTTCACCTACTCTTGTATATTTGCCCTTTTGCAACTTGACATTGCTTTTTCTCCAATCAAGAGGTAGAGTCTGTTTTCTCTGCCCTTGAACCTGAGCCAGCCCTGTAACTTACTTTGACCCTTGGAAAGCAGTAGAAGTTGACCTTATGTGACTTTTGAGTTTAGGCTTTAAGAGGCCTTGTAGCTTCCATGTCATTTTCTTGGAATGATGGTGTGTAGCCATATGAACAAGCCTAGGTTAGCCTTCTTTTTTTTTTTTTTTTTTTTAAGTCTAGCCTTCCTGAGGGTAAAAGACCATATGCTAGATGAATGCAATAATATGAATAATCCCGGGTAAGACCAGCAGAAAACAAGTGTAGCTGAACTCTGGGCAAAGTTGCTGGCACAGAGCATTGTAAGCAAATGAAATAGTTGTTTTTGTTTGTTTTTAAAGATTTATTTATTCACCCTAGAGAGAGTGAGGGTGTGCGTGCGAGTGGGCAGAGGGGCAGAGGGAAAGAATCACAAGCCAACTCCCCAGTACTCAGGGCTCAATCTCACACCCAGAGATCATGACCTGAGCCAAAATCAAGTGTCGGACGCTTAACCAACTAAGCCACTTAGGCACCCGAAATAGTTGTTATTTTAAAAGCAAACCAACCCCAGGAGAGAAAAAGCCCATAAACTAAAATGAAAATAACAAAATGAGAGAGCATTTCTAGCAGCTATGCAGCTCTTAAAGTCAGTCTTTAAACATATGCATAGTGGTGAAAATGTAAAACTAGATTGTGATAATGGTTGCACAACTTATATGAATTTCCTAAAGAAAATCATTGAATTAGTACACTTAAGTGAATTTTATGGTAGATAAATTATATCTTTTAAAAGCTGTTTAAAAAGGTACATTGCAAGCCCTTTATCAAAGCAGTAGTAAATATAGTCATGTTTAACCCCCCTTGTACATAAAACAAGATACCATTTTTCCCTATCACATTGGCAGGGTTGCTTTGTTGCCTTTCTTTTTTTTTTTTTTTAACTATAATACGCATTTTAGGTTAGAGTATAAAGAAATGCCCGTGATGTGTTAAGTGAAAAGAAGTAACTTACAAATTGCTCTGTGCATCACATGGGAATTTCATACATAAGACTGGAAAGAGGCCTACAGGAAAATGCCCCAGACTGTTGTACCTGGCTCATAGGCTCACAGATGACTTATTTTCTTTATAATTTTTACTTCATAATTTTTTTCTGACTACCATGTACTCCTTTTGTGAGTTTAATTAGTTTTCTAAATACTAAAAGTAATTCAAACAATAGAAACTTTTTTTAATGTGAACATTTTTAATTTTTTAAAAAGATTTATTTATTTATTTGAGAGAGAGAGTGTTTGTGTACAAGCACACAAGCTGGGAGAGAGGCAGAGAGAGAGAGAAACTCAAGCAGACTCCTGGAGGGGCCAAGGCAGGACTTGATCCCATGACACCAAAATCATGACCTGAGCAGAAATCTAGAGTTGGAAGCCCAACTGACTGAGCCACCCAGGAGCCTCTATAAAAACGTTGTTGTTGTTTTTTAAGATATTATTTATTTATTTGACAGAGAGAGACAGCGAGAGAGAGAGAACATAAGCAGGGGGAGAGGGAGAGAGAGAAGCAGGCTTCCCACTGAGCAGGGAGCCTGATGCGGGCTCGATCCCAGGACCCTGAGATCATGACCTGAGCCAAAGGCAGATGCTTAACAACTGAGCCACCTAGGTGCCCCCATAAGAACGTTTTTAAGGCGCTTGATACGCACTGCAAAATTGCCCTCCAGGAAAGTTGCACCAGTTACACTCCCACCAGCAATGTTCACTTTCAGTTTTGAATCCCATCTGATTTTGTTTTAGTCGGCTCATATTTCTAATCTTGTTATATCCCTTTTTATTATTTCTTTGGGGTTCCAACACTTCCCAGTTAGTGTTCTTCTGCTCATTAGCAGGTCTTTCATTAGCAGCATAGAAGGATTCAGGCATTAACTAGGATGGACTTTGACTGAAACCTGTAAAAATGTGTTATTATCTTTGCATAAATCCTATTTAATCAAAGCTCCTCAGAAACCTTGCTTTGGTATAAATCTTAAGGCACAGAACTGGCCATTGATGATATTGTAGACCTTGGTCGGTATGGTTCTATCTCAGAGGGAATGGCAGATTTGACACGTATCTGGCTTCATTACAAGGCTTAATGAGGTTCCGTGTAGTTTCAGATTAATTCACTGCCGTTTGCTTTCACTCTTCAACAGCCAAGGAATCTACCTTAAGTTTGTGTGCTTGATTATTTGTGTGATATACACACAGATTTCTTGTGTTACAGACTATCTACCAGGATAGGTATATTGTGGAAGTATTGTGAATGGATCTTTTTTTCTGTACTTGAATCCTGTTTTTTTTAAGAGTTAATGAACTTTTTTTTTTAAGATTTTATTTATTTGACAGCAAGAGAGTGAGCGAGAGAGAAAGAGAGAGAGAGCATGAGAGGGAGCAGGGTCAGAGGGAGAACTAGGCTCCCTACTGAGCAAGGAGCCTGACATAGGACCCAATCCTGGGACTCCAGGATCATGACTTGAGCAGAAGGCAGTCGCTTAACCAACTGAGCCACCCAGGCACCCATCCATTTTTTTTTTTTAAGATTGATTTATTTATATATTCGAGAGAGAGAGAGCACATAAGGGGAGAGGCAGAGGGAGAGGGAGAACAGACTCCGCTGAGTGCAGAGCCCAACACAAGGCCTGATCTCAACCCTGAGATCATGACCTGAGCCAAAATCAAGAGTCAGACACTTAAGTGACTGGGACCCCCAGGTGCCCCTTTGAATCCATTTTAAATGCACTAAGGGATATTATCAAGGTACCCTTTTAGTAAAATAAAGAATCACTCCCTCTCTGTTTTTGTTTTATACACCAAATGTCACATATTAAATTTGGTTGATAAGGTACATATATATTCTCACTTTCCATTATCTCTGCTAACAGATGACTAATGCAAAATATTGGATAATTTTTTAAGTCAATACTTAATTTTTAGAAATAATTAGAGACTCAACTCTGACATACATATTCACCCCACTCAATTCCTGGGCCTACTTAGGTTAGAGAATAATCTATAAATAATTCACGAAGCTGACATTACTCACCGTATTGTGATAATTTTTTCTGGGAAAATTTTAGCAACTGTTCTAATACAGCTTGCCAGTTATCGGTAGTTGGGAATGCAAGGCAACTTTTAATTATGCAGAGGCTGATTATTCAGACTACAAACTGTTCGTGCCCCATGCTGCTCCTTCCTCCTGCCTACCTTTTAGCATTTTCACTGCTCATTAGCACATACACCAGAAGGTAGGCATTGGACAGGGGGGGAGGGAAGGGACACTAAAATCTGCTAAATACTTAAGAGAAGCTCTGATGAAAGATTTCAATACAATTTGTGGGACCGTTGACTATAATTGAGTCATTTGGATTCCCTGTGAATTTTATTTACTTGTTCTATTTTCGTCCTCCATGGCAACAGATAATAGAATGGTCTGCAGAGAGACAACATTTTTCCTGTATTTAATGTTGGCCTTTCTAGAACATTTCCACGTGGTGGTTCATGATATTTTCTTTATTCATTACATTTGTCCCTCGACAGCTTCAGTTCATCGGTGATTGGCATGTTGAGATTCCCAGCATACACAGTGATGGGACAGTTAGCTGATGGCTTTTCGGTTATCCAGAAAACTGAAAGTTTCCCTCTGAAGTACGAGAATCATTCGTATTTCAGCCAGTTCTGTTGAAAATACTGTTTCCTTGTGCTTCCACCACCAAGGCTACTGAACACAAATTTAAGCCTTTCTGGATGCCCGAGGTTATCTATATTGTGCATCCATCTCCCTGAGATACGCATGGCTATTACATAAAACCCACTAGATAGGCTGTCCCTCTACGAACCTCTGGTTAAGGGAAGTGTTACAATGTAAAGCTTGAGTGGTACTAGTGTTTTTGTTTGCCCTGAGGCTGTTATGCTTATGTAAGTTTTCTGCCTCCCTTTCCTGTCTGTCACTGGTCTCTTTTGGCATTGTCAGAAAACCTGTCTCTTATTAGTTCTCTGCTTCTCGACTGCTGTGGGCTGAGAAACTGAATAACCAAGCCAGTTAAAACTGTAGCTAAAATAAGAGCAAATAGGACTGCATGAGAGGATAAAGACCTCCTCATCTGTGAATATAAGTGTGGGAGCTTTGGTCCAGAAATAGCCTCACTGCTCAGAGGCCTTTTCCTTCCTTCCTAGTTTTCAATCATGTCATTAAATTGCTGGTTAATTGTGTTTCTAAGAAGAGATTGTTTGGGACATGAGACTTCTTGAATAGAGCTCTTCCAGAGAGGTTTTTGTTTTTTGTTTTTTTCCCCCAAAGATTGTATTTATTTATTTTTGAGAGAGAGGGACAGAGAGAGCACGAACGGCATGGGAGGGGCAGAGGGTGAGGGACAAGCAGGCTCCCCGCTGAGCAGGGAGCCCGATGCGGGGCTCGATCCCAGGACCCTGACACCATGACCTGAGCCCAAGGCAGACGCTTAACCCACTGAGCCACCCAGGTGCCCCTAGAGAGTTTTTTTTTTTCAATGTCAACTACTACTGGCTGATTTCCCACAAAGTTGGGACAAGTGGCTCAAGGAACAGGTAAGCTTAAGGAATATGATTTTTAAAAATATATTATAAACCTGCTTAGTTTGGGAGAATAATTAGGTTACTTGTTCTATGAACTAACCAAAGACCAGTTAAACAAAAGCAGCTTCAACTACAGAAGCCTTTGGGAAATAGCCTCGGCAGGTACTCTGGTTTCTGTGTCCTAGTGAACATTATGAAACTGTCTATCTAGAAGGCTCCCGACTGATAGTTCCTTTTCTATTATTATTATTTTTTTTAGTAAATTCTAATCTTTGGATTTTTTCTGGAATTGAGACACAGTGGTTAGGTTCCAGGATTCCGGTGGACTTTTCATGTGTTCATTTGCTTTGCTTCCTGGGGACGAGGGTTTGCTGTGAGTCATGTTCCATCTGATGTCTAATGGATCCGGCTGCGGAGCTCTGACTCAGATGGGCTTCAGGCCCAGTGGCCCAGCTCATCCTCTGCAGAATGGACGGCGAGGCCACGACTAATGTCCTGACACATTTTTCCTTTTTCCTGTAGCGCTTTCAGGATCTGAAGAGAACAGCGTTACCAACAGCAGGCAGGTCCGCCTTGCCACAGGCATCTTCCCTGTTGTCAGCCTCCTGAACCATTCCTGCAGCCCCAACACCAGCATGTCCTTCATTAGCACCGTCGCCACCATCCGGGCATCAGAGAAGATTGCAAAAGGGCAAGAGATCCTGCACTGCTATGGTGAGCCCTCGCTCCTCATCGCTGGCCATGCTTCTCTGGCAGGAAAGGACAGGGCAAATGAGAACGAGCAAACCCCCAGACAGGTGAAGGCAGGACACACTTAGACCAAAAAAAAAAAAAGGGCCTCCTGGCCTCCCTCTTGTGTCTAAGTGATCATGTATCTCCCTGCTTAATCCCATGAACTTCCTCTTCCAAAAAAACAGGCTAAGAATAACTTCGGGGATTTTTTTTTTTTCCCTTGCAACTCGGAAGCTTATTTCTCTATCTAGTGCCACGAATGTTCGAGTAAAGGGTACACGTCCCATGATGGAGAATCGCCCCTGCTAAGCCGAAGTTTTGTAAGTAGCGCCCGACTCTCCCTTGCCTTCAACACCGCCCAAGTGTGATCTCCCCGCAGGGCCTCACCACAGCAGGATGGCCGTTGCCGACAGGCAGCAGAAGCTGAGGTCTCAGTACTTCTTCGACTGCAGCTGCCCGGCGTGCGAGAAGGAGAAGCACCGAGCTGCCGTCGGGCCCCGGTGGGAGGCATTCTGTTGTGACCGCTGCGGAGCACTCCTGCAGGTGCAGCTCCCTTCTCCCTTCCCTGCTCTGCGTTTGCGGGAGCTGGTCAGTCATCCAGCCCAGAGGCCATAGATCTTCAGGAGAGGCTGAGAGCCACAGTGTCTCCCCCTTCAGCCCATCTTGCCCGCACATTGGTTACCCTCTCCTGGAACCACGGGAAGGGCTGGATCTAGGCACCTGTGTCTTGCAGATAACAGAAAACGCTCCCTGAACTAGTCCAAGGGAGAGGGGGGAAAAAACACTTGAGAAGTTATTTGCTCAAGTAAATCACTGAAAGGTCCCAGGACGGGGGATTTCGGCTACCGACTTTTTTTTTCTTTTCACTTTCTTCTTTTATAGGGGAACAGACACAGGGCATAATCACAGATCCAGGGACTCAGATAATGTCACCAAGACCCAGTTTCTCTCTGCCTCCCTCAGCTCCGCTTTCTCGGTTAGCCCAGTCCTCAGACAGACTTCCCCCTGGGGGTGGCAAGATATCCAGCCTCACAGCCTCTGGCCCGGGAGGCTAGACGTGCGCTCCTCTAACAGCAGTCTGGGCAAAAATTTTACTGCAGTTCATTGACCTGATACCCGTGGCTGGTAGCAAATCAGACCCACACCGTTTTCCTCCAGCCGTTTGGCCCAGAGGATTGGGTCAGATGCGAGCCACATGGCCACCCCCTCGGCCACCAGGCGCTGGCTATGGGAGGGTGGGAGAGGATCGTAAGGAGAAATCATGTTGCCGTTGCCAAATGAGGGTCTACACGCTGGCATTTAAAAAACAGCAAATGGGGGCGCCTGGGTGGCTCAGTTGGTTAAGCGACTGCCTTTGGCTCAGGTCATGGTCCCAGAGTCCCGGGATCGAGTCCCGCAATGAGCTCCCAGCTCTGTAGGGAGTCTGCTTCTCCCTCTGACCTTCTCTCCTCCCATGCTCTCTCTCAAATAAATGAATAAAATCTAAAAAAAATAAAAAATAAAAAAGAGCAAATGGGGCACCTGGGTGGCACAGTTGGTTGAGTGTCTCTGATTTCATCCTGGGCATGGAACCTGCCTAAGATTCTCTCTCTCCCTCTTTCTTTGCCCCTCCCCCCCAAAATTAAAAATAAATAAATGAATAAATAAAAAATAAAAAACAGCCAAAGTCCACCTCAAAGATTTTCTCCTCTGCCAGAGGATGCAGTATTCTTTGGGGAACTGTAAGTGTAATGTAGAGCTGGTCGTGCTGCAAAGCTGAAGTTACAAAGCCAAGGTCAGATGTGGGGAGGCCTCTCCTGGCATCTCTTCCTTTTGGTTTTCTTATGGCTTTTTCTTTTTTCTTTTTTTTTTTTTTTTAAGATAATTTGTCAAAGAGAACGAGCGTGCACACACAAGCAGGGGGAGCAGCAGGCAGAGGGAGAAACAGACTCCCTGCTGAGCAAGAAGCCTGATGCAGGAATTGATCCCAGGACCCTGGGATCATGACCTGATCCAAAAGCGGGCACTTAACCAACTGAGTCACTCAGGCACTCCTATATATTATATATATTTATTTATTTATTTATTTATTTTAGAGAGAGAGAGAGCACTAGTGGGAGGGGCAGAGGGAAAGGGAGAGAGAATCCCCAGCAGACTCTGCACTGAGCAGGGAGCCCGAGGCAGGGCTCGATCCCACGACCCTGAGATCAGGACCTGAGCCCAAACCAAAAAGTTGGATGCTTAACTGACTGCGCCACCCAGGCACTCCTGGCGTTTGCTCTTTTTTAATGGAAGTATCATTGACACACAATGTCGTATTAATTTCAGCTGCATAACAGAGTGATTCAGCAACTCTATACTCTGATGGCTTCTTCATAAACACTAGAAATCTGTCTGTCATCCCAAGTTCTGGAACCAGACACAGGAGAGGGGTATAGAGACAGAAGGAAACCGTGACCTGTGCCAGTTTAATTTTGGTTGCAAAAATTAAATCTCAGGGAGGGATCGCCTACTGCTGTCATTAGAGCTGCTGCTGTCAAACCCAACTGAGTCAGTCTTTGGTCGTGGGGTATTATTAGGGGCATCTTTGCCCCGTAGGCTCAGAAGCCGTGGAGCGACCCTATAATGTAAAACACATGCGGTGTCGCTCACCGACTGGGGCACAGGAATAAAGACGAAACTGACTTTCACAGGGAGGTGACGTTCTGAGCTGCAGCAGCACATCCTGTCCGGAATCGGTCAGCAGGGATCACCTCATGTCCCGGGTACGGGACCTTCAGCGGCAGGTTGGCGGGGCCCGGAAGCTTCTCGGAAACGGTCAACTAGGTGAGACTGGCTCCCTGCTTTGGTCCTCCAGCCCCTCCCTTTGTATTTATTCTGGAATCACCTTGGACTCGGGGATACTCAGTGATGATTGAAGAATTACATGTAATTATCCCCGTGCCAGCCACCAGATGGCTGCGCAGGCCAATGGGACGGAGCCCGAACCAGCTGAGTTTGTGCCCCATCCTTGGAAAGGGCCAGATGATTTAAGCTGTTGTTCTCCTGGGCAGCAGAAGCCTAAGTTCAAGTACCCCATGATGACTAAAAGGTTATCTCTGACATCCATGATTTTTGTGCAGTTCCAGAAGTTCAGTGTCATTTATTTTAATTCCAGGGCCTAATGGCCTAATTTCTCAGAGAGATTGCTCTGCTGTCCTCAGCCTCATCTCTTCTAGAGAGCAGTGGAGCTTGCGCCTGGAGGAGAGAAGCATCCTGCTGTTTTCAGAGAGGCTTTTGGAACTCCACATTACCCTTGCAAATTCTGCCTTAGACCTTGACGTCATAGGAATTTATTTAACCAACTTTGTGAAAGTTGACCTTGAACTTAGATTTCTGAGTTGAGAGAAATGATGATCGTACATGGAATCTAGGCCACCGGAAGCTGGAAACCCAGCGTCCGTGTGGGGAGGCCTCACCTCGCACCTCTTCTGCTGAAAGAGAAACTGTGAGAGAACAAGAGCTTTCGGGGAACAAACACTGTGGGTCGGTCACAGCAAGGGGACAAAGTGGGGTTTCCACATCCAGCCCGGCCAGTATGGAACTTTAGGGCCGGGTTCTCGTTTCTAGGACTGGGTCTGTGTAGTAACGAGGCCACCTTCCTTTGCTTTGCTAGAGCGAGCCATCCAGCTGTTGCTGGGGTGCCGACGCGAGGCCGAGAGCTTCCTGTCAGCAGAACACAGCGTGGTAGGAGAAGTGGAGGATGCCCTGGCCCAGGCCTATGCCGCCTTAGGTATGGCGCGTGTCTGTCTGCGTCTTCTGCTCCGAGGACCACGTTCGCCTCGTGCGTTGGGTCCTGAGCCCAGCCTCATCTGGTCAGTCACCTCTCTCAGTCTTCCAGCTGAAGCCGTTCTCCCCTGCCACTGAGCTTTCCTCACCCTGAAAATGTTCATCCACAGTTGACTGTGGTTCTTTCTGGAACCAGATTTCTCTTTTTTTTGCAGGGGACTGGCAGAAGTCAGCTGCCCATCTGCAGAAGAGCCTCCAAGTGGTTGAGGTTCAGCATGGGCCATCCAGTGTTGAAATGGGCCATGAGCTCTTCAAACTGGCCCAGCTCTTTTTCAATGGGTAAGTCTTTCTCTGGTTTCCTAACGGCCTCCGGGCCACACACTGTCTTTTATGAGGCTCTTCAGGGCGTTCCTTTTCTCCTGTGGTGCTTTTAAGCAGGTGGAAACTTCTCTGTTTCCCCTTTAGGAAAGCTCCTTTCCTTCTGTTTTGCTGACAAACTCGAAGCTCTAGAATTTCCTCTTGAGAGATGTGGGGAAAGCTCTTAGCACTGAAAGGACATTCCTAGGGAGAAGTTGCCATGCGGCCCCACCACCTGCATCCCGGTGGCTCTCCTCAGCCCTCTGCTTCCTCATGCCTCCCTCGTTGCCCTCGTTCTCAGCACCTTCAACTCCAGGGGCCCTTCCTTCCCCCATCCTGTTCTTCTTAAAGCAGTTGTTTTCAACCAGGAGTAGTTTTGCCCCCAGGAGACATTTGCCAATGTCTGGACACATTTTTGGTTGTCATGATTCAGGGCGTAGGCCAGAGATGCTGTTAAAGATCCTCCAACGTGCAGGACAGCCCCCCACAGCTAACAGTTATCCGGCCCAAAATACCAGTAGCGTCAAGGCAGAGAAACCCTACTTTGAAGGTTTAAAGGGAAGAATAGCCAGTGCTGATGTCATTTTGCTGCTGAAATCATGAGGAGGCCCTATTTCTAGATGAAATGCTTCCTCCCAGCCCTGATAAAGCTGCCATTGGTGCACTTGGGGGCGAGGCAATGTTTGAAGCTCGATGCTAAGATTATGAATGGCGTGCGGACCTGACACCTGAGACACAGAGGTCTCCCACTTGGCCTAGAGAACAGGGCTGCCATCAGGTCGGGGGTGGGCTTGGTTACCTGAAGGTGAAGATCCCTGAGTAAACTCAGGATAAATCCCCGACAGAAGCCTTTGAGATTTGCCTGTTTCTCGGGACCTTAGAATCTTTGTGCTTTTTTGCATCACTTTGTTTTCAAACTCTGGCTTACAGTGTGTTTCTGAAAGCCTCTCCCCTACCCTTCTAGATTGTGAGATCCTTGAGGATGACCTGATCTTCGATAACTGTATGCTTCACAGGGTGGGAGTAGGCCCTTGATTAATGTTTGCTTGACTGAATGAGTGGATTCACTCCTTCTACCTCCTTCGGTTCAGGTTTGCGATCCCAGAAGCACTGAACACAATACAGAGGGCCGAAAAGGTTCTGCTGGTGCACTATGGCCCTTGCAGTGACGAGATCCAGGAGCTACAGAAGATGAAATCTTGCTTATTGGACTCGCCACCCATCTCACTGGGGCCTTCAGTGTAGGATCCCGAGGTTTTCTTCAGCTAGTTAACTATCCTCCCTTAAAAACTCCCAGTTTCCAGAGAAGACTTAAAACTAGTGTCTGGAGAGCCTAAGCCCTTTTAAAGGATTTTAGCTGATCTGCAGGCATCTGGATGTTAGCCTGGGGTTTTGGCTATACTCCACCTCACTAAATGATGATAGTCTCTTTCCCTGGAACATTCCTGTGGTTTCTAGTAGTAATGAAATGTTACGTACCACTCTAGTGGGCACTTACGCTCTTAGTAGTTGTGTTGTAATTGAAAAATAATTATAAAGCAAGAAATCACTGAGGCTCCTTACCTAGGGACGCCATTTCGTGTGTGGTAGCTAGCTTTCTCGAATCCTTTGTTAAAACTGGTACAGTGTAAATTGTGAGTAGAGAAAGAAGTATGGGGCCACTTTATTGTTGGGCAATCTCTTCCTGGGATGGCAACTCTAAATTTGCCTCCTACCAGTTTTCCAGTCTTTGTTATCTGCCTCTCCTTCCGTACTCTTGGCAGACCTACTGACCAAACACTAATAGAATCAAGCTTATAATAATGACATGCGGGCCTCCTTTCTCCTGAAAAGAGGCTCCCTTCTGCCAGACGTCCGCAGGCCAGGAAAGAAAATACAAACTGCGGAAGTCCTGAGCCTCGTGGGGGTGGCTTCAGAAGGTGCCTGAGAGCATCGGCATTGGCGCTTGTGGTTCAAACTGCATTGTTACTTGTGGTTTCAGACTCGAGCGACAGAAGCGAGGGGTGCCTGGATGTGTAGAGCAGTAGTCTAGACTTCCGTCTCGGCCAGAAGGCTGGGAGACTCTGTTCTGAACCCCGGTTGCCGTGTCACCGTCCGGGACCGAGTGGTTCCAGTGAGTTAGTGGAAAGGAACGTCAAGGTCATGCTGCTTTGAGAGCTTGACCTGCCCTGGCCAGCCCAGGAAATCCCCGCTGCTAGCCTCGGCATTACAATCAGGAAATGAATAGCATGAAGACGTCTGGCAGGGGCTTTTCAGGAAACTTCAGTGTTTAGAACACAGCTTACATTTAAACGTGTGAATGAAGGTCAGGCAGAAGCTCATTTATTCTTTCTACTAATTCCCTGTGGCAAGGAGCAGTGGCCAGTGAGATTTTTTTTTTCCATGGAGATAAATTTTTCTTCGTGAAAATTTAGTCCTGAGGACAGTTCTATATTCTGTCTCAAATGCTTGTCATGTTTCATGTTCCTAAAAAAAGGTCCTGTTATACTCTGTAAAATAGGCATGCTCCCTTAAAAAAGAATGTGTTTAGAATTTTCACATGTCAGGTTCCCATTTTAGGTGCACTTGGGAGCTTTCCTTAAATGCTTTATGAAACATTTCCTTAAGTTACGAATTACCTCTCCTATCCGTCTATGTGTTATCCTGTGTTGTCAGGTGACATTAGCTTGACTGGGGGGTAGCTGTGCTTGCATGAAAAGCTAAAGTTTTGGGGCGCCTGAGTGGCTCAGCCGGTTGGGCATCTGCCTTCGGCTCAGGTCGTGATCCCGGGGTTCCAGGATCGAGCCCGGCGTCCGGCTCCCTGCTCAGCGGGGAGCCTGCTTCTCCCTCTCCCTCTGCCTGCCGCTCCCTCTGCTTGTGCTCTGTCTGTCAAATGAATAAGTGAAATCTTAAAATACATAAATAAAAATAAAAGCTAGAGTTTTGGGGGGGGCACCTGCGGTGGTGCAGTCAGTTGAACAGCCGACTCTTGGTTTCGGCTCAGGACGTGGTTTTGAGGTCGTGAGATCAGACCCCACGTCAGGCTCCGCACTCAGCCCGACGTCTGCTTGAGATTCTCTCTGCCTCTCCCTGTGCCCCTCCCGCTCGTGCTCTCTCTCTCTCTAAAATAAAATAAATAAACCTTAAAAAAAAAGCTAATGTTTGATTTATTTAAGAGCATACCGCACTGATTGTGGGGGCAGGAGATATCCTCTTGGGAGCATCAGCGGCCCTAGTGCATAAACACTTCCGGAGCAGAGAATCCGTCCCTGCGTTAGACAGTGAAGATAACTACAAGCTCTTATAAGTGGTGACTTTCTGCAGAGTTTAGAGAGAGACCCAGGCTATAAGCATAGGACCAGCAAGTCACGAAAGGGCTATTTATCTTCATATTAAACTTAACAGAGCCTAAAACAGGAGGAGGAACAGGGCAACAAAGGTTAAGGATAAAGCACTTTTATTGCAAAGTATACACTGAAACATTGTGGGGGCAGCCTTCCTGTAACACGTAATCTGCCATCCCCTGAGGGTTTCGTTCTTCCGGGGTATCTGAACATGAAACCGGAATGTTAAATGCCCCTGGGGTCCAGAATTTTGCCTATGAAGAGAAGGGCTCCTGTGTCTGTGTCTCTCAGTACAAAGATGAAAGGTTGGTTAAGGTGATAGTCCAGGGGAAAGGTGAGGCGGGCAGGCTGGAGCCCTGGGCTGGGGGTGGTGCCCGCCCCATCCTCGTTCCACTCGAAGCCAGAGCGATGTTCCACTTGGGTAAGTTTAATAGGTTTGCCCGTGATCTTGCTAAAGTCTGGCGAATCAAACAAGGATTGCAGTTCTGCAGAAATGGAGAGAGATTTCCATTAAAACCCAGCCTTCACCCAGCACCCCGTGGAAGAGTAGAGTCCTGGTTCTTAAATCCTGCTTCTCAAGGAGGCAGGCAGGCTGGGAGTAGAATACCACTTTGGACCCTCGATGAGGTCTGTAGGCCCCTGGGCTGGGTAGGGTTCAAGCGACTTTCCCAAGAGCACACAGCAAGTGAGGTTAAGATCAGAAACCAGCTCAACAGATCTGCCTTTTGAAAGGCAGTGCTCTGTTGCGAGATGGACGCTTCTGGGACTGAGGGATGTGTCTGATAGGAAGGGCAGTTCAGGCTTCCCCTCCAGCACTGGTAGTATTAAGGAATCATCCATGGCCTCCCCACAAAGCCACAGAGTCCTTGAGTGCTGCTTAGCAAGGCGGAAAGCTCAAAGACTCAACCCCACCCACCCCAAGAGCAAAGTGATCTGGCAGACGTACTCATCTCCTGCAGGGACTTAGTGACTTCGCCTTCATAACTCAGCTTCAGCTTGGGGATGGTCAGGACCGCCTGAATAGTCTTCAGTTCTCGGTCTATGTCATGAATGAACTCGGAGGTGAGGCTCTCTTCTATCATGGTCAAGTTCTGGGTTACTTTCAGAGGCAGGAAGAAGATGATACTCATGCTGCCAGTCAGGGGCAGCTGGGCAATCTGAAACCAGAGGGAGGGAGCACATGGGTTAGTCCCTTGGAGCCCAAGAGCCCAGGGGTAGACACACACACTCCAAGCAAGCCGCCTTCTCTCCTGCTGTAGGGTCCCTGGCTGTGCTTTCCCCAGCCCCTAATCTCACGACTGTTCCTCTTGGCCATTGCCTTCTGGCAGCAAGATGTTTACTGAGGATCCTTCAAAAAAGCAGGCTGTTGTCTTTTCTTACCTCCACCTAATACCGACTGAAGTTAGGTGCTGAAAGAATTTTCTCCCAATGATTATCTGCCAATACGTACTGATAATCTATTATTTACAGAGCCCTGGACTAGAAGCACAGCAACACAGAAGCAGTAATAAAATGGGTCTTTTGGGGCACCTGGATAGCTCAGTCAGTCAAGCGTCTGCCTTTGGCTCAGGTCACGATCCCAGGGTCCTGAGATCGAGCCCCGCATCGGGCTCCTTGCTCCACGGAGAGTCTGCTTCTTTTGCCCCTCCCCCTGCTCATGCTCTCCCTCACTCTCTCTCTAACAAATAAATAAATAAAATCTTTAAAAAACAAAACAAAACATAAAATGGATCTTTGGAGCAGAGGTTCTTAATCTTAGGTCCATGGGACAGACAGCATCAGGAGGCCTAACGGCCCCTGAAACCATATACGGAAATGTATGCGTGTGCACACATGGCATTTCTCTCAAGTGTTTCAGGCATTTTGTCAGATTCCCAAAGAAAAAGTTTTAAGAACTACCATCTTAGAATTAAAAGATGGCAGGTTAGTGAAAGACTTAGAATGCCAGCCATTTGGAGTGTGTGACCGTTTTTTTTTTTTTTTTAAAGTTTGGCTTTGAATTCTATTAAATAAAAGCTCCCCCAAAGAAAGAAAGAAAAGGAGAGGCAGAGGAAGAAGGGGAAAAAAGACAAGAAAACACCAACATATGAGTTGCCCAGTCTTGGCCCATTTCACATTATCTGTTAATCCTTACAACAAACCCTAAGAGGATGTTTCGAGACCCATCCTTCATTTTAAGAAGAAAGGCTCAGAGAAGCTATTGACATGCTGAAAGCCACACAGCAGGTAGAAATTTAGACAGCTGTCCCATCTCAAAGGTCCTCCTATTTCACCATATGCCATCCTGCCTGTCTCTGTGCTCCCCCTACCCACCACTCATCCAGCCCCTACAGACCTTGCAGTTGAGATCAGAGTCCAAGCCATAGCGTAAGATGGCCTTAGGGTCTGACATCATGGGGACTTTCACGGTCCTCTCCTCATCCAAGTGGAAATCCTGAAGGGAAGTCTTCCTGGAGTCAAACTTTGTTGCCCACTGCCCTGGAATGAAACAAATGGGAGTGCCCTGAGCCCCAGGAGACCAGACAGCCATTGGGACTGGGGCCGGGAGACCAAAGCCTGTGGTTGAAAGCTGCCTGCCTAAAGGAATCTTAGAGGGGCGCCTCGGTGGCTCAGTTGGTTAGGCGGCTGCCGTCGGCTCAGGTCATGATCCCAGAGTCCCAGGATCGAGTCCCGCATCGGGCTCCCAGCTCCCTGGGAAGTCTGCTTCTCCCTCTGACCGTCTCCCCTCTCATGCTCTCTCTCACTCACTCTCTCTCAAGTAAATAAATAAAATCTTTAAAAATAAAATAAAGGAATCCTAGAGGCCCCGACATATCAGGGAACACCTCCATCTGAGAATGTGCGGGCTGGACCACGATATGTCAAGGGCCTGAGTACCTTCCATATAGAGACTTGGGAGGAAAGAGGAGGAATTAATTGATTTGACCATCTGGCTCATACAAGTTCTGTGATGGCCTGGGAGAAAAGTCAACTGGTGTCTCCTTCTGCAGTGAGGTGTCTGCGGGACAGGGTCAGAGGAGGTCAGAGCTGCATAACACGATAACACCCCTGTCACGTCTGGAAAAGCACCGAAGCCCAGAGGGGCGGAGGCACTGGCCGGTGCTCACACAGTGAGGCCATAACCAAGCTCCCTTCGTTCAAGGTGACCTTTAATACGCTGGCCTGTAACGGCTTGTCTGACTTTCTGGAGATCAGTGCTTCAAGTAGGGCCTGTCTCAAGGTCAGGGGTCCACTGTGGCTACTGCCTGACAGACGGTCATAAAAAAGCATTTCGAGGAGAGGTTGCCCCAAATCCCACCCAAATCTTCTCGGAATGGCGCCAGCCTCACACGGCCCATGGAGGAGTCTCGGGCACGTCACCGCAGCAGGATGCTGTGAGAGAACTAACAATTCATTGAATACTTGTGGGCACAGTGGTCTGGTTGATGTGAAGACAAGAGGCGATGTAGACAGACAGCCTCTGAAGTAAGTGTGTCATCCCGTGTCAGAGGTGAGGGAGCAGGCACAGGAAGGCCGGGAGGCCTGTGCGGGGCTCAACGCCAGGGAAGGCCCATCGGGGCTTTGTCCTTCATCTGACTCCAGCCCGAATCTCATGGTGCCCACCCCCAAACAGGCCCCCGAGTGCTAGCACTTTCTTCTCTCCGCTAGGCGTTGTGCGCGGCCTCTTAAGCCTTTGTAGGCACGCACCGCAGGTTCGCCTGGGCCTAGAAGACAAGCACAGAGCCCTCAGGCAAGTGCCTTTCCCAGGTCGTCCTCTGGCCTCACCTCTCGGTTCCTGCTGAGCTCCGTCTCTGACATGCCCCCTTCCCCAGGCCCTCTGACACCCACCCTCCAGCCTTGGCCAAAAGAGAAGTGGAGCCCTCACCCTTGAAGTGAGCCACACCGAGGAGGAAAATGCTGACTCCACTGGGTATTTCCTGGGTGGACCTAGTGACTTTCCCTTTCATCTGGGCCTGCACCCAGTTGTTAACCTCCTGAAGGTCCAAGCGAGGGTTGCCAGTCAGGACTCTGGGCCTGGTGCCGTAGGACTTCTCCAGTGGTGCGACAAAGCTGGATTTTATCCGCAACTCTGGGAAGAGAAGGAGCAGAGCGCTCTGAGTGCCAACCAGCATCTGGGAGAGCACGCCAGCCTGAGGTTCTGGTTTACCACTCAGCAGGCCCTGACTTCCTGCCTAGTGACTTCTCGTGACTTGCCCAGACTCCCAGCCAGCTTCCCCAGGCGCTGGATGGGGAACAACGAATTTCACTCATTGCTGTTTCTCTTCAGGTTACCGCCCTCCCTCCCCGGGCCCTCCCACTGTCTCCCTCAGTCTACTTCCCCTTTCTGATCCTCTTTGAGTTCACGGGGCCCCTTCCTGCCCACCAGCACCAGGCTCAGCCTGGGCAGACATGATCTAGTGTTTAGAAAGAAATTCCCCGGGTGCCTAGGTGGCTCAGTTGGTTAAGCGACTGCCTTTGGCTCAGGTCATGATCCTGGAGTCCCGGGATCGAGTCTTGCATCAGGCTCCCTGCTCTGCAGGGAGTCTGCTTCTCCCTCTGACCCTCCCCTCTCTCATCCTCTCTCTCTCTCAAATAAATAAATAAAATCTTAAAAAGAAAGAAAGAAACCCCACCACCACACCCAGGGAGCATAGAGCCCCAAATTCCTCTGGTATCCCAGGCTAGCAAGGTGACCCACTCTTCTCAAAGATGATCCGGGAAGCACTCTTGAAGTTCTTCTCGGGGGCAGTGACGGCGGCAAGGAGCTCCTTATAGGTGCCGTGGATGTCCGGGTTGCTGATCAGGTCGTAGTAGAGAGCCCGGTGGATGGTGGATTCTGTCCGCTGTTCGGCTCCTGCCAGAGAGACCCAGGTGGGGACCTTAATAACTGGCCACCAGGGCCCAGGTCAGGCCAGCACCCGGGACGGGACCGAGACACCACGCTCTTGGTCTCCCACTGTTCATACTGGAGGCATTCTAGCCGGGCAAGAAATTCGAAGGCAATGGAAGGAAAACAAGATTTTTCCTCCAGCAGGCGATAGCCATCAGGCCTAGAGAGAGCGACAAGGGCTGGAGGGAGGGTTCGAGCCCCCGTGCTTCTCCGGTCACAGCCCTTAACCAGAAAGTTTGGCGATCCCCTGCTCACGAGCGCCCCCCCACCCCCCCCCACCCCCCACTCCCAGCCCCGGGAACTCAGCTGTGACTGGGCGAGGGCAGGGCTCACACCTGCTTGTGGGCATTGTACCCCCGGGGCCTAGCCGAAGGGCTGGCACGCAGAAGCTTGTGTAAGGAAGGAGTGTTGAAGTCATCCCGTCAGTAAGTGGTCGTGAGGCCACGTCCCCGAGTCCACAGTGCTCCGCGCCCTCAGCAGAGCCGGGGGGCGGGGGGGATTGTAGGTGCACGCGTGGGGACCCCAGGGGGCACCTCACTCAGCACCAGGCCCCCAGGCTGTCCCCACCTGAGAACTCACCCAGCGACAGCGCGGACAGAGCGGTGGCCACACTGAGTGGGGACAGCAGCACGTTGGCAGTAGGGCTGAGGCCGGACCTCACGCGGTACAGGTCATAGCCAAAGTTGGAGATGGCCGCTGCCAGCTTATTCACAGGGACCTTGAAGAAGGGGTCCTCCTCCTCCACGGGCACCCCTGTGGTGTCAGGGGCTGGGGAGTCCTAGATTTGAGTACAAGGGCCATCAGAGATGAGCTATGTGTAATGGGAACCCTCGTTGCTTTGAGTGGGATTGTCCTTCTGGCCCCTTAGAGACGTCCTGGCTGAGTACCCTACGTGTAGCCTGATGTTGGAAAGACGGTGTGATCCCGGATCCTGCCGGAGTTCTTGCTGGGGACAGACAGCCCCACGTGGAAATTAGCTGACCAGGTTTAAACGCTAGTGACCTGTGAGCCTCAGGGCTGTGACATACTTTAAAAAAGAGAGAGAAAAAGAGAGAAGGATGCCTGGGAGGCTCACTGGGTTAAGCATCTGCCTTCAGCTCAGGTCATGATCCCACGGTCCTGGGATTGAGCCCCACATCCGGATCCTTGCTCAATGGGAAGCCTGCTTCTCCCTCTGCCTGCAGCTCCCCCTGCTTATGCTCCTTCTCTCTCTCTCTGACAGATAAATAAATAAGATCTTTAAAAAGAGAGAGAGAGAAAGAGAAGAGCCCCCTCCCTTCCAAGGACCTGTGCTCTCAGGCCGGAGCAAGCTGCCTGTCTTACTGCTGGACCCTCCAGTGACCCTCCGCTGCAGGACCCGTCTTTCATGGCCCTGATCCCATAGCATCTCCTCCACAACTTTTCCCCAATCACCCCAATCTGAAAACCCGTTTTGGTTTTCTGAACTTTTTAGGGGATCAGCTCCCACTTACATATTAACCATCTACCATGTGCCAGGCTCTGTGATGGTTCTTTTCATTGGAGTTACGCCATTCCTGTTGGTTAATATATTTGATACCTCAAAAGACTGAGTTCCTCGAAGGCAGGAGCTGAGTCCTTTATATTTCCACCCAGCTCCAACCCCTACAGAGGAGGTATTCAATAGGTAAAAAGTAAGTGACTGGCCACAAGGGCCCTGCAAGGGTAGTTTTGTTTTCTCTTTAAAGATTTATGTATTTATTTATTTGAGAGAGAGAGAGAGAGAGAGAGAGAAGCAGGCTCCCTGCTGAGCAGAGAGCCCGATGTGGGGCTCGATCCCAGGACCCTGAGATCATGACCTGAGCCGAAGGCAGAGGCTTAAGCCACTGAGCCACCCAGGCGCCCCAGGATAGGTATTTTAAATCCCATTTTATAGAGAAGAGATTCAGGTCAAAGAGACTTGTCTGCGGTAACAAAGCCAAGTGAGAGGCAGAGCCAGAACTCTCGACAAAGTCCAGGGCTCCAGCCAGTATGCCCGGGCTGCCCTGGGCCCTCACACCCTTAACACGAGCTTCTCGGCATCTGTCTTTGCATTCTGACCGTGCCTCCTCTGGACAGGAAAAAGGCCTTTCCGCACACTTACAACTCCACTGCACCCTAGTCACTATCGGAACAAATATCCAGGACCACCACCCAGTCAGTGAGACCCACAAGGACTGCAAGGTAGTGAGAAAAAGTCTTCACTGAAAGGGATCCCCCCAGGCTTGCTAGACTGCCTTCACTTTTCACCTTCTGGGGTCTTATTTATTTATTTTTTTAAAAGATTTTATTTATTTAGGAGCACCTGGGTGGCTCAGTGGGTTAAAGCTTCTGCTTTTGGCTCAGGTCATGATCTCAGGGTCTCTGGGATCGAGCCCCGCATCAGGCTCTCTGCTCAGTGGCGAGCCTGCTTCCTCCTCTCTGCCTGCCTCTCTGCCTGCTTGTGATCTCTCTCCTCTCTGTCAAATAAATAAAATTAAAAAATAAAAAAGATTTTATTTATTTATTTGACAGAGAGGAGAGAGATCACAAGTAGGCAGTGAGGCAGGCAGAGAGAGAGGGGGAAACAGGCTCCCCGCTGAGCAGAGAGAGGAGGAAGCAGGCTCGATCCCAGGCCCCCGAGATCATGACCTGAGCAGAAGGCAGAGGCTTAAGCCACTGAGCCACCCAGGTGCCCCATGGGATCTTATTTTTGTCTCCACTGTGTACTGCAAAAGGCGAGGCTAGATGTTTCCTGTCTCTTTTGCGGAAGGAGAAATCTAGGCCCTACCTACACAGAAAAGCCAGAGCCTGTCGTGTCCCCTGTGCTGCCTGCTAAGGAGGGGCGAGGATTGCCGACACCCCACCTCTCGCCACCCCCACTGACCTCCTGGGGGCTGCCCTCGCTGTCCTGGCAGCCGCTGTGCCCTAGGAGGGCTCCCGTCCAGAGGAGTAGCATGAGGGCCTGCATCCTGGGGCCTGCAAGAAAGCAAGAGGCAGCAGGCCGTCCCCTCACCCACCGGCCTGCTCTGCCAGCCACCCCGGGGCGCAGGAGCTTGGCAGGACCACACACCTTGCCTCTGACCTCCCCAGGCTAGTTGACAGTCCCTCCCTCCCTCGGAGCACCTCGCCACCCCCACCCCTCCCCCTGCCTCATGGCCTACAGCCCCAGGATGAGTTTGTGCTTTTGTCCCCCTGTGTGTGTCAGGGCCCAGCAGTGTGGCTGTGGCCTAGCAGAAATACACAGCACAGCTCTTCCCTGGAGGCACCGGACCAGCTCAAGATAGAGGATTTGGGGTAATGACAGAATCCGACAGAATCTTGTTTCCATACGTAGAATTACAGAACACAGAGAAGGGATCTGGTCCAGGTCCTTGCTATCCCCAGGAAGTTCTCAGACTCTGTCCTTGAATTACTCTGGCCTAGAACCTGTGGCCTCATAAGGGACTCATTCCCTTCAGAGATAGTTGTCTACGGAGAGTTCTTACTCTCCTGCTAAGGAGCACTGGGCCTAGGGGCAGAGAGTTTGGGTTCGAATCTCGATTCTGTGTCTTAATAGCTCTCTAACTCACAGCGTCTTCTCTTGCAAAATGGCAATCAAATAGTTCTTACCTAGTGCGATGAGGATTAAATTAGATAACGTCTCCAAAGAACCGAATAGCACAGGGGCAGGTGAGCTCTCCAGGGACCCCAGAGCTAAAAGTGCATCTCCCTACACCTGGAACCCCAAGGCCCCCCTTCTCTTCTGGGGAGCCAGGTCCTCTGCCCCCACTAGCTCAAAAATAGCTCTTAAACTGTCAGAGCTTTCTGTCCTTCAGGTTAAACAACCCCAGGACCCTTCATGTCCGCTGCAGTGGCCTCTTCCGGCCAGCTCCGTCTGGCCCCTGGACCACAAGGGAAATGGGAAATCTGGGTCCGGGGCTCTGTGTCTGCCACCACCCCTCAGCCGCCTGCACTTGCTTGTCCACGAACTCAGCCCTTGGAGTCGGGGTGTGGGGTGGGAGGGGATGAAGGCAGCTGGGGGGTTCCGCAGATAGAATCTTCCAAGAGGACTTCTGTTCAAAAAGTGGGACAAGGTCTCAGTAACTGGGACCTTCAGCTGGTCCATGTCCTCCCTCCCACCCATATTGCCAGGTCACCAATTTATAACATCTGCCTTCCCTGCCCCTCACCTCCCCTACACACACACACGCACACACAGGCCAGGGCTCTCCGGCACGTTCACGGTCATCCTTTTCTATGCCCATCAATACCCTCCCACATGCGCGGCACACATACTTTCCTGACTTCTCAGAGCAAATCGGAAAGTTAGGAGTGGGGTGTGTGATTTTTGGCCAGAGTCCTTAGAATCAAGCCAGATAATCCACGGGATAACACTGTAGAGATGAAAGGCAATGAAAGAAGAGACCGCCTTCTGGAGTTCGCTCAGTTTGTGGCCGGACTGCCAGTGGGAAGCGGCCCAGCTTTCTTTCCAAACCCTGATCTGGAGCTTGTGTCCCAGAGTGAGCCCCACAGCCCCCGATGCTCAGCCAGCCGCTCTCCTACCCAGCTGCCCATGGCACTCAGGGAGAGCCTCCCCTTGAGACCCCAGGACAAGGTTTCTGCGGTACCAGCTAGAGACCTGGGACACGGCAAGGCTCACAGCTCCTCTCTCCACCCTCCCAGCCGCACCCCAGAGCCAGGAGGAGTCTTCTTGCCTGAGCCCCAGCAGACTGGTTTATCAGAGACCACAAAATTCCGTGAGATTTCTAGGCGGCAAGGGTACAGGAAAAGCCGTTAGCGCTAGCCCCTCTGGCCCGGGTAAGGAGCTGAGACAGGAGGGACACGGGGCTCAGCCTGGCATAGTGTTTAAGAAAACCAAGTTCACAGTTCAAATGCGCTTGAAGGTCAAACCTTCTCCGTAGGAGCCCCTATAGAGTCAGTGCGAGCCCCAGGTTGCGGGATCACTGTCCCCATGTGGGTGGGCTGAGGACTGAAGATAAGGTGAGGGTCCCTGGCCATGAAAGGCACATGGGTCCCCAGCTGGCCCAAAGCGTCGCTGGGACAGGTAGTATATTCATGGCCTCTTAATCCTCCACCTCCCCAACCTAAGGATGGGGGAAGAGGAGAGATTATGGAGAGCCTCCCAAAAGGGCCCTGGGAGGGCAGAGAGTCAGAATCTGCATGGGGTTGGGGGTCCCGCTGAGCCCACTCCATGCCCTGTCCAAGGGCTTGTTCTGTGACCTGAGGGCAGGCAGCCGCCGCCTGGCCAGAGCACAGGGACACTGATGCCATCCGTCCAAAGGGCAGTATCCAAGCCAGACTCCTCTCCTACCAGGAAGGGGAGGGCATGGGGAGGAGGTAGATACTCTCGCTGCTGGGCCAAGGTCAGGCCTTCCTTTCTGCCACATTTACCAAAATCAAGAGACACTGGGATTTTGTGATCTTGCCTTCCAGCTGAGAGGATCAATTTGAGCCAATACATGTGTTTCGGATTAAATCCAGTTGTGAGACAAACACCAGCCCTCCTGCTCCTCCTCCCAGCACCACACAGCCTAAAGCCACATGGCAATGGACCTCCTGGGCAGTGCAGGGAAGGACACCACCCTCCTTCCTGGCTTTGGGAGGGCGGGCCCGAGGGGCGCCCTCCGGGCCCACTCCACTCGTGGAGACCCCGCCAGTCTCCAGGCAGCGATCCTTCTCGAGCCTTGGAGGGGACCTGAGTGAGTGGGGGCAGGGGCACCCGTGAGTTTCAACTCCGCACACCCAGGAGAACCGGCCCTAGAAGCAGACCTCCCTGGACCCCTTGGCCTCCCACCCTCAAACCGGGGGCTGAACTCCTGGTGGACGGGCCTGGGCCAGAAGGCGATGGGGTTTTTGCGAAGCCTGCGGCTTTTCTTGGGCCCAGACCCTGTCCTTGCTGTGGCTTGCCCCCGAGAGCCGTCCTCTCCAGCGCGGGCCGCAGGCCCCCAAACCCCACACACGGGCTGGACTAAATAGTGGCCATTGTTTGCGAGAGGCCAAAGCCCCGTGGCTCTCCCAGGGCTCACTGGTGACTAATTTGGCCAAAGAGAAAGAGTGGGCGCTGGATCGAAGGACCCAGCTGTCCTCCCTCCCGGCCTTTTGCAGGGCTCGACAGGCTAGTGGTGGCTTGGCTTGGAAATCAGCACCAGCTGAATTCGAAAAAGCAGCAGGGAGCTGAGCTCAAGCCAAGGCTGGACTGCAGGCCGGCTGCCTCCCGACTGCCCCAGGGAAGCCCAGCTCCGGAACAGCCTCCTTCCCTGGGGGGGGGGGGGGGGGCCTGGGGCCGCAGAGCCCCTTCGAGGTGCTGCTCAGACCTGGCCCAGCAGCTGCGCCCTCTGCCCCTTCCCACCACTGCCCTCCGCCATGGCTGCCCACCCACTTCATTCAAAAGTCTTCCCAGCCTCTCCTCCTAGTGGGGCAGTGGGGCTTGGGGAAAAGTGGGCCTTGGGCTCCCAAGCCCCAACTCCCTCTGCCCTCTCTCATCCTCTCACCCCAGGACCCAAGCTGCAGGGGCCACTCTACCCCCACCTCCTCTCTCTTGCACCCCTCTTTGCTGCTCCCCAGAGTGCTCCTGCCTCCCCCCAGTGCCCCCAGCCCAGGGGAACCTCTCCAGTCTTGCCCTGATGCTCGCACCAGACGGGGAGCTGCTTTACCTGTGGGTGTGCCTCAGTTGCCGCCAGCCGCTGGCCGAGGTCTGTCTGCACACTGAGGGGCTCCAGGAAACACCAGAGCTTTTGCTGAGCCTCCCAGTCCAGAGCCCAGCAAGCCTCAGATTACAGCTACTCCTTTCTTAAAGCGACCGGCACTCAATTCAGATTCTGTGATTGCATCATTGCCTGATGTTAACTTTAACCCACTGCTGCCCTTCCACCCCACACCCCCCCCACACACACACCCCCACACACACTCACACACACACACACACACACACACACACACACTCACACGTCCACACAGCAGACCTTCCTCCAGGCCCCTGGCCTGCCTCCTGCCTGCGGTCCCACCCCCAGAAGGCACCCTGGCCCTCTTGGGTGGGAGACAGGGCTGAGGAAGAGTTCTGGAGGAAGCCTGGAAGGCAGGCTGGGACTCTAGATTTTTCCCGGTCCTTGGCTCTGGCGCTAACTGGGAGTTGGGGAAGACAGCTCTCCCGGCTGTCCTTGGCTGAAAAAGGAAGGAATGGGACTGACATGTCTGTTTGCTTTTTCAGCCCTGGAATTCTGTGATTTCTGAAGATCAGAAAGGGCAGTGGGGAAAATATCTGACCAGAGGAAGAATTGAGCTGTGCTTGAACCATTGGTCCTGAGGGGAGGCTGAGAGTGTGCCTGGCATGGCCTGGGCACGGTAGAGGTCACCTAGACCGGACAACACCTAGGCCCCGCTCACCTGGGATGCTTAGGACCTTGCAGTGTGGTTGCGAATCTAAAATACTGACATGAGATGGGGGGGGGGGGGGCGTAGCTGAGTTGGAGTTGGTAAAGCATTTGCCTTCGGCTCAGGTAACGATCCTGGGTCCTGGGATCAATCCCCGCACTGGGCTCCCTGCTCGGCAGGAAGCCTGCTTCTCTTTCTGCCTCTCCTCTCTCCCTGCTCATGAGTGCATGCTCTCTCTCAGATAAATAAATAAAAAATCTTTTTAAAAAATTTAAAAAAAAATACTGACATGGGAAATAATTAGTGTAACAAAATGCCTTCTAGGCATTTAAGCCCAGTGGTCATTTGGAGGAGAGCTCAGAGAAGGGTTGGCGAGCGCTCTGGGATATTTAGCTGAAGGAAGAGAAAATTTAGGGAAGCATCACCTCGTGTGAGGCTCCAGGGACAGAGCTAGAACCCCTGGGTAGAACTTTCCAGTGGGCAAGGTTCAGCTTTATGTAAGAAAAAATGTATCAACAGTCAGAGTTCAAGCCTATCATCAAAAAATGGAGTACTTGGGGCACCTGGGTGGCTCAGTTGGTTTAGCTTGATCTCAGCTCAGATCTTGATCTCAGCTCAGATCTTGATCTCAGGGTCATAAGTTCAAGCCCCATGTCAGCCTCACGTCAGCCCCACACCAAGCTCCACGTGAAGCCCCAGGTCAAGCCCCACATTGGGCTCCACAATGGGAGTGAAGCCTACTTAAAAAAAAATATTTTTTTTACACAAGACACCAAAAGAAGCACAGATTATAAAAGATGGATAAAAATTTTTTAGAGATTTTATTTATTTATTTGAGCGGGGGAGAGAGAGAGAGCAGAAGAGCAGGAAGAGGGACAAGCAGACTCCTCGATGAGCAAGGAGCCCAACCTGGGGCTAGATTCCAGAATCCCGAGGTCATGACCTGAACCAAAGGCAGACACCCAACCGACTGAGCCACCCGAAAGATTGATAAATTTGACGCTAAAGTTAAAACCTCATTTTCAGGAAGAGATACCATAAAACAAAATGAAAACAAAAGCCTCACACTAGGAGAAAATATCTATTACATGGGTAACTGACAAAAAAAGATTATGAATGGTAATATAGAAAGAACTATAAATTAATACAAAAAATAAAAATTCGGCAGAAACATAGACCTAGGTAATTCATAGGAGAAGAATCCTAAGGGGCCAATAGACTTCTGAAAAAGATGTTTCATCCTCACCAGTAAGCAAGAGAACGCAAATCAAAACCATAATTTGACGAGCGTATCTCACACTCATCAGATAGGCAAAATTTAAACATCTGACAAGACCAAGTGAGGGTGTGGACAACCAGGATCCCTCCTGCCCGGCTGGTGAGGAGGTGGGAATGTAGATTGACACAACCACTTTGAAGAAGAATCTGGCACCAAAGGACAAAGCCGTGCATGACCCTATGTGGCAGCCCTTGCCGTTAAAGATGGGTGAACCCAAACCCACAACTCAGCACTTCCACTCCTAAGCATGAGCGCTGGAAAAACTCCACACGGGTGCACAAAGTATGCATGTACAAGAATGTTATTGCGGCACAGTTTGTAACGGCCAAAAAAAAAAAGTAGAAGTTCCTTGAATGTCCAATTAGTAGCTGAGTGGATAGAGGTGGAGAAGTCTTACAGCCATGAGAATTCGTGCAGGGAAGCCACTTACATCAACACAGATCTGTCTGCTGAGCAATGGCGCTGTGCTATTGATTACACCTTTTTGTGCGCTCCAGTTATCTCATGGTAACTTACAAGAGTCATCTCTCCTCCTCCGATTGCCGTGAAAGGTGTCCCGCTGAAAGGGGGCTGTGCTCTCCACGGGCTTTGCTCCTGCAGGCGGCCGCTCTCCTGCCTAATCCACGTATCCCTCTCAAACATCCTCTGTCACTCCCCTCGTTCAGGTCACTTCCTCTATGCCACATCCCCTGAGAAACTGCCCATTTCTCTGGTCTCCCTCACCGCCACGAGGGAAAGAGCTAATTATTCTTGTGTCTGTACTGTCTTAGCCCCATTCCCTCCTCAAATGCGATCTTGCTTCTGTGCCCATCTCTCCATTGAAACAGCTGTCGCCAAGTTCGTGGGTGACCTTCATGTTGACCCCTGGAAAGACATCTCTTCCCTGGGCAGCAGGCGGTAGAGCAGACCGTTCCTCCTTCTTGGAACTCTGCCTCTTCACACACTTCCATTCCCTACACCCCCGCCTCACATGCCATGTCTTTTCTGCCTCCTTTGCTCACTTGATCCTGGGATCCCCTTTTCCTCTCCATCAATATCTCCCCTTAGATTACTTCCACCAGGGATACCTGGGTGGCTCAGTTGGTTAAGTGTCTGCCTTCGGCTCAGGTCATGATCCCAGGATCCCAGGATCGAGTCCTGCATCAGGCTCCTTGCTCAGTGGGGAGCCTGCTTCTCCCTCTGCCTGCCGCTCCCCCTGCTTGTGCTCTCGCTCTCTCTCTCTCTGATCAAAAAAAAAAAAAGTTACTTCCACCTGTTCCATCTCTTTAAATGCATCTGTATGTTCCCAAATACACACTTCCAGCCCTGACCAAGATATCCAATAGCCTATCTGACAAATCCATATGGATCCCCAGTAGGTAGGATGAACATATATATAATTTATCATCTGAACACTCAGAGCAAAAGTAGAACCACAGACATGACTTGAACTGTCCCATGTTAGTCTACATTAGTGTGGCATTGCAATCATGACATGATCAAAATAGAAATCTCTAATCAGTCCCCAGATCTGCCCCTCGCTCTGATTCCTATCTCAGTGAAATCCATTTTCTCAAAATAAAAATCCGTGAATCTGAACCATAAACCCCACGGTCCTTGAGCCTTTCCTTTCCCTCATGTCCCGTACAATCTACGTACAAATTCTATAGCACCACTTGCAAAGTATTTCTGCATGCTGACGCCTTTCCTCCATTTCCATAGTCGACACCCTGGGCCACGCCGCCTGTCTCTTTCCTGCTAACCGGCGCCTGTCCCTCTACATTCTGTTCTCCGCACAGCAGCCAAGTGAGCCTTCTAGGGCTTAGATCAGGCCGTGGCATCCCTCAATTAAAAGCTTTCCACAGTGAATGGATTATTGCCATCCACGACACAGATGAGGGTCACAAACATGAGGTTGAAAGAAAGAAGCCAGACCCAAGAGAGAAGACTGTATGATTCCTTTACATGGAGTTCAGAACCAGGAAAGAGTAATCTGTTATTAGAAGTCAGGAGAGTGAGGGCGCCTGGGTGGCTCAGTCGATTAAGCATCTGCCTTCAGCTCAGGTCATGATCCCAGGGTTCCGGGATCGAGCCCCACATTGGGGGGCAGGGAACCTGCTGCTCCCCCAGCTTGTGCTCTCTCTTGCTCACTCTCTCTCAAATAAATAAATAAAATCTTAAAAAAAAAAAAAAAGGAGAGCGAGTACTGTTTCCTGATGTGGGTGCTGGTTGTATAGGGATATATAATTCATAAGAAAATTGATTAATTCATGTACAGTTCTGACTTGTGTACTTTGCATACTATATTTCAACAGAAAATGTTAATTTGTGTCTTGTCTAGGCCCTTCTAACGCTAGATTTAGGCTGGGGGGGGAGAGGGGAGGAGGGATCTTGTCTGCTTGCTCACGGCCGCATCCCCAGAGCCTAACATGCTGCTGGGCACACGGGCTCTGATAAGGACTTGCAGGGAGATGCAGGAAAGATAGCCAGACCAGCAGCAGGGAGAACCTAGGAGGCGAGGGCAGTGGCCCTCGGGCGTGACGACTAGATCCATGGCTTACAGCCAGGATGGAGAGGAGAGAGCTGAGAAAGATTTTGCAGGTAAAATTAAGTTGGTGCCTTGCTAAATTTAACTTTCCAATTACTTCTTACTCCTTTTTTTTTTTAAGATTTTATTTATTTACGTGACAGAGAGAGATACAGTGAGGGAGGGAACACAAGCAGGGGGAGTGGGAGAGGGAGAAGCAGGCTTCCCGCCAAGCAGGGAACCCGATGTCGGACTTGATTCCAGTGTGGGGCTCTGTCCCAGGACCCCGGGATCATGACCTGAGCCGAAGGCAGACGCTTAACAACTGAGTCACCCAGGTGCCCCTACTTCTTACTCCTGATTCAAGTCTCTGCTCCCACACCACCTCCTCAGGACTTCCCTGCTTTACTTCTCACCATGGCGCTTCCCACCCTCTGCCTCACCATCAATTTCACTCGTTCTGTGTATTACCTGTCTCCCCACACGGCTGGTTTGTAGGAAGCAAGAGTCCACCCCAGGCCCTTGCTCTTGACCACTGCCCTTCAAGGGCCTCGGGTGGCTGCAGCCACAGAGACACCCCACACTCCCAGACAAGGGCCCACCCACGTGGACACACATGCCGCCCCCAGCCCAGGGGGCCAGGGCGCGCCCAGCCACCTGCCCCAAATCCTCAGACACTGACAGCCTCCCGATGGAGCCGCTGCTCCCGGCAGCCTGTCCGCCCCCCCCCAACCCCCCCCCCCCGGGCTGGCGGGCGCCTGCCCCTGGCAGAAGGACCGGCATGTAATTAGAAACTCCACGAGCTCCCTAATTGCCAGTTTTCTCCCAAAGCGGGAGGCCAGCGCTATTCTGAGCCACCCCTGTTGCTGGCAGCTTGAAGCCTCCCGAGCGGGGCCGGCAGAGAACAGAGCCAGGCTGGCGTGGAGGTGGCCGTGGAGAGGGCTGGCGAGGTCAGAGGGGACTGCGCCGAGACGGGCTGGCGAGTGGCCCAGAACAGACGTGGCAGAGAGGGCTGCCTGCTGTCGGGGCCCAGCGTGGTGCTCCGTGCCTGTGGCCTCCTCCCGCCTTCCTCTGGGGGTCCCTGCCCCACGCGTGCCCAGAACAGTGACCTCAAAGCAGCCAGGGCCATTCATTCTTTATTCGGGTGTCATAAAAATCACTACAAAAACTTTACAAAAGAGCCCGAGGGAACTACTGCCCTCCCCTCCCGCCTAAGCCCCTGAGACGCCCGGGCAGAGGAAGAAGAGGAGAGAGGAGGGAGGGAGAGTCCTGGCAATGTTGGTGTCTCCAAGGAGCAGCGGGGAGGCTGTGGTGACCATAGCATCAGGGCGGTGGAGGCTGGAGGGCCTGGGGCGGGTTGATGGCAGAAGCAGGTATGTGGAAGGCTAGGCCCCCACCCACAGAGCCGGATAGGGCTCCGTGGCCCCCCGGACCTGTCTCTCCTCTCCCCAGCCAAGGTATCCCATCCCTCCTGCCCCCGCTTTCTGGTAAACAAATGTGGAAGTGCCCCAGCCAGCCTCAGGAACGACCTTCCTACCTTCCTGACAAGAGTGGACCTACAGGCGTTCCTCTGCCCAAGCCCCAAACAAGGACAACTTTTGAGCCGCTTTGGAAGAAACGCTGTGGGATCAAGGCCCCTGATTCCCTGAGGCCTGCCCTCGTCCTGGCCCCACCCACCCGGAACTCCCCGGGAGAGGAGACGGGAGAGAATGGCTCCCTCTCCCTCTCCACTCCCAGACTGCCCACCCAGGCCCCTGCCCTAATCCCACCAAGCCGTCTGGAAAGAGTCCCAGGAGTGGAGAGGTTGTTTCAGGCAGGGACTCGGGATGCTGGCAGCTGGCCTCTCATTTGGGGCAATTAAGTTGGGGGTAATCCTCCTCTGAGGGGGGAGCAAGTTTCAAGTCAGGGCCGAAGGGCTTGTCCCCACGGGGGAAGGCTTTCTGGTTCTGGAAGTAGTCCCTGTCATCCGGGGAATCCTGCTGCTCCTTGCGCTCCCACGGCGCGCTAGGGTTGGGGTTCCTCACGCTGCCCACGAAGAGGGGCAGGCTGGTTGTGTCCTCGAGGATGAAGAAGAGAAAGGGGCGGTTCACGCTGAAGGAGGAGAGAGACATGCGGGACATGGCCGTGCCGGTGGCGGCGGCCGCCTCCACGCCGGCCTCGCTGAGCTCCATTGTGGACTGATGCTGCACGCTGGTTACCACCAGGCTCTGGTCAGAGATCCCACGAAGGTCTGGGGCCTGGAACAGTTCCTGCAGGCCTGCCCAGGGCAGGAGGTGACGGGTCAGAGCTGCCTTCTGCTCCACAGGCTGCCCGGACCCGCCTGGGACGGTGTCTGGCATTCTGGCCAAGAGACACATCCAACCCACAGATCCCTGCTTAACTCTTACTTAACCTCCAAGTATCCGCTTCAAGTTCACTTCCTCCAGGAAGCCCTTCCCAATCCCCTGCCCCAAATACCGGACGGGAGAGAAGCCCTCTGTCTTATCCCTTACACTGAACTATAAATACCTGATTCCTTATCTGCCCACCTCCATGCGACTCAGTCTTGTTACTCGGAGGCGCCCACAGTCTAGCGCAGCGCCCCCTGCAGGACGGCAAGACCCACATGCCACCCAGGCTCTCGGCCTGGGAGTCCTTGCAATGCTGTCTTGGATGGAGCAGGTGACGTCATTCCTGGGGCACCCCAGCCCGCCCCAGGAAAGACGGCCCCGGGGGGGGGGGAGTCCTAGGAATGCTCTTACCTCCCAAAGCCCCAGAAAAGGCCAGAACACCAGTCTGCTCAGACTCGGACCAGGGGGGCGCTCCCTGCTCACCCGCTCCGCCTAGCCCGACCCAGGGGGCCGTTCCCAGCCCAGCCCCCTCACCCAGCCGGCTGAGGGTGGCCACCAGATCCAGTTGGTAGTTGAGATGCAGCCGGGGCAGCCGGACCTTGGTGGGTTTCTCACGCAGTAAGGGCTGGTGCAGGATGTCCCAGCTCAGGTTGGCCAGCACCTGGGACACGTTCCACTCAAAGTGGGTGGGCATAATGACCACAAAGCTCATGTTGTTCTTAAACGGGAAATGAGCCACCTACGGGGGCGGAAAAGAGACAACATGAGGACAGGAAAGCGCCCAGACCAGCGGGGGTCTGGGCCAGGGTTCGCTTCTGAGACGGACGGACCGGGGCTTCCGGTCCCTTCTTCTCAGGTGTGTGTCCGGCCTCCCTGAGCCTCCACTTCCTCACTCGCGAAGTGGAGTCACACCACCTGCCCACGTGGCAGGTGGACCCGTGACACTCCAGTGGAGTATCAACACACAGGCTCAAAAATGGTGACTTCCTCTCCCTTCATGGGCTACCAGCTGGCCCTGTGACCTGGGTCGAGAAATCCCCTCAGTGTCTCGTGTTCAGACCGCTCCAGGTTCTGCAGAGGGGCCACTGCAAAGGGTGGTTCTCTCCGCACGGCCCGCCTCAGCAGTGACTCTGCCCAGCTGTGTGTAAGCCTGCGCTCTGAGGGGATTTCACGTGAATGGGGTTCCTGCAGCTACGTAACCATGAGAAGCACCGGGCTCGACGATCTCCGACAGCTGCAGACTCTGGTCTCTCGGCAGAGCAGCCGGGCAGCAGGAGCCCTGGGTTGGGGGCATAGGGTGAGGGGAGCCCCACATCTGGCTGCCTGGGCCTGCCTGCAGAGGGTGTGAGGAAGAGGGCGGAGGCCAGGACCCTAGACAAAAGGTGAAGAAACAGTGGGCAGGACACAGCCTGGAGGGTAGGAGCCCCATGAAGAGAACAGCCTATCAGGGTGGAAGGGAGAGAAGGTAGACGCTGCTCCAAGGGCCTGAGCTGCCCACAGCCCCTCTCAGGAAAGCTACGGAAGTCTGGGTCTGTGGCATGCTGCCTTGAGAAACTAACCAACATGGCCGCCTCTGCTACAGCTGCCCGGCCCAGGGATCCACGCTCAAGCCGAGAGAGTCACACTGGGGCCAGAAGTGAGGGAGGTCTCCCCTGAGATAAGCTTGGCATAGCGCTCTATCCAGTCAGAATATTCCAGAAGGATACGGACACATCCATCACAACCAGATCCTTCTAATGACAGTCAGGTCACATGGCCCAGGCTCAGGCATGCTGAGGCCTGAGTGGCTCTGTAGCTGTTGGGTGGCTTCTTCTGCAGCCCCACCAACCCATGGGCCCTGGTAATGAACCCTGACAACCAAAGATCACCTGGTTCTCCACTGGGGCCCCTCCTCAAAGAACGCTCCCTGACCTCTGGGTCTAAAATACCTTCCCCAGTCACTAATTGATCGCTTTCTTTTTTCCCCCATAGCTCATACACCATCTGAAATGATCCTGTGATTTCGGTTTGTTCCTGTACTTTCTTTTCCTGCTGAGAGCAGGGACCTGGTCTCCCTCGTGCTAGTGAGTTCCGGCGTCTAGGACAGTATCTGGCACACAGCAAATGCGCAATATCGTTTTGGCAGGTTCGTGAACTTCCAAGAGCCTGGAAGCCCAGTCACCCTGGGTCGGGGTATAGCGAGACCTTCCAGAGCCACCTGTCTCAGGAAAGTGACTGCAAGGAAGGCGGGGCACACCCCCCTCCACCCCTGTGCATGTCCCACAGCCCGCCCCCTCCCTGCACCCCCTCCCAGCAGCCAGGCCCAGCCTGGGCAATCGGGGCTGACCTGGATCTCGGGCTGCTCTAGCAGGAACCAGCGCAGGGGGTACGTGCGGGCGTGCATCATGTCCACGGGCACCGTGAACTGCTCGTTCAGGTGGAAACTGTCTCTCTGGGTGAGGCTTGGATCAAACTTGCTCCTCCAGAAACCTAGAGCCAGCAGAAGGCAGGGGCCGCATAGACCCGGGCCGGGGGAGGTTCTATACCACCCACCTCTTCTCCATCCCACCCAGAACCCATTCAAGGGACAAAAGGTAGAGGTCGAAACCCCAAACAGTACTGTGTCAGGTGATACTGAGTTGATCTGAGGTTTCTTTCCTGCAGCATTTTTGAAATCTGGGCTTGCTTTCTTCCCATGCCCTGCCATGCTCCCAGGAGCAAACCACCCCCCCCGCCACTGACTCAGTTTCCTCCCAGGGTTCTCTCTTCACAACAGCCTCATCCGGTTCCTGGGGCCCCTCCTTGGCACACTGTTACCTGTTTCCTACTCTCCCCCAAGCCACAACCCAAAGAGCTCTCTGCCTCCTGGCCCAGCCCTGAGGAGAAAGAGACTCTCAGAACAAAGATTTCACAGCCCAGCTCAGCCTATGGGGTGGGAGTAGGAGCTGCTGGGGTGCGGGACCTGAGGAGAGGAGGAACGCACCCTGGAAGTGGATGGCATTGAGCAGAAGCAACACTGTGTCATCTGGCAGCTCGGAGAGGAAATCCTCAATCTTCCCTTCTGTAGCCTCCTTCACCCATTGGTTGATGTTCAGCAGATCATCCCCCTTCCTCCCCGTCAGGCTCACGGGCTTTGCGCCAAAGAGCTGTTCTGATTGTTCCAGGAAATCCTCTTTGATGGGAAACCCTACGCAGAAGGGGCCACAAGCTGTTCCCAGGGGCTTGAGCTCCAGAGCCACCAATGCTCAATGGGACCTGAGGCCAAGCCCATGCCCATCACCCCGTCCACCCGAGGGCGCTACCTAGGGAGCTCCAAGCCACCAACACCTACCTTTCTGCAGGTACATTCTGGCAGCCAATCGGAATGCCCCAGGGCCCAGGTCATGGCAAAGGCGGCTCAGTAGGTGGGGGAGGCAGGCCCCTGAGTCCGCATGCAGCACCTGCTCTAACCTCCGCAGCGTCTGGTTCTGAGCACCTGGAGGGGACCGCATCGGCTGTGGCCCAGGCTGCCAGCTCTTTCTCGGCCCTGCCACCCACTCCGGTCCCTGTTGAACGCCTGTGGTGCGCGGGCATTCTCCTCCCATATCCACTGAACCCCCCGAGTTCCACTTTCGATCTCTGCTGCTGGCTATCTGGGTAACCTCAACCCATCCAAGTTGTTTTCCCTCCCTGGACCTTAGTTTCCCACAATGAGAGCCTCCAGTCCAGCGAAGACGTTGCAGCTACATAAAAATCACCAGAAGCTTATCCTTAGGCCCCATCCCTGGGGATCTGACTCACGGAGACTGGAGGTGTGCACGGGAATCTGCCTTTCTACCAAACAGCCAAGCGCCCCCGATGGAGGAAGCACCCACTAGTAAACTGTGGAGTAGTGAGTTCCCACTGGCCTCCCAGCTCTGCTGGTCTGGACAGGTGACGCCACAGTACCTAGTGCCAGGTGAGACAGTGCCAGGGCCACACTCAGAGGCGACAGGATGAGGTTGGGGCTGGTGGACCTTTGGGCCACCAGGGAGAACAGGTCTGTGGTGAAGGCCATCATGGCCTGGGCCAACCTGCGGGTCTGCTCTGGGGTTGGGGCCCCCTTGCAGTCTCTTGGGGGCTTCTTCAGGGCAGTATGGCCACGGACCTCCTACAAGGACAGATCAGGGGTCAAGAGGGTCAAGGAATCAGCTCTGTGTTGAGGATCCCTTTCGGAGTCCCCGTGCCTGGGAACAGCAGGGCCTTTTCCCAGTCCTGTCGAGAGAGGGACGGTCACAGGCACAAATGACATGATAGGGACCCAGTCCTTTCCTCTGGTCCCTCCCACCCTCGGTCTTCTGGCCTCAGCCTCGTGGCCCCGCCCCCCGGTTCCCTCGCCCCTGCTGATTGGCCCTCCTTCCTCGGACCCCGCCCACCCTTCCCCCAGCCCCACCTGGTTGTACCTGGTTGCCCAACTTGAGGAGGGTAAGCGGGGGCAGCTTCTCCTGGGTCTGCCCGCTAATTAGCTGAAGAAGGGAGGAAGCAAATGGAGCGTGACCCTTCCCACAGGTTCCCCCACCCTTGCGCGAGCCACAGGTGAGGCCCCTCGGGGCCTTCCTCCCCCCCATGCCTCTCCCTCCCCAGTACCTGCTGGTTCAAGGGCTCCATGGCGCTGGCAGGAGAGATCTGTTGAGAAAAGGATGAGAAGAGGAGAGGAAACCCCCTTAGAGCCAAACCTTACCCTGACTCAGCCCCCTCTTCTTCCCGCCCGGAGCCCTGGCGCGTCCCCACCTGCCTCCCGGCCCCACCCAGACCGAGGCCCAGGCTCACCACCACGCCAGGACCCTGCAGGCAGGACAAGCTGAGCACCAGGAGCCCCCGGAGCAGCGCCATGTTCCTGTGTGGGACAGGAAGCCTCTGTTCCCACCTGGCCGCACTCCTGTGTGGGATCGCACCCCCCACACTGGCTGGCGCGGCAGATCCTGAGCCTCTACCGCCCAGGGGACACCCAGCTACCGCCCGGTGAACCACCAAACACGCAAGCGGTGGTTCCCATCTCTGTGGCGTAGGATGGCCCCCGGAATCGTTTTTAACCTCTCTGTATTTTCCAGTTTTTCACATTTCGGGCGCTGAAAATGTTTTGGTTCATAGGGGAAATATCAAAACAAAAGCAGTCCTCCTTCTTCAAGGCCTAGCCTTCTGAGTCCCACCTGGATTGGAATCCAGACTCAGCCTCTTCCCAGAGGACCTTAGATATTTCCCTTAACCCCTCTGGGCTCTGCCTTTTCTTGTAAAATGGTAGCAAAAGTCCCTACCTCCTCCCACGGTATGTTGTGAGGACCAGAATAAGACAGTCTTTGTGAGCCCTGATTACAATGCCTGGCACTCAGTAATACGGCTCTTGTCAGCCTAGCCCAAGGCCCCTCCTCTGGGAAGCCTGCCCTGAAGCCTCCTGTATGCTAGGGCTCCTTTCCCAGAGCTCCCATCCAACCTGCTGTCCACGGGGCCCACCTTTTCTGGCTGGTCTGGTCTTGACCACAAAGGTGGACGGGCCCGTGAGTCCCTGAAGTCTCAGCGGGGTTGGTGGGGTGGGCTGGAGAGCAGCGTTGTTGACCCAGCCACAGAGCCCAATGAATGGCTCTGGACGGAGCCACCTTTGGACTTACGGGAAACACAGGCCTTGCCCCCCAGCTCTGTCCAGGTCGGCTCCGGGAAGCCAGGCTGGCAGGTGGGGAGGGGCAGGTCTTGGTCTGGCCTCAGAGCAGGTCCCACACACTCCAATCCCACCCCCATCTCAGGGCCGGTCCTTCCAGGGGACCCTTCTATCACCCCTGGCCCCACCCCCATCACACACAAGGACGCTTGGCCAGGGCCCCTGATCTCCAACCTGGGCTTTGGAATCTTCCTGACAAGAAAAGCCCTCCGGTGTTTCAAGTCCCAGAGAGAGTCCTGCCAGAACCCCCGCCTTGGCTCCTCATCTCCCCCGGAGGCTGGGAAATGAGAGGCCTTCTGAATCAATTCACCCCAGACCCCCTCGGCGAGGAGGGCAGCTCTTACCTCCTCTCCTGCCCAAAGAGCAGGCCAAGCCACCCCTCCCCTCATACCTCTGTGGGTTCCTCGCTGCTGCACACAGTGTCCCTCTCTCTGGCCCCACTTGGGTACTCCCCACACTTTGCCCTGGCTCCGGCCAGCCCAGCTGAGCCCTCCCCTCCCACCAGGACCTTTGCTCTCAGCCAACCCCTGCTCAGATTGCTTTCTCTCCTGGTAAATATTGACCTGCACATCCGGTTAAACATTGATATTGGGGCCGGAAGCCCCATTCCCACCAGGGCATCTAATCCTGAGACAGCCACCTGGAGCCCCTGTGGATTTGGGCCTCCCTTCTCCCCCCCTGCCCCCGAGCCTGGAGAAAGGAGGTTCAGGAAAGTTGAGGAGAATGTCCTCATCTGTAGAGCAGATCCAGGAAGGACAGGGACCTCCCAGCAACCCCATGAGGTAGGGGTTCATCCCCACTTTAGTGGGGTCAGAGAGGCTATGTGACATGCCCAAGGACAGAGCTGGGCTCAGGGTCCCATCCAGCTTCGCACTTCCAACGTCCTTTCCTCTCCCCCATCCCGAGGGGAAGGAAGGGGAGGCTGCAGGAGCCTGTGTGGGGAACCCAAGATAGGATGCCCATCCCCAAGCCTTAAACAAGCCCAGGATCCTGATTGGCCGACTTTAGCCTGGATCTGGAAGGGGTGGGGAGAGGAGGACCACAGCACCAGCCAGCATCCTCTCGGTGGGAGCGGTGGGAGCGATGCCTCCTTACCTTCCCCCAAGGCTGAGGGTTCAGGAAACTGGCCTGGGCTGCATGCACCAGAAGGCCTGTCCCGTGTCGCCCAAGGGCAATGATCAGGCTGTCTCCCCCACCTCCTGCCCCGCTTCTCACCCTCTCCTCACGGCCCTGGAAGCTGCTGAGTTGCAATTCTTCCCCACCCTGACGCCACCGTCAAGAAAAGCGTCCCTCAGTTCCATGGCTCTTCCAAAGAATTTATTGGTCATATTTACATCTATTGCAAATAACGAGGAGGCAGTAGGGGCGCAGGCTCAGACCTCATCTCTGCTCCAGAACGTGAGGGTCCCAGGATGCCTGGGTCTTCCTGTCCCCTCGGAGAGACCTGAGATGCAGAGATCGTTCTCGCCCCTTCTCTCAGGGTGTCGGACCACAAGGGCTCTGGGCCCAGGGGCTGCCTCCTCAGTTTCAAGGCACAAACACTGTGGTGAGGGGTGGGTAGGCAAGGCAGGGGGTCACTCCTGGCCGGGCACCAGCTGGCCCAGTCCCTCTTTCCTCCCCTGGTCCTGCCCTTTCTTCCCCTACTGGTCCCACACTGGGCAGGGCCCGGCTGGGTGGACACTTAAACCCCAGCCCAAAGCCCTTAACTCCTGGACCACGGCCAGCCTTCATTAGAGGCTGGAGTCCAAGCACCATCAGTGTCCTGGACCGGAGCAGCTGCCCTGTCCTTGTGAGACAGGGGTCCAGAGAGCTCGGCAAGGCGTGCGGGCATCCTTGGCTGGAGACTGGCTGCGCGGGGCCTGCCTCCCTTCCTCTTCTCAGAGCTTCCCTGTCCCCATGTGGACCCAGAGGGCAGAGCCAGGGAGAAGAGAGGGTGATGCCTTCCCGTGCTCACTCTCTCTTGCTTCCTGCTGACTAGGGGCAGCAGCTCCCCCAAGCCATGAGGGAGATCCTTTCTGGCAGCACTGGTGGCCCTGGCAGTTCGGAAACCTGGACCCCTGCCTCCCCCTAGCTGGCAGGCCACGTGGCCTCTCGGGGTGCAGGGCCTGACACTTGTGCAGAGGGAGCTGCTGGGGAAACACGGGTGATGGAGGGCCTCCTGGGGTTGATGTCTGCCCACCCTCGTGGGCCGGCCCCGCCTCGGCCTACGCCAGGAGGCGGATGACCCCGTTGTCCGAGCCCAGCAAGAGGTGGCGTTTGGTAGGCAGCAAGGCCAGGCTGGTGAGCGTGCCTCGGAAGTTCTCGGAGCTGAGCTTGGTGGTGGCTTGGGAGGGCGGCTCGAGCAGGGAGCAGACGCCGATCTTGTTGGCCACCGTGCCGGTGACCACCTCGCTGCCGTACAGGTCGAAGGTGTGGATGGGGTCAGAGGCGGACTTGTAGTGGTGCGTGGGCTTCTGTTCCAGCTCCTTCCACACGGTCAAGGAGTGGTCAGAGGAAGAGCTGACCAGGACGCTGCCCTCCACCGCCTGCTCGGGGAGAAGAGAGCCTGAGCCAGCAGGGCCCGGGCCCCCCCATGGGCCCGCTGAGCTCCGGGGTCTTCTGTTTACTCGCACGGGATCTCCCGGGAAGACGGGGATCCTGGGCAGGAGACCAGCTGCCCCCCACCCCCAACATCATACGAGTGTTGGTTGATTTGACTGTGTTCAGGTGTCTTTAACCTAGTCATCACTGTAACTTGAGCGCTCACTCTAAGGCATTGTGTGCGGCGTGCCATATTACCACATTTAATTTTCAGGACAACTCGATGACGTAAATGCTCTTGCTGTTCCCATTTTACAGAGAAAGAACCCGAGGCTCAGAGAAGTTAAGTAATCCTCTCAAGGTCAGGGAGCCAGTAAGTGGCACTGCCAGGACTGACACCCAGGCTGACCCCAAAGCCCTCCGAACACTTCCCTGGAAGGTCCGAACTGAAAGCTACCTGGACCCCTGCGTCCCCTGGGGTCCCCGACAGAGCTGGGGGCAGTCTGCCCTTAGCAGTGGCAGTGCAGGGCCCCTGGCTGCAGTCAGGACAGGGAGGGAGTGCCAGTTGCCTGGAAATACCCTCCCACAAAGAGCCTTCTTCCTCCCCGGACAGTTCCCTGAGGTCTGTGCCTGAAGATGGGCAGGGGTAGGGGCAGGATCCCCAGGCCGGGACGTCCCTGCCCCCACGAGGGCAGTCCAGCATGGGGCATGGACTCTGCTCCGTGGTCTGGGGGCAGTAAACAGCCTCCCAGCTGAGCTTTATTTAACCTGAACTGGGTCACGGACAGGGCCTGACCCCTGATCCTCCAAGCAAGGCAAATATGGACAAGGGTTACTCATTAGAACATCCCCAGGGAGCAGCAGGGTCAGCTCACCCCCTGCTTCCCACCCCCGTGGCCTGCTTCTGGCTCCTAACCCTCTCTGCGCATCAGCCCTGGGACAGGTACAAGGGAGATTACCTTAGCTGGAGCCTGTCCTGGGTGGGCCCTAAGAGGACCCGGAGCTGGGGCGGGGCTGGGCAGTGAGGAGGGGAGGAGGACCTGGTCAGTCACCTTGATCTGCAGGATGTCTCCCTCATGGGCCGGCCAGCCACGCAGAACCAGGCCGGTACGGGTGTCCAGGAGCACCATGAAGCCCGAGGAGAAGCCGGCCACCACGCTACGGCCACTGGGGCTGACGGCCAGGGAGCGGACGAGGCCAGGGTTCAGCCCACCGCCGAGGCGGAACTCGTGCTGCAGACAGAGGGAGATGAGCTAAAGTGCCGCCACCCACCCCAACCCATTTCTCCCTGAGGTCCTGCTCACCCCCAACCCTGCACAGCTGAAAGGCCTGATCCTCCATCCCTTCCCCCTCTATCAAGCTGAGGGCCCCCCTTCATCTCAGATCAGGGTCCTACCCCCCCAGGCTTTGCTGCTGTGGGTGACTGCTCTAAACGACACCCTGGCCTTCTCCCTTCAGGGTCTCTCCTCCCTGCCAGGCATCCAGGCCAGGGCTCAGGGAACCAGACGTCCCTGACCTGCAGGCCAGGTTTCCTGCAGTCCACAAAGCGCAGGGTCGAGTCAGAGCTGGCCATGGTGATGCTGGTATGGGGGGCAGGCATGACGGCTACAGCAGTCAGGGGCACACGGCTGTCGCACGGCTCCATCATGCGGAGGGTCTTCCCTGGGAAGGAAAGGCAGCGTGGATCTGGGGTCCCAGGAGCTGATGGAAGCACCCCAACTCTTCCTATCTCCCTGACCTACCCTGGATCTGCTTCTCATATTCCAGAGGACCTCAGAAAACGCGGAAGATGCTTTTTGACTCTCCCACCTTCCTGCTTCCGTGGCCAGGCCAGGCTCCAGTCCCCAGAGCAACCTCTTCTCTTCCCATGGCGCCCCCTGGCCAAACGCTACCTCTCCTCAGTCTACCTCAATGCTACTCTATCCCTCCCCCTTTAAAAACCTCATTAACCTTGGGACGCCTGGGTGGCTCAGTGGGTTAAAGCCTCTGCCTTCAGCTCAGGTCATGATCTCAGGGTCCATGGGATCGAGCCGCGGGGCGGGCTCTCTGCTCAGCGGGGAGCCCGCTTCCCCCCTCTCTCTGCCTACTTGTGATCTCTCTCTGTCAAATAAATAAATTAAATCTTTAAAAATAAATAAAAACCAAATAAATAAATAAATAAATGAAAACCTTATTCACCTTATTTCTGCTCCCCCGATGATGCCAAAATATAATCAAGCAACCACTTGCCAAATTTGTTTGACATGCTACACATTAAGCCAAACTCCTATGTGCATCATCTTCTAACCCCGTTCTGATTCCCACTTTACAGATGGGACGACTAACGTTTCCAGCAGCAAAGTGACTTGCACAAGGTCACTCGGCCAATAAGTTGGTGGAACCAATTTAAACTCAGGTCCAACTGCTCCTCTGTGCAGCCTCACTGGGCCATATACCATTACACCCCAACCGCCCAACCCTGGGTCCCCAAACCCAGAGGCCTGGCAGGGCCCAGGATGGCAGCAAGAGAACAGGCCTCACCTGGGCCCGCTCACCTGTGAAGGGGTCCCAGATGTGCACGGCCCCGTCGCAGCTCACCACGTACTGCGGGGCCTCGAGCTGGCCCACGAAGAAGACACTCTTGCGGTGCTGGGTGTAGATGAGGCGCGGGGCCGTCTCACTGGTGCCATCCCCGGAGTTGTAGAGTGGCCAGAGGCGTACCGTACGGTCCTTGCTGCCACTCAGGAAGAAGTCCTCGCTGCTCAGGGGCGCCACGCACTTGACGGCCCCCGAGTGGCCCGGGAAGCTCTGCAGGCGGATCTGGTGGAAGTGGAAGTGGGCGTCCTGCTGGCTCACGCCGATCTCGTACTGCCAGTACGCCAGCCAGTTCCCGCTCAGCCCGTGGGCGCTCCGCGGCAGCTCCCGCTTCAGCGCGTTGTCCTCCTCGCTGCTGACGCCCCCGCCGCCCGCCCCCGGGATGGGGCCCAGCAGGCCGGGGCTCTCGGCCTGCGGGTCGTCGGGAATCTGGATGCGGTTCCCGACCAGGACGCTCCCAAAGGTCCCCGAGTGGCCGTCGTCCCGGGGGCCGCCCCCGCTCTGGGGGTCCCACTCGGGGCTGGTGCTGGGCACGGTGGGCTCCATGCTGGCCGGGCTGTGACTGCTTAGACTGATGCTCTCCAGGTACAGCCCAGCCAGCTCCCCGACCAGCTCGTGGTTGGGGATGATTTTCCTGATGATGTCACCTGGATGGGGGTGGGAGTGGTCCCAAGATTAGGGAAGATGGCGGGCAGCTGCCACCACCCAGCCAAGGCTTGGGAACCACAGAAGACAGGGCAGGTGCTAGCTGTGCAACTCTGGGCAAGTAACTCTTCATCTCTGAGCCCGTTTCTTCCCTAGAAAAACATGGATTCGTTCACATGCGCGTCCTCCATACGTGCTGGGTGCCACGTGGCATGGGAAACAGAACGGTGAGAAAGGCAGCCAGTACTCTCCCTCCCAGGACTCAGATTTTCGTGGAGGAACAATAACATATCTGACCACAGGGCCGCTCTTCCCATTCAGGGAGACGACACACGTAACCATTCAGCAGTGCCAGGCCTGCACGGGAGGCTACGCAGATGGTGGGCTGCTTATTCCTCCCAGAAGCTCCTGAAGATGTCCTTCCATCAGCCCGAGGCCTCTGCCTTCCCTGGGGATACTCTAGACCAGCTCCTGTGCCTCCCTGCTGGCTAATGCTCAGTCCCTGTTTATACGTCGCCTTGGGACTCTGAGGTCTGACGGACAACACTGTGCTGAAGACCCACTACGGACTCTGGGGGCAAGGGGAGCACGGAGCCCTCCTGGGAGAAGAGACAGAGCCACAAAGGCTTTGCAAGGGAATGTGATGGGGCAGTACCCAACAGGCAGGAGAAGGGCACGTAGATTGTATACGCCATCTCCAAGGTGAACACCTTCTGCAGCTCGTCCAGCAGGCTGGGGTCCACTAGCCGCTGCTGCCCGTCGGAGAAGGCCACCTCCGGCAGCTGACCCTCGCTGCGGCCCACAGCATCCAGCTTCAGATCCTGGGGGCAGGGCAGCCCAGAGCAAGTCAGCCAAGTTCACGGCCCCTGCCCCGCCCAGTCTAGCCAGGTAAGGGAAGTAGGTCTGCCTACCTGGTGCTGAAGCTCGTGCAGCTGAGAGAAGACTTGAAAAAAGGTGGCCACGGGCTCGCTTAGGTGCTGCTGGACCATCTCCTGTCCGATGCGCAGGCATATGAGGGCGATGAGGCTGATGGTTTTCACACACAGGACAGTCCGGGCCTGGGCCCCACTCGGGAACCTGGAAAGAGGGCACGTGAGCTCCAGCGGCCCCCCTACCTCGGACGCCCCCACTCTGCAGGACCTGCCCAGAATCTCAAAAGCTTTCAATGAACAGAGCTCCAAGACTGATTGGTCCAAACGAGATAAGGAAACTGAGGCACAGGAAGAAGGTGTGGCTTGCTCAGGGTCGCACTGCTGGATCAGAACCAGGACTCCCGACACCCAGTCTCACTCCCAAGCTTCCCAGCCCCTCCTGGGCAGCCCCCTCAGCTGGGCTACTCCCTGCACACGGGTGGGACAGCAGCCTACCCAGTGACGAGGGAAGTGAGGAAGCTGAGCACGGGCAGTAAGACCTCGTGGCTGATTCGGGGCAGGATATCCATGAGGGTGGTGTCCGAGAGGTACACGATGATCTTCTGGGTCAGGGTCACCGCCGCCAGCAGCCCGGCCTCCTTCCGGCTGTTCAGTCGACTGGGGCCTGGCGTGCTACCTGGGGCCACCTAGGGCCACAGAGTGGATGAGGGCCAGGCTGCCCACGGACCCAATCTGGGACTCCCAGATTGCCCGGGTCTGCCCTCAAGCTCCTCGGCCTCCCCGGAGGGCGCCCCGGCAGTGACTGACCAGGTAGCTGATGTAGGGCAGGTACTGGTAGGTGAGGACAGGCTCCCCGTACAGATGAGCGATGTGCAGGAGGCAGCTGAGAACTGGTCCCGACACTATATCGCCCAGGACCGGCCTCTTCTGGTAGATGTTGCCCGCACTCAGCGGGGGACTCTCCCCGCTGCTCACCGTGAACTGCTGCCGAGCGGGCCCTGCCAAGGAAGAACCAGCAGCCTCGAGCAGCTCGCAGCGGGCACAGGGGAGCTCAGTCTTCCAGGAACCAGCGTAGCCGCTCCCGCTCCCTCTAGCCTGGGGCCCACCCCATGCCCTACCCGAGGAAGGAAGTAGCTTACAGACGGGGACCCGGGACCTGGCAGGGACGTGGAAGTGGGAAGGATCTCCTACAGGGGGCTGAAGATGGACCGAGGGTCTGAGATGGAGCCCCCTCTCTGGCACCGACCGCAGGCCTTACCAACATAGCAAGACGTCAGCAAGCGGAGCAGGTTCCGGGCCACGTAGCGAGAGGCCACCGTGGGGCCGAGCTTGGCAGACAGCCAGCGGACCATCTTGCAGGCCGTATCTGCAAGGCGGGAGCAGGTCCTGAGCTCATCAGATACCGATGGCTTGCTGCTCCTCCCACCCCACCCCACGGCACCCCTCCTAGCCTTGCAGATACCTGCAAACCTGCCAAGGAGCCGCACCGAAGCTGGGTGCCCCCCACCACCCACCTCTATTTCACAGTGCCAGAGGGGACCTGAGGCTTTAGGGCTGCCCCAGGTGACCCTGGCTTCGGGGCTACTCCAGAATCCTCTCCTCGGGCACAACTTGCAGGAAGGTTACCCTTCCAGTCAATCTTCTTAAGCTGCTAAATGAGGCCTCGTCAGGCCCCGGCTCCCTCCCACTCTGGCCTCTGCTCCCTCTTCTTCCTTCCACTCTCCCTGTCTAACCAGGCTAGCCTTTCACTGCTTCTTCAATGGAACCACAGCCACAGAGCCTCACACATGCTGTTCCCTCTGCCTGGTATGCTCTTCCCACTACAGACCCTACCATTTTTGCCTTGCTACCTCCTATTCATTGGACCTCAACTGTCTCTACCCTTTTTTTTCCTCCTAAAGATTTTGCTTATTTATTAGAAAGAGAGAACACGAGTGGGGGTGGAGAGGCAGAGGGAGAAGACGACTCCCCCCAACATGGGGCTCAATCCCAGGACCCCAAGATCATGACTTGAGCCAAAGGCGGATGTTTGACTGAGCCACCAGGTGTCCCTGGCTCTACTTTCACAGAAGCCTTCTCTGACCCCTGAAAACTAGATCTAAGCCCTATTTATAGTCCCTTGTAGCACCTAGCCCTGTTCTTTACAGCATTACTTTACCTAAGGCACCTGCTCCGCTAGGGGTGAGCTCCAGGAAGGCAGGCCCACATCTGTGCCGCGCGTGAATCTGTTCGATCCACTCCTTGGCACAGACGGGGTACTCAGAAATGTTGAATGAAAACCAGAGTGAAGAAAAGTTGGTACCTATTTTTCTCAAACTATTCTAAAAACAGAAGAGGAAGGAAAATTTCCAAATTCATTCTATGAAGCAGTATTATCCTGATACCAAAACCAGATAAAGACACTCAGAGAACTACCAGCCATTATCTCTGATGAATATAGATGCAAAAATCCTCAACAAAATACTAGCAAACCGAATCCAACAACACGTTAAGAAAATCATTCAGGGGTGCCTGGGTGGCTCAGTTGATTAAGCGACTGCCTTTGGCTCAGGTCATGGTCTCAGAGTACCGGGATCGAGTCCTGCATTGGGCTCCCAGCTCCATGAGGAGTCTGCTTCTCCCTCTGACCTTCTCTCCTCTCATGTTCTCTCTCACTCTCTCTCTCAAATAAATAAATAAAATCTTAACAAAAAAAAAAAAGAAAAAAAATCATTCAGGTGGCGCCTGGGCAGCTCAGTGGGTTGAGCCTCTGCCTTTGGCTCGGGTCATGATTTCAGGGTCCTGGGATCGAGCCCCACATCGGGCTCTCTGCTCAGCAGGGAGCCTGCTTCCCCCTCTCTCTGCCTGCCTCTCTGCCTACTTGTGATCTCTCTCTCTCTCTCTCTGTCAAATAAATAAATAGAATCTTTAAAAAAAAAAAAATCATTCAGGACGATCAAGTGGAGTTTATTCCTGGGATGCAAGGATGGTTCAATATTTGCAAATCGATCAACATGATACATCACATCAACAAGAGAAAGGATGAAAACCATATGACGGGGCGCCTGGGTGGCTCAGTCGTTCAGCGTCTGTTTTTGGCTCCGGTCATGATCCCAGGGTCCTGGAATCAAGCCCCACATCTGGCTCCCTACTCAGCGGGGAGCCTGCTTTTCCCTCTGCCTGCCGCTCCCCCTACTTGTGCGTGGCCTCTCTCTCTCTCTGTCAAATAAACAAAATCTTAAAAAAAAGAAAAAAGAAAAAAACCATATGATCATTTCAACAGATGCAGAAAAAGCATTTGACAAAGTACAACATTCATTCATGACAAAAACCCTCAACAAAGTAGGTTTAGAGGGAACATACCTCAACACAATAAAAGCCTTATATGAAAAACCCACAGCAAACACCATTCTCAATGGGAAAAAACTAGGAGCTTTTTCCCTAAAGTCAGGAATAAGACAAAGATGTCCAGTCTCACCACTGGAAGTCCGAACCACAGCAATTAGACAACAAAAAGATCTAAAAGGCATCTAAATTGGTAAGGAAGAAGTAAAAGAAGAAGTAAAACTTCCACTATTTGTAGATGACATGACACTATATATAGAAAACCATAAAGACTCCACCAAAAAACTACTGGCACTGATAAATGAAATCAGTGAAGTTACAGGATGCAAAATCAACGTACAGAAATCTGTTGCATTTCTATATGCTAATAATAAAGCAACAGGAAATGAAATTAAGAAAACCATCTCATTTATAATTGCACCAAAAATAATAAAATGTCTAGGAATAAACTTAACCAAAGAGGTAAAAAACCTATACTTTGAAAAATATAAACATTGATGAGAAAAATTGAAGACAACACAAATAAATGAAAAAGCATTCTATGTTCATGGATTGGAAGAATGGATATTGTTAAAATGTCTAAAATACCCAAAGCAGTCTACAAATTTAATGCAATCCCTATCAAAATACCAACAGCATTTTTTGCAGAACTGGAACAAACAATCCTAAAATTATTATGGAACCATAAAGGACCCCGAGTAGCCAAAGGAATCTTGAAAAAGAAAAGAAAAGCTGGAGATATCACAATTCCAGACTTCAAGTTATATTACAAAGCTGCAGCAATCATAACAATATTGTCCTGGCACAAAAACAGACACACTGATCAATGGAACAAAATAAAAAAACCACGAATAAACCCACAATTATACGGTCAATCTTCAATACAGGAGGAAAAGAAAGACTATACAATGGGAAAAAGACAGTCTCTTCAACAAGTGGTGAAAAACTGCACAGCTACACTCAAAAGAATCAAACTGGGGGTGCTTGGGTGGCTCAGTCAGCTAAGTGTCCTACTCTTGATTTCAGCTCAGGTCTTGATCTCAGGGTCTTGAGTTCAAGCCCCACACTGGACTCCACCTGGTATGGAGCCTACTTTAAAAAAAAAAAAAAAAAAAAGGAATCAAACTGGCCCACTTTCTTACACCATACACAAAAATAAACTCAAAATAGTGAAAAAATTAAAAATAAACTCAAAATGGATTAAAGACCTAAATATGAGACCTGAAACCATAAAGAATCCTAGAAGAGAGCACAGGCAATAATTTCTCTGACACAAGCAGCACCAACATCTTTCTAGATGTATCTCCTGAGGCAAGGGAAATAAAAGCAAAAATAAACTACTGGGACTACATCAAAATAAAAAGCTTCTGCACAGCTAAAAAAAACAATCAACAAAACTAAAAGGAACCGAAAGAATGGGAGAACATATCTGCAAATGACATAACTGATAAAGGCTTAGTGTCCAAAATATATAAAGAACTGCTACAACTTAACACCGAAACACAAATAATCCAATTTAAAAATGGACAGAAGACATGAACAGACATTTCTCCGAAGAAGACATACAGATGGCCAACACATGAAAAAATGCTCAAGATCACTCATCATCAGGGAGATTCAAATTAAAACTACAATATCGAGGCGCCTGGATGGCTCAGTCAGTTCAGCGTCTGCCTTTGGCTCAGGTCATGATCCCAGTGTCCTGGGATGGGGCCCCGAGTTGGGCTCCCTGCTCAGCGGGAAGCCTGCTTCTCCCTCTCCCACTCCCCCTGCTTGTCTTCCCTCTCTTGCTATGTCTCTCTCTGTCAAATAAATAAATAAAATCTTTAAAAAAAAAAAAGAGTACATGTGCCGTGATGAGCCCTCAGAGTCATGTATAGAATTGCTGAAACACTATACTGTACACCTGAAAACTAAGAAAACACTGCAGGTTAAATATACTGGAATTTAAAAAAAAACAAAAACCATAAGATGCCCGGCCAGCTCAATCAGAAGAACATGGGACTCTTGATCTCAGGGTCATGAGTTCGAGTCCCATGCTGGGTGTAAAGATGACTTACTTCAATAAATAAACAAATGACCAGAGAACTGTTTGACCAACACCTTAAGGCCTGAGAACTCACCGAGGAGGATCTTTTGTTCTTTGCCCTCTGACTGCTCAGTTAGCGGCTCCTCCTCTTCCTCCCCATCTGTCTCGCCACCGTGGGCCACCACCGTATCCATGGACAGCACGGTGTCAGAGAGAGTGAGCTCAGACGCCCTGGTGATCTCGTCTTGCTCCCCGTCCCCCTCCTCCTCCTCCAACACCACCACACAGCCTTCGTCCTCCTCCTCTTCCTCCTCTGAGCCCTCGCTCTGCTTCAAGTCCTGGCTGCTATCGCCTGACCTGAGGCTGCTCTTGTCCACGGGCGCGCCCCCCTCCTCGGCAGCCCGCTCCTCGCCCAGGGAGGTCTCGCTGGTGCTGCTCTTGTCACTCAGCCGACCCAGGCTCACAGCCTCGGCTTCCTGGGGCTGTGGGGACTCTGCCACATAGAGCCCAGCCTGGAAGTCCTCGGTCTCAGGGAGGTAAGCCTGGTCGTGGAAGCTGACGCCAGACGTGTAGTCTGGGAGCCCCAGGCCCGAGGAGGCTGCAGGCTCGCCATCCATCGGCATCTCCTCCCTGAAAGCACAGGAGCTGGGCCTGGACCCCGGGAGCTCACTCTCCTCATCCTCGGGGGCACCCACCAGGCCCTTGCTTTCCTCCTGGGAGGCCTCTGTGCCGGCCAGCACCTGGAGGACGTGGGGCAGCAGGTGGATGAGAAAGGCCTGCAGGCCCAGCCGCACCATCAGCTGGGCCACGAAGCAGTCTGTATATAAGTAGAAGCGGCCGTGTAACCTGCAGGGGCTCTCATAGGCACCGATGAGAGGCTTCAGGAGGTACTTATTAGCATTTCTGGGGCCCAGGGCCTTAGCGACCGGTTCGAAGAGGTACCAGGCTGCGTACACGGCCGTGTGCTCCTCAGACATGAGCGACAGCACGAAGGGCAGCAGGATCTCCAGGCCCTCCGGGGTGATGTCACTCAGCACTGCCCCCAACTGCTGCCACAGTGTGAACACCAGCTCCCGCCCCTGGGCCTCGTCCTCCACGCGCCTTGCCTGATACAGGAGGATGAACTTGTGTAGCGCCGGGAAGTACGGGGGGAAGGGAACCACGGAGCTGAAGGGGCTGAGGAGCTGGGCCGGACAGGGAGGGGGCAGTCCCTGGGAGACGGGCCTGTACTCAAAGAGCGGGGCCAGTTTGCCCCTCCCTGCCACCACGGGGCCTTCGGGTCCGCTTAGCTGCAGGAGGATGTCGAGCACGGGCTGCAGAGACACGGGGACCTCCTTGGGGTGGCGCAGGCAGAGCCCCCGAACAGCCTCAAAGCGTACCCACAAAGGGGCGTCAGGCGGCAGTGTTCGGACCCTGGTGGCAAACACCATCTCAGCCAACAGGACCCCCAGCGCCTGCATGTCCCGGTGGAGGAGTTCCCGCAGCTGCATGGGTGGCTGGACCTGCGGCTGCTCAGGCACCTCCAGCTGGCTCCCAAGGCCTTTGGTCAGGAAGTTGCCGAGTTTCTCCAGCCCTTCCAGGGCGTGCACAGGATTGAAGCCCTCGGGAAGAAGAATCTTCCCCTCCTCCCCTTCCCCAGGGTCTGCGCCAGCGGGTTTGCTCCTGCGGCCCGGCCGAGAGGCCGAGGCCACTGAGAAAGACAGGAGGCCTGGGGGGGCTTGATTGGAGGCAGAGGAGGAGGCGCCTGGCTGGTCACGGGCTTTCCCCGCGGGGGAGATGGAATCTAGGGCTTCCGTGGCCTGTTCCAAGTCGTCTTCCCCTCCCCCGGGCCTGTCTCTGGCCCAGCCAGCCTCGCAGGGAGTGCCCTCCAAAACCAGCCTGCCCGCCCCATTCGTAAGCTGTCCTGGTAAGTCTTCCCGGCCGGTGCTCTCCTGGATGGTCTGGAACAACACTCTGGGGATGAATGGGGGCTCAGGGGCCAGGGCAGGAGCCCCGGCCAGGCGCTGGGGGTGCGGCTGATCGAAGAGCTGCACCACGCCATAGCTGGTCAGGTGGGTGTGGGCGTCCACCAAGTGCAGACACACGTTCTTCTCCTTCACAGCCTCCTTGCCCTGCAGTTTGTAGCCAAAGGTGAGGTCGATCCAATGGTGCAGGTCCTGGGACACCTCTCGGCTCTCCAACAGGGCCCGGTGGGCGGACACGAACTCGCGACTGGAGCCGCACCAGGCCGGCACATCCAGGTCAGGCATGTCGGGATGGATGGAGGAGAAAATCGAGGGATCGGCGTAGAACTCAGGGATGCACTCGTCAGGCGTCCAGCTCTGCATGCGCTCCATGCTGGCGGGATACTCGTGGGGCTCCCACTGTGCCCGCACGTGTCCACAGAGCACCGAGCGGGGCGTCCGCCGAGCCTTGTACACGTAATACGTGATGTCGGAGAGCACGTCTGAGATGTGGTGAGGAACGTGAGGTGGCTCCCCGCCCCCCGCGCCACCGGCCACAAACGCCTGCCGCGTCATCTCGTAGGTGAAGTCCAGCTGCTTGTCCCCCTTGTTGAGGCGGAACTTGGACTTGCGGAGGTCTCGAAAGCGCCCATGGGGGGTGGTGAAGTCCACCACCCAGGGCAGCACTGGGTGGTAGTTGGGATCGCCCTGCCGTCGACCCGCCAACCTATTTAGCTGCATGAGGTAGTGGAAGTTGCTGATGCGGCCATGGACCCAATCTAGCACAAGGCCCCGAAGTTCCTCCCGGCAGGTGGGACACCCAGGTCCCCCTCCTCCCTCCTCTCCAGGTCCGACACCTGGCCCATTCCTTGCCACAGGGCTCTCCTCATTCTCATCCTCCTGGGGCCTCTCGTAAGCACTCAGGTCCAGCCGGAGCTCGCTGCAAAGCTTCTCATCTATGGCGATGTGGTGCAAAGTTAGGGCCCCGCAGGCCAGTCCCTGGCGGTGACAGGCATCCATGGCCCTCAGCACACGGAAGAGAATGAAGAGCACCTTGGCTTGGCTGTTGGTCAGCTTGGCAGGGCTAAAGGTGACCACATCGTGCAGGGAGAACTGCACGTACGGGTGTATCATGTACAGCATCTCTGGAGACTCGAGCAGGGCCTCAGCTCGCAGAAGACTGGGACAGGCCAGGCTGCCCCGAGGGGGACAGGGACCCTCTCTTACAGACGATGGGCACTGGGTAAACTCACCCACCGACAGGAAGGAACAACCATAGACCCTCTGCAGAGCCTGTCGGACTAAGTCCAGCGCGGGGACAGCTGAAGGCGCAGGGCTGTGACTGTAGGGCTGCCCGTAAGTGCGATAAGCATGGCGCCACAAGTTGCGGTAATTCTGTGCAGCCACATCCTGCATAAAGCGAGTAAGTGTCTCGGGGCTGCCGGACCCCTCCTCGGAGGGCAAGCCGCCGCCCAGGGGGTAGGACAGCCTCCGTTTCCGCAGCCCGTGCACCTCCACGCGCGTCCAGCCGGGGGGCAGCTTCTGCACGGAGCGTTGCAGAAGAGTCCTCACTTCCGCCTCACTCAGGCCCTCTGCCCGGGGGCAGGGTCCGGGGGGCAGCCGGCGCTCACGGAGGCTGGCCAGCCAGCGCGCGGGCACTAGGGCCACCACGTGGGTGCCCCCCGGGGCCGGAGCCAGCTGCCGGGCATCGATGTTCAGGTCCTTCTCCACGCTCTGGAGCAGCTCCTCCATGTCAGGGCTTGGGGGCGGGGACCAGCCGTACGCCCCGTGGGTAAGAGCGACTTCCCGCCCCTTGCTCCCCAGGGCCATCCCCTCCCGGCCGCCTGGGGGCAGCGCGGGGCTGAGCCCGGCCACGACCCTGCCCACGACGGCTTCCGGGGTGCCAGGCCGGGCGGGTAGGGAGGGATGGGTGAGGGCCCGGGGCTGAGGCCGAGGCGGTGGGGGTGGGCCGGGGACAGAGGAGGGGAAGCTGGGACGCTCTTACCCCTCTGCAGGGTCCTGCGCTCCGGACGCAGCCGGGTAGGAGCCGTGGGGCGCCTGACTCGGGCTCTGCCGTGACCGGTCAGCTGATGGGGATCACGTGATCTCCCCGGCACGGAAACAACCGCACGTGGCTCGGAGGGGCCGGCCGAACCGCGCCTCCCGCCGGCGCCACCGCCTGGCAGGTCTCGGTGCCCTCCTTCCCCGCACTCTGCTCCTGTCAGGTGGTGGCTTCGTTTCCTCGGGGTGCAGGGGAGGGGAGTGCTGAACGGCCCACGAGATTTCCCCTCCCTTCCCTGCTTCCTCCTGCACGCATCAGAACGCGGATTTGAGGAGGATTTTCCCGGAGATTCCAGCCTTTAGCGGGCTGATCCCACGCTCTCCTCTGGTTTTATAGATAAGAAACCGCAGGCTGAGCTGGGGCTTTTGACATTAAGTCCCTTCAGGGCCTCCATGCTGCCTACCAAGTGAAGCAGCTTTTAGTTTTCCAACACATCTCATCAATAACATTCCATCTTGTCTTTACAACAACCCCTGAAGTAGAAAAAACAGTTAATATTGCTCATATTTTACAAGTGGTAACCAAGCTCTACCAAAGAGACTTGCCCAAGTGGCAGAATGGAAACTTGGAAGCTGGTTCACAAATTTTCTGCCCTAGAGTCCTCCCTCTGCGCCCCTCCCCCGCGCCCCAGCCCTCTTGGGGCTTTCTCTCTCTTTCAAATTCTGGGCGATCTGAGAGAGAGAGAAGTGTCCCAGGCCCAGAAGCTTGTGGTTCTTGAGAGGAAATGTTCCCCCAAGACTTCTCATTGAAGATCGGCCTCTGACGTGCCAGAGCCTGCTGCTGTGGTCAGAGTCTTGCAGTTGCTACCTTGGCTGGGGGGGTGGTTGGGGGGAGAATGGGGCACAGGACAGGGAGCAGAAACCAAAGAACTGGCACCAAAACTACACGACTTCTAGGGGTCTCAGTTCTGACTCGTTTGCAGGACAGATAGGCCATTGTAGTAAAACCACTGGCTGTTTTTTTGAGTCTCTTCTAGAAGGAGATTTTGCCTCATGGAGGAATTTGGTGTAGAGGTTTGGGGGATCCATGAAGACACTTAAGAAAAACTAAAGTCCTAATTACAGAGGAAACAAATGGCTCCGCTGTGATCTGATTCCATCTGCATCCTCTTTCTTTGAAGCAGCAGGAAACCTGGTGTTCTCGGTCACATGGCCTGGGGCAGTAATAACTTACAACCATCATTCATGGAGCACTGATTAGGAGCCAGGCACCCTGCTAAGCACTTTGCATATCTTGTTTTGTTTAATCCTTACCACAACCCTTTTAAGAAGATATTTTTATAACCACTTAGGATAAGGCCGACTGCCTTAGGTAACTTGCCCAAGGTCACACAGGTAAGAAGTGGTAGAGCCAAGATTCGAACCCAGACTGTCTCATTCTAAAACCAATGTTCACTGTTCTCCTTAGCCATACGGTATTATTTTTTCACCTGAGAAATGAGGGGTTCCTTGACAATCTCCATCCCCAAATTTGTTCTGAGTACCTGAAGGCAGAAAACGGGTTTTGATAAAAGGTAGTGCCTGCTGCTAAGGACTGATGAAATTGGGTTCGCCTGGTCTGTGGTCTGTTTACCTAGTCTGAGCAGGCCCTACTTTGTCTTCCTGCAAGTCGGTGTGTGCTCTGCCCTCTAGTGGTTTCGCTTGCAATACAACAATGACCTTGAGTATAACTAACCTTAACTTAAAGATTCTTTTCTCCCCTTGAATAGGATGGCCTTACAATGCTGGGCACTGGTGCACTAAGATTTCTGGGGGCCTCCGACAACTTCCCCAATCCGAGGCCTAAAATAGTGGTTTTCAAACTTGATGATGTACTTCTGATTCAGTAGTCTGGGGTGAGACCCAGGAATCCGAATTTTTAACTGCACCCCAGTTCATTCTAATGCAGGTTATCTGCAGGCCACATCTTGATGTAATGATCTGTAACAGCTCAATTCCCACATTTCCCCGGAATCCCAAACCAAGCACCCTTGGGCTTTGGGGAATCTGGGACCAAATTAGCTACTCCCTTTTGCCAACTTCAATATTGAGTTTCCTGGAGGTCATGGCTTGGATAGTCGGGGAGAGAAGCTGCAGCTGCCCAGGCAGTCAGCCCATGCTGAGTGAGGTTGGTTCTTGCTGATCTGGCAGGGAGAAAAGTGAAGGAAGCTAACATTTAGTGCAGCAACTGTGGGCCAGATACTGTGCTAGGTGTTTTCAAATATAATCCTTTTTTAATCCCTACAATAAACCGTGAATTTATTATTCACTCTCTTGCAGATGAGGAAATTGAGGTGCAGAGATGTTGAGTATCTTCACCAAGTTCACAGCTGGTAAGGGCTGGAATTTGAATCCAAGTTTGCCTAAGTCAGTAATTCTCTACTGGGGGAGATTGTGACCACCAGGGGACATCTGGTAATGTCCAGAGACACTTGTGGTTGTTATAACGGCAGGGCAGGGGTGTTGCTAATTTCATCTAGTGGGCCAGGGATGCTGCTAAGTATGCTACAAATGACAGCCCCCACAAGAAATTATCTAGCCCAAAATGTCAGTAGGGCTGAAGTTGAGAAACCCTGGACTCAAAGCCTGTGCTTTTGCCCTATGGGGTGGGAGGGTGAAGGGAGGGAGAGTTAGCAGAAAAAAGTGGAGATGGACCTACCCCAAAGGCCTTGGGTAGGAAGGGGTTGGGACTTCCAAGATAAGGATAATAGATAATGGGGGCAGCTGGTGAGGTTTCTCTTTCTTCCAAGCTTGGCCAAGGCCCTGCTCAGTTTCTCCCAACCTTGCCAAGTCAGTCCTGGGACTTCACACTAAGTTTGTCCTGGAATGACCCTCACTCCCAGCTCAGGGCTGGGGTAAAATATTTACCTGGGTCTTCCTGCAGGGCTTCCCAGTCAAAGCCCCTGGTTCCTAGGATCAGTGCCTTCCACCTGCAGCCCCTGGAAAGCTCCACATTAGCACCCTTGCTGTAGAGGGTGAAATAAAAAAGGGCCAGGTGGCATCTAGGTTAAAAGTGGAGTGAATGGGCAAAGCGAAGAGAGTCCCCTTAGCTGTCCCTGTCTGGGAAGGAACAGGGCAACTTGAGTAGGGAGTTGGGGATACATGGCCTGGGGAGCAGGATTCTAACCCCAGGAGGCTTGCTTTCCACAGCCATTCCTCTCCTCTAGATTTGGTTTACTGCTTCACTGGACCTTCCCCAACACCCACTCCTGGAGCACCCACACACCCAGCCAGCCACCATCCTGGGCTTCCCCACTACTGGCCTCCTTCTAGACCTGGGAAGGCGGGTCTGAGCTGACTGTGCAGACAGGAAATACCTCTCGTTCCAAGCTCAGAACCTCTGAAGAACTAACCAGCAGATTGGGGGGGGGGGGGGGATGGCCATAGGGAAGAGGGAGACAGTCTTGGAGTGAAAGAGGAAAGAAGATACAAGCAGGTCCCCCATATTTGGGGTTCCATCTCCTTTCTTCCCTCACTACCGGAGAGGGTTGGGGCGGAGGCGCGGGGGTGGGTGGGGGGGATAAGGGATGGAGGAGGATGTGGTAACAGCTGATTCGTCCCCTGAGGTCACACTTTCCAACAATCAGCTGTTACTGGGGTGGAAGGCAGGAAGTTTCCTTAAAGGCATACTGTTCTGAATGCAGACTCAGAATTCTGGAGTTCCTAGGAACCACAGCAATTACTTGGTGGAGCCCGTATTTAGTACAGGGAAACTATCTCACACCCCAGACTCATCCTTTCGGCTCAGTTACCCTCACACTCAATCGGGAGCCTATGGAAAAGTCACGGATCCCTGTCCACAGATTCGTCTTTGGAGGAGCGGGGGTGGGGGTGGGTGATAAATTGCCACCGGTCCCAGACTTGCCCCTTTAAATAAGCGGTTCAGTAGCTTTTGCCAAGTCATTGGGTTCCTCCTGCTTTTGCCCATTCCCCGCCCCCCAGGCTCTGATTGGCCCCTGGGGAAGAGGCAGCCTCCTCATTGGCTCTACCTTTGAAATCCCTTCTAAGTAGGCCTGAGTCAGTGAAAGGCTTCTGGAGGGCGGGACAGAATGGAGTATTAGGCGGAGGATGGGGTTGCTTACCAGTTGACATTTTGGCACGACCCATCCCCTAGTTTCCGACCACAAGTCTTGCTTCGACCCTCAGGTGAAGACTGTACTATGAATCTTTTGTTAGGAGTCTGCTGCTCGAGAGGCTCTGTCTACGACTGGGATGAGACATACTCTACAAGAAAAGTCTCCTGGTTAGTAAGGGCCACATACTCTACAAGAAAAGACTCCTGGTTAGTAAGGGCCCGCCAGGAAAGGAGGACTAGCTCTCTCCAGTGAAAGCTAGCTCTAGGCGAGGTGGGCAGTTTTCCTTTCGCCCAAAGCCCTCAGGAGTCCTCATCCAATGGTAGAGCGTGCTGCCCTGGAGGCCAATTTCCACCTTCAGTTCTACCCACACCTGCTGCTTCGCCTGCTCCATCTTTCCCTAGAGAGCTATCGCCTCATGCGCAGAAGCCAGCGAATCTGTTTTGCGGTAGTCTAAAAGAAACAAGGCTCCCCAAAAGGAGGAGCTGTAGCCCTTTAAGGACTTCGCCGGGATGGATTCAGAAATGAGTTTAAAAATGCCAACTCACAGAGCGCGCTGGATTCTGGGAACGAGGTGTCAGACCGAGAACTACATTGACCAGTGTGCACCGCAAACACACACGCCTTTACTTCCTTCTGCTCTTTAGGACTCTGGTTTGACGTAGCGCTCCTCAAAGTAAGCGGCCTTAGGCGGAGGGCTCAGCCACACCCTTTCATCTATTGGCGAGCTCGTGAGCTGGTGGGCGTGGCCTAGCGCAGCTCCACCAAGCGAAGGGGTGGCCTCCTTGCCAATCAGAGCTAAGACGCCGGGAGAGGCGGGACCTGGGCGAAGTGCTGGCGCCCCCGAGTGGGTGTGGTCACGCTGCCCAGCAGTGGGCGGTGATTGGCCCTGGGCGGTGCAATCGCAGCTTGTGCGTCACGACGCCGCCAGCTGATCGGAGACTGGAGCCGGTGTGTGCTGGGCGCAGGGAAGACAGAGCGCCGCCGGCCGTGGGGAACGGACGCACTGATTTGCTCCCTTACCCTCAGCACCCCCCACCCCCACCCAGCACCAGGTGGGTGTGAGCTGGGGTCCCGGCCGCACTGGAGGGAACCATGCTAACGGGGTAATGGGGGAAAGTAGGGTCCTGGTGGCCACACCCTGCCCTTCCGGGGGAGGGGTGAGGGGGCGGCGGGGGCAGGGAGGCTCTTCGGGAGAGGGGGCCTGGACTGGCTGGAGTAGTGTGGCAGGAGGCTTAAAGAAAGAGTCCGGGACGACAGTCGTGGCAGAGGGTTTTGCAGAGTGACTAGAAGGAAGACGAGGGGCTAGGGGGCTGGGGGCAGCTAACCTCGGCGCCCCTTTTCAGAGGATATGAGAACTGGCCTCCCAGCTTGGGGAGGGTTTGGACCGGGCGGGTAGCGGGGAGGTAGTTTTCCTCTACTGGCAGTCAGTTGGTCAGGGCCAATTGAGCGCCCTGGCAGGGAAGGGGTCTCTGGGCGGGCCGGCCCCTCCTCTCGTTCCCTCCAGGGGATGTTATGTAAGGGGGGAGGGGAGAGGAGTAGGGGGCGGCGGTGCGGGGGCCTTATGCAACCCAAAGGTTAGGGTTTCACCGCGGCTGGTGGGGGAAGCGGGCTGGAGGAGGACCTGGAAACTCTAACCCCCCCTCCCCAGCCTAACTGGCCGTCTTGGGCCCAGAGAAGGTCACCTCTGCACCTCCCCCCAGCATGTCCGGTTGTGGGGCCCCTAGCCCAGGCCTGGCCCTGACCGCCTGGGAAGCCGGCTGGCTGGGTGGGGCGCCTGGGTTAGTCATCACTGGGCTCCCTCTCTCCCCACCTCTCGGCCAACTCTTGGCCCCTCCCTATGGCCTCTGGCTGGGCTATCGCCCCCACCTCCCTCCGGCCCTAGTTCCAGCCTCCCAACTCATTTGGCCTGTCATCCTGGCTGTCAGACGGGGCTAGGAATTGTCAGGGTGCCAAAGGGTTGATGGAGCAGCTGGTCAGAGGGTCAGTGACCCGGGCCCACCCCACTCTGCAGCCAAGGGCACCTGCTTGGCACAGACTCTGAGCAGCCGTTGAGTCTTATGGGCTGAACAGAGCTGGCTCAGACAGAGGAGAGTGGGAAGGAGTTGGACTGGTCACCTGGGGGAAGGAAGATACCACAAAGTTCGTGTCTCCCCAAGAGGGTTTTTGTAATTTGGAAACCTCCCGCCCCCACTGTAATCTTTCTTACCGTCTGAGTATAGAAGTGTCAAGGCAAGACTTCCTTGGATTCTCACACTGGCATGGGCCATGCCCTTGGACGGAGTGTCAGCACAGACCCGCCCTCCCCAGCTCTCGGCCCTCAAGCCTGCCACGCCCCCAGCCCCCTCCCTGGGCCATGCTGCAGGGCCCGGCTTTTCCTGCTGATTCATGCGTTGGAACTGTGGGGGCGGGGCTTGGAACTTGGAACAAAGTTCAGACATGGAGGGGCCGGCAGACAGCCTGGAATTCATACCAGATGTACCCGGAATGCGCAAGCGGAATGCCTGGCATTTAAGAGTCTTAGGGAAGCTGCCCATCCACCCTGCCCATACCGCCCTCCCCTCCAGCCTTTGGTCCCCTGTCCTCTCCTCCCAGTCCCTGGAGCCTCTGCTGACCTTCCAAACTCTGGACCTTCTCCCTTCTTCACTCTTCCCCAGATGTGGGCCCCCAAAACTCTTCCCAGCTGAACTCCCCGGGAACAAGTCAGTTGGGCTGATCGCTGAACTCACGTTTCTGAACCTAGGGTACAGCTTCTCACCTAGTACCTGGGCAGCTGGTGCAGTGTGTCCAGGGTTTTAAGTCCAGCCCTCTCTGAATGCTGAAGAGGCTGGGCCCTCCATGGATAGCTGGGACAAGGAGGGGTGAGAGCAGATCTGGGTCTCTAGAGCCTTCAGTTCTGGAAAGAGGCACAAGGAAGTATGTTTAGAGCTGCCTCTTGCTTCTTACTGAAGTTAACCGCTCCCGCAGGCTCAGGTCAGAGCCAAGAACGCTTTATTACAAGGTTGAGCGTCTGTCGGAGCTGGACTTTTGTTGGCCAGTGGGACAGTGTCCCTGTCCCTATGGCCCTGCTCAGATCCTTCCCATTTTTTCTTCCTTTTCCTTTTAGGAGCCTGTCCCTCCCACACTCTCACCTGGCTGAGCCGCAGTAGTTCTTCAGTGGCAAGCTTTATGTCCTGACCCAGCTAAAGCTGCCAGTTGAAGAACTGTTGCCCTCTGCCGCTGGCTTCAAGGAGGAGGAGGAAGAGGAGAAGGAGCTGCTTTCCCCTTCATCTGGAAGGTGACAGAACTGGGGCTGGGAAGGTCCGAACAGTGGGAGTGATGATATCTTTTGGGAGAGGGAACCTGTTCAGTTGGAGAGCCTTCAGCCAGACTGGCCCAGCAAGAGAGAACAATTTTAAAGTAGAGACCCTGGTTGGTTTGGGGAATAGATGGTTGTGACCAACCAAGGTTAGTTGGTCTATACTGGTGTGACAAGAGGAAGATAACAGGAGCAAAGAAAACTGTCTACCCCTTTACCCAGATGTCTTTCTTAGCCCTCCTTCCTGGTTTCCCTTTCTTTCCTACTGCCTTTCCAGGTGAGGTCCAAAGTAAATTTCTTCTTCCGGGAAAAGGTCATACTGAAACTCCCATCTTAGTAGTCATCCCCATCCTCTTACCTTTCCCTCTATTTCCTTAGGCTGGCCTAGACCCTAGATTCAGGGATAATCACCTATATGTGGGACCCTTAGACCTCTTGTCTCAGCTTCTCCACCTGTGAGGTGGGGAATCACACAGTTGAGTATGCAGGAGGGAATTTAGAAACCTACTTCTGCGAACTACTCAGAGCCTGGGCTCTCCTCTCCCTGTGGGTGGGAACAAAACAGCTTTTCACATAAGCTATTGCCCCTCCCCCATCCCTGAACACCATGACCCAAGGAGGGTGGGGGGAGGATTAGAAAGGGGGTGTAGGGTTAGACCAGTGCAAGGGGCTAGGAGGAGCTTAGTCTCTCCATTAACATCCCACCATGCAAAGGTGGCCCCAGGCTTCCTCTGCCACCCAAAACAGGACTGCAGCCCCTGATGGGGTTCCAACTGCTGTTCCTGTGTTTCTTCCCTCACTTTACCTTCCAGGATAGTTTGTGAGACTCTGCTCAGGCTTGTGCAGGCGGGAAATTCCCTCCAGCAAGCAAGAGAGGTGGACTGTGGGATATGACCCCCTTTGGAGCATCAAGCAGTATAAGCTTACCACCCCCCACCCCCTAGCTCCTGATGCAGTCTAACTCCTTGGGGCTCAGTTCTGGTGTGGTTCAACCATGGCCCAGCCTCCCTGCCTGAAGGTGGCCAAATTCAGGGGCTACAGGAAGCTGTCCTCTATTGTGGGGCGGGAGGTTTGGAGATAGCAGGATCGAGTCTCCATTTATGAGAAACAGATTTAAGGGAGAGTAGATCATCGAATCCACCCTCCTGCAGCCTAAGCTGGGTGTGTGTGCAACTGCGGTGGAGGGGGTGGGTAGACTGAGTCAACTCAGAGTCTGCAACAAAGATTCCTCTGTCCCTGGACATTGCTTCCATCCTTTCTTCCCCTCCCCGCTTCACTGGCCACAGTGTCCCCCTCCAGCCCTGGGTATGTGGCTCTGCCATCCTCACCCATCATGAAGTAAAGATGAGGAAGAACAGCCTGGGAACACAGAGGCAGGTGGAAGACCAGTGAAGGACCAGGCCTGGAGAGCACAGGGCCCTGTCTGGGCACCCCTCAGAGGGGACCCATAAAGGGCAGGAGCACCCTAGGAGGGGGAAGGCCAGCCAGCCTCCATCAAGGACAAGCTCCCAGCCATCTGCCTCATTCACTGTTTCTCTCCAGTGTTACTTAACTGCCTCCCTCAGAGATAGGAGACTGTATTAAAGTGTCCTGTGGCTTCATTCTCCGATTTCTACCTCCCTACCCTGTAATTTTTATATAAAGTGGCCTCAAGGAGCAAGAACAAGCTGTGAAGGGACATACATAGGAAACTGATAGAAGAAATTCAAATGGATAAAACCATGAAAAACAACGTGCGTTTCATTAGTAATTAAAGAAAGACAAATATAGCCGAAAGCATTTTTCCCTCAGGAAACTATATTTTAAAAAAAGGAAGACCCAGTATTGTCAAAGAAATACTAAAATAACACTCCCATACATTGCATGTGGGGGTGCAAATTGGTACGGCCTTCCTGAATGTCAGTTTGGTAATATGTCTCAAATACTCTAAAAGTTTCCACTGCCTTTGACCTAGTAATTCTACATTTGAGAATTTATCCTAAGAAAATAATTAAAGATTTAGTCACAAGATGCTCATCCGAGTATTGCAATAGAGAAGATGAGAAGCAGCTGTCTGATTGGGAATTCATTTCTTTTCTGCTGTAATGAAAATTTGCAATGGGAAATTGCTTGAGTAAATCATTGTATATCCATCCAGATGGTGGAGTACTGCACAGCCATTAAAAGTCATGTAGAAGAACATTTGACTGGAAAGAAAAATGCTCTTTGAATATTAAAAATGTTATAAAAATAGTGTGTATTATGTGATCCCAATTTTATTTTTTAAAAGATGGGTATATTCTTGAATACATAAAACATGAAAAAGACAAAATGTTAATAATAGTGGTGATCTTTGGACAGTGGAACAAAGTCATTGTAATTTTCCTCTGGCTTTTCTGTAACTTTAAAATTTTCTATATTGTGTATGGTTTTCATATAATAAAATTTAAGAGAATCAGTGTAATTTTTTTTTTAAAGCTTGGAGAGGTGGGTGTGGAGGAATCAAGGGGTGCCCCTGGCCCTTTGGACATAATGGGGTTTTGGTGGAGAAAAAGGGCTGTGAGAATGTGGATAACTTCATTCTCCGGGAGTAGCTGGAATCTACCCTCTCCATGTAGGGGAAACAGCTCTCTGAATTGCTGGCTCTGAGCCAGCTAAAGAGGTGTGGAGTGGAGTAAGGAAAACAGTGAAAACCTGTCACAGTTCGGGAGATTGAAGATGAGGAAGGGGGGGAGATTTTCCTCTTCAGGCTGAAAGATTCTGGAATCCTATCAGTCTTTGTTATTCTCTTGATTCTGCCCCAACCCTGAGGTAACCCTGTGTGACCTCTCCTAGCCGCCTGAGATTGAAAGAGAGAATTTGATTCACCAACCAAGCCCTGGGGGGAGGGGTGCTTTTCAAGACTTCGGCGCTGAGTGGTTTCCTTTCGCCTCCCCTTCCTAATAGCAAGTTTCCTCTGTAGGGGCCCCAAAAGTGATCGGAGGGAGGAGTCCCCAGTGGGTCGCTTCTCCAAAATGGGAGCTGTTGTCCGTTTGAAGGTACCGTGTAAGGGAACGGGACTGTTGGAATCATAGGGTTGTTATGATGTGCTGAAGGTCTGGAAACTTCGGGAGGCTGGAAAGGGTGGCTCCGAGGAAGTGAGATGCCCCCACAGCTGAGACGGGGGATGGTGCGGAGCAGGGCGGTGGCGATGTTTAAGCATTGGGAGTGGGTGTGCGCTGGCCTCTACCTTCAGATCAGCGAGGGTGCCGTGGGAAGAAGGACGACCGGCAGGTGAGAGGTTAGCGTGGACAGAGGAGGTGAAAGACAACGGGGCGGGGCCTGCGGGAGTGTCAGGTGAGATTAGCGACCTATTTGTGGAGCTCCGAGGTTTTTTGGGACACAGGGCGTTGGGGAAGATCCCTATCGACATGCTGGGAGTCCCCCGGAGCTCCGTTGCCAGACTTGGTCCCCAGGAGCCCCCAACCCACCATCCCGCGCTAGGGCGGGACGCGATCGGTGGCGGTGGCTCCGGGGCGTGGCCCCATGGCTGCTCCAATCGCCACCTAGCCGAGTGATGGGGGCGTGGTCAACCCCTGGAAAAGTTACAGCGGATTCCAAAGCTGCGGTGGGCTGGGGAGGCCAAGGATCGGGTCTTGCTCCAGTGACCGCAGCTGGCCTCGGAGGAGTCCCGGCTGAGAGCGCGGGGGTCCAAGGGACTGAACCGGACCTAGCCCGCCCGCCAGGCCATGGCGCCCTGGAGGCTCCTTGTGACCCGCGCCTCCTTCGCCGCATTTCAGGGGCTGCACTGGGCGCTGCAGCTGCTGCCCACGCCGGGATCTGCTGCCCAGGACCGTTGGAAGTGGCGGAACATCTGTGTTTCCCTGGTGCACAGCCTGCTCACAGGGATCGGGGCGCTGCTTGGGTGCGGGGTATAGAGGTTCGGGAGGCACCTGGGTGAGGGTGAGGGGGTGGAAAGCTGAGATTGGAAGACCCAGCGGGCACCTTCAAAATCAAAGCTGGACCTCGAGAGTCTTACACGGGGTGGGGGTGTGAGTGGGTGGGTGAGCGTGCACAGAGAATGGGGTCTGAGTCTGCACGATGCTGACCACAGTCCCCCACCTCATATAGGTTGTTGCTGTACCCCCAGATGGCTGCCGACCCCATTCACGGCCACCCATCCTGGGCCCTGGTGCTGGTGGCTGTGTCCGTGGGTGAGTCTGCAGGGAAGGCTGGGCTGTTTTGTCGGGGAGCGACCTACCAATGATAATTCCAGGTCCCCTTTCCCCTTTCCATAGAGGTCAAATGTTTCTGGCAGCTTTGCTGAAGGAAACGAAAAACCTGGCAAAAGGAGGGGATGAAGATTCCTCTCTAGGAGGTAAGACAACTTAGGGAGAGGCCTAACGCCCCTCCCCCTCATGCCTTGCCCATAGGTTATTTCTTGGCGGATAGAGTTGACATGCTGTGGAACCAGAACTTGGGCCAGGCCTGGGAACTTCTCTGTCATCCTTCGGTGGTGAGACTTGGGGAAAGGAGACACGGGAAGGGTGGTTTGCTCAGGCTTGGGTCCTCAATTTCTCTTCAGGTTTCTGTCCAATGACTTCCCAGAGTCTCTGACCCCTGTTGGTGCTTGATCTCCCCAACTTAGGGCCGGTCTGGGGGGGAGAGGATTGACTGCTGGCCACAGCTGGAGTCTGAGCAATGCCTAAGTAGCTTGGATTCCCTCGGGTATCCTATCTGATTGCAGAAATGTTGCATATGGAGCTTCTCTGACAAAGGGGAGTCCCAGTATAGGGAAAGGGCATGGGGCATGAAAGCGCAGGAATGGAAGTGGGAGGGAGGGAGTTACTGCTGCTGCTGCCCCAGGGAAGGCAGCCTCTGGGCCAAGGCTGCTTCTATACTGTGGAAGGGTTATTTTAAAGCCATTCGGGCCCCAACAGAAGGGTAAGTATAAAGGGTGGGTTCTTGATAGGGTGCCACAAAATCCTTGGGAGCCCCTGTCTTTTTTTTTTTTTTTTTTTTGACAGAGAGAGACACAGCGAGAGAGGGAATACAAGCAGGGGAAGTGGGAGAGGGAGAAGCAAGCATCCTTCTGAGCAGGGAGCCCGATGCAGGGCTTGATCCCAGGACCCCAGGATCATGACCTGAGCCAAAAGCAGATGCTTAACAACTGAGCCACCCAGGTGCCCCGGGAGCCCCTGTCTTAAGGCCTGGGATGTTGGTACATGGCAGGCAGGAGGTCGTGGAAGGTTCTGACCTCTGACCTCGGTTCCCCAGGTCGTGAGCTGCCTCAGCACTGCCCTTCTGTCCAACCATTGTGTGGGCCTCTCTGTAGTGTCTCTGCTCCTGGAGCTGAACTCTGCCTGCACCTACGGAAATTGCTGCTGCTTTCCCACCAGGCCCCATCCCTGGCCTTCAGCATAGCCAGCTGGGCCACCCTGGCCATGCTAGCTGTCTTCCGCCTAGTGCCTCTGGGCTGGATGAGTCTGTGGCTGATCCAGCAGCAACACCAGATGCCTCCCCCTCTGGTCATCCTTAGTGGAACTGGGCTGGTCACAGTGGGTGCCATAAGCACCACACTGGGCACGTATTTTGGTCAATGATGTCCTGCGGCCTCGGCCCCACCCACCCATCCTGGGGCACAAGGAAACCAGGGGCACAAGGAGATGTCGTGATGGTGAGCTTGTCACCAGGGATGATGCCACTCTCTGCCTGAAAGACTAGAGAGAGGCCTTGGGCTCCTCTGCTGCCAGGCCTGGGGCAGGTAGGGCCAGGACAAGGAGATCGTGGTCTACAGTGTCCACTCCATTGGGGGATAACGACTGGGCTGAATTTTCAGTATCTCAGTCCCTCTTCCAAGTAACTCACACTCCTCCCCCATTCCTAGGATCTGAGAAGAAATGCTGATGTTCATCAATGGGTGGGAAACTGGGCTATTGTTCAGTGAATTTCATCATCAGATGACTGCTTCTTCCAGCAAACTTACTCGAGGTACAGCCAGTGCTACCAATCAGGGGAGGCAGGAGGCATGAAGCTAAGCAAAACTGCCAATGACATCCTCTGCTTTGAGCACAGGAACAGGTGAAGGAAGTTGAGGTCCTTTTTTTTTTTTTAAGAATTGTATTTATTTACTTGGCAGAGAGAGAAAAAGCACAAGCAGGGGGAGTAGCAGGCAGAGGGAGAGCAGCCCAACGCGGGGCCCAATTCTGGGATCCCGGGATCTTGACCCAAGCCAAAGGCAGACGCTTAACCGACTGAGCCACCCGGGCGTCTTGAAAGATGAGGTCTTATTAGGACCAGAGAAATCTAATGTGGAGGGGGTGGGTTCAGAGGGAAGAGAGACCTCACCTGTGACCAAATTCCAGCAGGCAGAAGAGGCCACAAGCGGTGCTATCTGTAGCCAGTAGGGATGGACATACTAGTGGCCAAGAAACGGAAGAACTTGTCCACTACGGTTGCTGCTGATATTTCTGGTTCTCAAAGGCACACTACTGTGTTTGTACTTAATACAAGTCCTACTGCCTTTTAAATTTTTAAAAAGCCCACCATCTGGGGCACTTGGGTGGCTCAGTAGGTTAAGCCTCTGCCTTCAGCTCAGGGCATGATCTCAGGGTCCTGGGATCGAGCCCCTGGGATCGAGCTCCCTGAGCAGGGAGCCTGCTTCCCCCTCTCTCTCTGCCTGCCTCTCTGCCTACTCGTGATCTCTCTCTCTCTGTCAAATAAAAAAAAATAAAGCCCAGCATCTGCCTTTTAAATTTTCTTACTATCTTCTAAGCTCTTCCAAGAAAATGCAGCTTCTTAAAGGAATGAGCATGGGACTAGGTCTGTCTTAGGACAGTACTAAAGTCCGGAGCCATAGCAGGGACTCAAACACCCATTCTGGGTGCCAAGTGTACCGTTTTCTGAGGCCCAGGCTTTTGTGGAAGAATGAAGACAGGCAGAAGTAGATGAGGGAAGGCTTTCACTTGGCTGCAGACGGATTAAGGAATATCTGACTCTTCTGGGACTCATTTGCAAGTTCTCCTTCTCTTTTCTCCCTGCCACTTGTTTTGTTTGTTTGCTTGTTTTTGTTGTTGGGGGGGGGGGCAATGTGAGAGAGATAGAGAGAGGATCTTAAGCAGGCTCCATTTCACAAACCTGAGATCATGACCTGAGCTGAAACCAAGAGTTAGGTACTTAACCAACTGAGCCACCGAGGTGCCCCTAGGGTAATTTCTTACCACCCAATTCTCATTCTCTCATGTCACTTAAGAGACAGGAAAAATTCTTTTTTTTTTTTTTTTTTAATTTTATTTTTAAGTAAACTCCACACCCAATGCCAGGCTGGATCTCACAACCCTGAGATCATGACCTGAGCAAAAATCAGGAGTCTGATGCTTAACTGACTGAGCCACCCAGGCACCCCTGTCCCCTACCACTTTTGCTTCTTTCCTTCCTTTCTTCCTTCCTTTCTTTCTTTCTTTCTTTCTTTCTTTCTTTCTTTCTTTCTTTCTTTTTCTTTCATTCTTTCTTTCTTTCTTTCTTTTTACTGTGGCACAAAATCTCTCCTTTCTTCAGGCAGAACAGCCAGGTTATAGGAAGTGTAAAGAAGATTAAGATTAAAAAAAAAGATTAAGATTGCTATTCTACTAAACAACAGACAGAAAAAGATAACCTTTAATTATCCACAGAAAAGATACATGAGCAAAAACAAGAGACGGGAACAAAAAATTCTGCCCAAAACCTGAGCTAGAGAAAGACAAAAGGGTTGATAGAAATAGACACACATAGATTGACGGACAGATCAAAAGAAAGAGAAAGATCAACTGTATCGAAGAGACAGAGGTAAAAAAAAAAAAAAAGAAGAAGAGACAGAGGTGAAGAGAGATGGAGGGAAAGACAGGGAATCCTTGGCGGAAATGTTAAGAACTGTCGTGGATGCTGACAGGAACCAAAGTCATAGAACTGGTAAAATGGTCATAAAAAAGAGGGCAGGGGCGCCTGGGTGGCTCAGTGGGTTAAAGCCTCGGCCTTCGGCTCAGGTCATGATCTCAGGGTCCTGGGATCGAGCCCCGAATCAGGCTCTCTGCTCAGCGGGGAGCCTGCTTCCCCTTCTCTCTGCCTGCCTCTCTGTGTACTTCTGATCTCTCTCTGTCTGTCTGTCTGTCAAATAAATAAAATCTTAAAAAAAATTAAAAAGAGGGCAAAAAAATAGAAACAAAAGCTGATGGGAAGGGACCCCAAGGGTGCAAGGCACAGATGGTCTAGACAGAGAAATAGAGTGAGTGACCAGGTGGAATCACCAGACTCAGGAGAGATGGGGAGATAAGAGAGGCATTTAGAGTGATTGGCAGAGCGAGAGAGGGGGAAATAGAGATCAGGGGAATTAGTCAGGGGAGCTGAGAAGCAGAACAGAAGGTGGAGGAGGCACTCAAAGAAAAGATTCACTGGCGGAAAAAGAAAGTAGGAAATATGTTGAGTTGGAGACCGGCAGAAAGACAAAGGACAAACAGCTACAGTGCAAAACACAAAGACAGAGCCTGACAGGAACTGATGGGCAGAGACTGGTAGGAAGATGAAGAGAAGTCGGACTTAGGGATGTAAATTGAAATGGAAGAATGGGCAAAGGGACTGAGGAGAACCACAGAGAGGGAAAGAAGAGTGGGGGGTGAAGACTGATTAAGTAAACATCCAAAGGACGGGGACACCTGGCTGACTCAGTGATAGAGCATGTGTGATCTCAGAGTTGTGAGTTTGAGCCCCATGTTGGGTATAGAGATTACTTAAAAAAAGATAAAATCTTGGGCGCATGGGTGGCTCAGTAGGTTAAAGCCTCTGCCTTCGGCTCAGGTCATGATCTCAGGGTCCTGGGATCGAGCCCCACATCGGCTCTCTGCTCAGCAGGGAGCCTGCTTCCCCCTCCTCTCTCTCTGCCTGTGTCTCTGCCTACTTGTGATCTCTCTCTCTCTGTCAAATAAATAAACAAAATCTTTAAAAAAAAAGATAAAATCTAAAAAAAAAAAAAAGAAGAAGAACTACAACACCGGACAGACAAACAAAACAAACAAACAAAAACATCCAGAGGAAGGAAGAAAGAAAGAATAGAGATAGGGAAAAAATAAGGGAGGGATTGTGAGAGATGCCCATCACAGAGTCATTAAAGTACAAAGGGAAGGATAACAAATAGAGACAGGAGAAATTGCCACAGCTGGAACCAAATACAGGCAGAAAATAAGAGCAGAGATTTCATGTAATTAGACAAAAGCCAGAGAGACAAAGATATAAAAGTTGACATAGAGAAGTAGTAGAATTCTATCAAAGTGTGTGTGTCCTTAATAGAAGTAGCATCTTCAAAACTCAATCTGCCATTTTCACTAACTATCTGGATTAACAAAAACATTGTCTTGAGTTTTCAAAGAAAAAGAAATGTGTCCAACCCATGGCAGGAATCTGTTCCCTAAGTATGTGTTGTGGTCAGTATTGATTCATTCTAAGCCCTCCATGTTTTCTTTTGCCAATATCATAAATTCATGGTTCCAGTGAGTACCCCTCTAGGTAATAGTTGATAGTATCTCAGAGATATCAAGACCTTGACCACTATGGAAATATGGCTGTTTCTGTGGGTTAACTAGTCAACCTTGTACAGCAAGGGTGAGATTAGCTACTGGTGGGGGTAGGGCATGAAGGAACACCTGAGGAATTGGGGATCACACAAATTTTCATCATGGTGACCCAGCGAAACTTCAAGAAGGCAGGATGGCATTATGATTATAATTGATTAAGTAGATATCTCATCAAGTAGACCAGTTATAGATGGTGTGGACCAGATATAGATGATGGGTCCTAGAGAGGCATGGTTAGTTGGGTCCCAAGAAAAGAGAAGCTCAAAAATGCAGAGGTTGGCAAATGGTACATTTGGTACAATGAGTTGGGTCACTTCCTTTGGCAGTGATCTGTCAGACCTCATCATGGCCTAGTGAAATGGTCCTCAAGACTGACTCCATGCCACCAAGCTACTGGCTGATGAATTATTTGTCTTCTGGCACAGGGGGAGTGGCTTTCTTGGATGGGGGACATTGGTATTACATGGTCTCGAAAAACCATCCTGATCATAAATTAATAAATTCCTATGTAAATAATTGCATATGTCTTTTGTAAATGCGGTCTCTTTTAGTCACTTCTTCTTGGCTCTAGTGGTCTGATTTATAATGAAATACTGGATTGTGGAAGCTTTGCCTTGGGAAGGTCTCCTCTTGGCACCAACTTTTTGACCTACAAAGCCCTCAAGTGTTCGAAGATCCTCCACTATCAAAAAGCAAACCCAGTTTATTCAGTAGAATGGGCTTAGAGCGAGCGAATGGATTCAGACAATTTAGAGTGATTTTCTTTTTTTTTTTTTTTTAAGATTTTATTTATTTATTTGACAGAGAGAGAGAGATCACAAGTAAGCAGAGAGGCAGGCAGAGAGAGAGGAGGAAGCAGGCTCCCTGCGGAGCAGAGAGCCTGATGCGGGGCTCAATCCCAGGACCCTGAGATCATGACCTGAGCCAAAGGCAGAGGCTTTAACCCACTGAGCCACCCAGGTGCCCCTAGAGTGATTTTCAATGCCAAGGTTTGAAACCCAAATTTTCTTTTAGCCAAATTAATTGTGAGTTAACAAGAAAATTAATTAAACAGAAATCTCCATAACTGAGTTGTCAAGGCTTTATCTTATATAAAATCTGGATTTGTCAGGCTGAAAATTAGAAGCCCTCACTTAGCAGGAAAGTACATAAGGGAAGCTAGTCTTTAAAGAACTGCTCTTGTATTGAAATGAAATGTTTGCCTGGAATCACTAACTTAAAGTCACAGCATCCCAAGCTGAACATTTATTGTGCTTCTCCCACATGTTAGTTACCCTTTATGCTTTATCCTACTTAACCCCACTCAATAGAGACTAATCCCATTATTTAGATGAGAAAAGTGAGGCTTATAGAGGTTAGATAATTTGCTCAGATTAGATAACTTACTCAGGTTAGATAATTTACCCAGCTGGTTAGTGACAGGGTCTGGACTCAAACCCATTTTTTCCCCATTACATCACCTGTGGCCAACGTCTGCTATTTTTGCCTGCCTAGCACTGTAGAGATTTTCCTTTGAAAACCACCCCTCTCTCGCTCCCCTGTCCATTGGCATGTGACCTAGGCCTAGCCAATCAAAACACCACATCCTCTCCCTGAAATGAGTTCATGACACAGAAGCAGAGTTTCTGAGCCTCATCAGCACCTTGATCTGCTAGAAATTTTGGCTAAGATACACCACGTGTGCTAACATTGCTAAGCCAGTAGGATGCAAGAGAGCTTCCCTAAGCATGAAGCCATGACAGAAAGAGGGGGCACAGATGGAGATTTCTATCATCATTTGAGTATCTAGATCAAACTCTGCCTGAAGCCGGAACTTCCCTGGAATTTCAGTTACACAAGCCAAAAAACTTTTGATTTGCTTAAGCGAGTATGGGTTCAGTTTGTGTCCCCTTGTAACCATGAGTCTTTGTTAATACATCACCTTCAAGACTGTCCAGTCTTATTATTCCTTTTGCAGAAAGTTGAAACTTAGAAAATTTAAGTGACTTATCCAAGCACGCCCATCTAGTTTGTGGCACAGCCAGAATTAGAATCCAGGTCTTTGCTTTGGCCCAGGGCTCCTTCTGCTACACTTTATTGCCTCTTTCTTTATAGAAAGGCTGAGGAGTGGAGAAACTTCAAGGTGGAAAGATAGGAGCCACCTGACAACTGAAGATCAATCAAATCAGATAAATTGCCTCTGAAGTGGTATTTCTAAGTTAGGATGCTTCATTTTGAATGCCAGACTTATAGTCACCAACTATTGATTTCGATGCTTTTCAGAAATGTAGTAACCGCAGGACAGAGGTCTATTTCAGCTTTCCCGTGCAAACAGGAATACCGCTTAATTCCATGTTATGAGTCTATTCTTTCCCTGCCTCTAACCTGGCAAACAAACCTTCACTTGCCACAGCTTCTGCAGGAACTGGACACAGTAGCGATTCTCAGACCTAGAGAGCTCTCTCAACTGAAGGAAGGATGTAAACCCAGTGGCCTTTAGGAGTAGAAGAATGGAGAAGACTGGGAGTTTCTTTGTGTTGTGCAATGTGGGGGTCCCTGCAGAGGGCTCCCTGCCTACCACTGCCCAACCCCAAAACCACTCTGGGGTAGCGTCTGACATTCCAGGGATAGGACATGATTTCTTGGGCTTAAGCTATGTCCCCCTCACTCTGGCCTGCCTGCCTGTGTCCTTGAAAGGACTCCTTTGCCACCTTGAACTTCACTGGTTGGCTTTGCCAATCCTGGGGGCTGAGAGACTGGCACGGTGTTTGTCCCAGATCGCAGGACAGGGCATGGCTAGGGGAGGACCGAGAAGTCTGAAGACCTGGAACACCACAAAGTCCTGCTGCCGCACTGGCCGGGAACAGCACTGCAAAGGAGCACCTGGGTGGCTCAGTCAGCGAAGCATCTGCCTTTGGGTCAGGTCGCGATCCTAGGGTCCTGGGATCGAGTCCCACCTCAGGTTTCCTGCTCAGTGGAGATCCTGCTTCCCCCGCTCCCACTGCTGCTCCCCCTGCTTGTGCTCGCTGTCTCTCTGTCAAATAAATAAATAAAATATTAAAAAAACAAACAAACAAGTATTTGTAAAGTATTTGTACTTTACTTTGAGTAAACAGGCCAGATCCCTGGCTACGGGAAACCCAGAACCAGGATTTCGTTAAGGTGGGAAATTGGAAGAGTCATCCAGAGGAGGGAAACCAAAGGTAAGAAATGTAGAAACGGGTCATCCACAGACTGAGAATGAACCAGCGACGTCTAGAGGATGGGATTGTTGCATTCTGACATCCAAGGATTTGTCCAGAGGCTAATTCAGGTACTTTATTCCCAGACCTGCAGCCTTTCTAGCATTCTCCCGGTCTGTGCACAGCACTGGCATCAGCTCACTGAGTAAGTCAGGAACTTAAGAATCATCCTCAAGCATGTCACCCCACCTCCTACCCTCTACTCACATATCTGATTAATTAATCACCCAGTCTGGAATGGATTCCACATTCATTCATTCCTTTCTATCTCTGCTTTCCCACCCTGGTCAAAGTCACTGTTATCTTTAGTCGAGGTGACATCATGATGACTCTGTAACTATTCTCCATGTAGCAGCCAGTCTGTGATTGTTAAACGGCAGATCTGATCATGTTATTCCCTGTCTTGATATCATCCAGATACCCCTCCTTCTTTTTAAGATAAAGGCATGACTCAGGATGTGACCTATAGTGTTCTTCATGATCTCCCCTTGTCTTCTCTCTAGACTCATGGTACCGTGTGTTTCACGGTTTCACTCTTTCTTTCTCAGGACCTTGCACAGGCAATGGCCAATGCCTGGTAGGCTTCCCATTTTCCCCTGCTCCCATCTTTCTGGCTCCCCTCCTCCTACCCCACACCCTGCATCTTATATACTCTCACTTTTCTTTTTATTTTTTTCTTTGTTTTTTTTTTCTTTTTTATATTCTCACTTTTCAGTACTCATTTCTTTCTTTTTTTTTTTTTTTAAGATTTTATTTATTTACTTGACGGAGAGAAACACAGCGAGAGAGGGAACACAGGTATGGGGAGAGGGAGAGGGAGAAGCAGTCTCCCTGCAGAGCAGGGAGCCTGATGCGGGGCTTGATCCCAGGACCCTGGGATCATGACCCTGAGCGGAAGGCAGACACATTACAGGGTGTTGAGCCTACCTTTAAAAAAAAGTAGCTGGAACACCTGGGTGGCTCAGTTGGTTAAGTGGCTGCCTTCAGCTCAGGTCATGATCCCAGGGTCCTGGGATCGAGTCCCACGTCAGCCTCCTTGCTCCTTAGGGAGCCTGCTTCTCCCTCTGCCTCTGCCTGCCTCTCTGCCTACTTGTGATCTCTCTCTCACTCTCTCTTTGACAAATAAATAAAATTTAAAAAAAAATTCTGTCTGTAAAAAAAAAAGTGGCATTACACACTTATTTGGAGATATGAAAATAAACGCCAAAATGATCAGGTAAAATTGGTGAAAGTGGTTTTCTTCGGAGAGGGAGAAATGGGCAGAGAGAACATTAGGCAGCTGTTCTTTGTAACAAATTCTATGAGACTATATAACTTTGTAAAAACTGAAACTAAAAACATTAACTGTATATCTAGCTATTTAATATCCCCATCTAGAATGCAAGCCCCCAGCAGGGATAGCCACTGGTTGTGTGTCTTCTGTATCCTGGCACCCTGGCAAGGCCAGCACCTGGCGGTGTGTGTTAAACTTTTGTAGAAATAAATCTTTAGGGGTGCCCGGGTGGCTCAGTCCTTAAGCATCTGCCTTCAGCTCAGGTCATGACTCCAGGTCCTAGGATCGAGCCCCGCATCGGGCTCCCTGCTCTGCAGGAAGTCTGCTTCTCCCTCTTCCACTCCCCCTGCTTGTGTTCCCCTCTCTCTCTGTCTCCCTCTCTCTCTCTCTGTCAAATAAATAAATAAAATCTTAAAAAAAAAAAGAAAGAAAGAAATCTTTAAGGGCATGTATGCTTTGAAAAGACTTATTGCATTGTAAGTAATGCATTGTCCAAAGCATTATCTTTGGACAAGATAATCTCATGTCTCGCCATTCTATGATTCCTTTTTAAGATTTTTCAAAAATATTTATTTATTTATTTTGAGAGAGAGAGAAAGTGTGTGCGTGTAAGCAGGGGCAGAGGGAGAGGGAGAGAGAGAGAATCTCCAGCAGAGTCCCTGCTGAGCTTGGCGTCTGCCACTCCTTGATCTCATGACCCTGAGATGATGACTTTAGCCAAAACCAAGAGTGGACACTCAACTGTCTGAGCCACCCAGGCACCCCTCTGCCACTTCTATGATTCTAATCTACCTTCCTCCTTATTTCAATTTCTCTTAACCCTCTTGCTACAGTCCAAATTCTTGTTTTACTTTTATGCCTAAATTTTCAAATGAATGGTTGATTTCCATTGTCTTCATTGTTTTATGAACCTCCTTGGCAACCAGGAACCTTACTGTCCCATTATTTTTCTGAAATTGCTCTTCTTGGTCAGAGAATTCTTTCTCACCAAGATCGTGTCCTTTCCCAGTCTTCCTCTAGTTCTTGTATCATCTAACACGGTAGAGGACTTCCTTTTCATGAAGCTCTTCCTTCCTGTGGGCCTCTCCCAACCTTTCCAGCTATTACCTCCCTGGCTTTTTCCAGCATCCTTCTGTTCCAGACTGTCTCCGGGCTTCCTCATCTGTCTTTCTGTCACTCTTTTTATGGCTTTAGTATCAGCTTTGGTCTGTTGATGGAATATCTAGCCTGAGCTCCCAGACTCAAAACTCGTGTATTTGTAGCCAGAGGACTCCTTCATTTATATAACCCACAATCACCTCCAGTTTTAGTTTTGTTGTTTTTTTTTTAAGATTTTATTTATTTATTTGACAGAGATCACAAGTAGGCGGAGAGGCAGTCAGAGAGAGAGGGGGAAGCAGGCTCCCTGCTGAGCAGAGAGCCCGATGCCGGGCTCGATCCCAGGACCCTGAGATCATGACCTGAGCTGAAGGCAGAGCCTTTAACCCACTGAGCCACCCAGGCGCCCCTCTTAACTCTTTAACTTTTAAAGTTTCTTCATTTGTAAGTTATTCCATTTACAAAAATGTTTTCCAGCTTTAAAAGAAAAAGCTTGGAAACATTGGCAAATGGATCAAACCACTGGCAAAAAGTCAAAATGCTGCCCAAGCTCTGAAATTCACAACCAACTAGAACTTAGGACAAATTTTCCCATCCAACGTTATGCTTCTTAGCATGACCATAGGAGATGATAGAGCAGTATGGTTAAGAACATAAGCTCCAGGGGCACCTAGCTGGCTCAGCTGGTAGAGCATGCGACTCTTAATCTCATGAGTTCAAGACCCATGCTGGGGGCAGAATTTACTAAACAAACAAACAAAAAACCCCCATGTGTTTTCTGGATCCAGTTGCTTAAGGTGAGATGAAGGCTCCATTATTTACTCTCTGTGGGATCTTGAGCAAGTGGCTCAGCTTCTCTGACCTTCAGTTTCTTCATCTATAAATGGGGCTAATAAGAGCAACTACTAGGGTGCATGGGTGGCTCAGTTAGCTAAGCATCTGGCTTCTGCTCAGATCATGATCCCAGACGCCTGCGATTGAGTCCCACCGGTGGCTCCTTGCTCAGCAGGGAGTCTGCTTGTCTTTCTCCCTCTGCTCTTGCTCATGCTCTCTTTCTCACTCACTCTGTCTTAAACAAATGAATGAATGAATGAATAAATAAATAAAATCTTTCAAAAAAGAGCAACTACCTTGTTGGATTATTGTGACAATTAAATGACCTAATGCATATAAAATTGTTAGACAAAACCTGACACATACTTTGTGTAATTAGCCATGTGACCCGAGGCAAATTACTCAATCATTCTGAGCTTGGGTCTCTCATCAGTAAAATAGGTATTATAATAATAATAACTATCTTCTAAGGTTGTTTTGAGGATTAAATTACCTTATTTATTAGTTTTATTTTGAAATAGTTTTAAGCTCACATTAAAATTGCAAAAATGGCACAGAGAACATAAAGATAAACATACAGATCAATAGAATAAACACTGTCAAGAAATAAATGGTTGATTGATTTTTGACAAAGGGACCAAGACAATGCAAAACCGAAAAAAATAGTCTTTTTAGCAAATGGTTCTGGGAAAACAGAATATCCACTTGCAAAAGAATTCATTTGGACCCCTATCTCACACCACACACAAAAATTAACTGAATGTGAATCATAGATCTACATGTAAGAGCTAAACTATAAAACTTTTAGAAGAAAACATAGAAGTACATCTTTGTAAGTTGGATTAGATAATGATTTTTAAGATTCGACACCAAAATCATAAGCAATAGAAGATTTGATAGGTTGAACTTTATTTAAATTAAAAACCTTTGCTCTCCAAAGAAGCCATCAAGAAAATGAAAAGATAACCCTAAGGGTGAAAGAAAATTTTTGCATATCAGACAAAGGACAGGGGACTTGTATCTAGGATAAAGAACTTTCAGAACTCAGTAATAAAAAGATAACACAATTTTGATATAGGCAAAGGATCTGAATAGACATTTCTCCAAAGAAGATTTTATATATATGTATTTATATATGTATACATGCCTATGTGTGTGTACGTATGTATATTTTGAGGACAAACCTCAAAACCATGCTAAGAAAAAGAAGCCAGCCACAAAAGATCACTATTGTATGATACTAATTATAAGAAATGTCTAGAGGGGCACCTGGGTGGCTCAGTGGGTTAAAGCCTCCGCCTTTGGCTCAGGTCATGGTCTCAGGGTCCTGGGATCAAGCCCTGCATCGGGCTCTTTGCTCAGCAGGGAGCCTGCTTCCTCTCTCTCTGCCTGCCTCTCTGCCTACGTGTGATCTCTCTCTCTGTCAGATGAATAAATAAAATCTTAAAAAAAAAAAAGAAATGTCTAGATCAGGCAAAACTATAGATTCAGAAAGTAAATTAGTGGTTGCCTAGGGCTGAGGAGTAGGAGGTAGGAGGAAATGGGCAGTGAGTGCTAATGGGTACAAGGTTTCTTTTTGGGATGATGAGAATGTTCTGGAACTAGATAGTAATGATAATTGCGTAACTATAAATATGCTAAAAATCATTGGATTGTATACTTTAAACAGGTGAACTTTATGGAATGCAAATTATTTCTCAATAAGACTCTTCAGAAATAGTACAGGGGCACCTGGCTGGCTCAGTCAGTGGAGAACATGACTCTTTTTTTTTTTTTTTTTTTAAGAAAAAAGTTTTGTTTTTGTTTTTTTAACTCTTTTTTTTTTTCTTTGCTGAGCAGAGACCCTGATGCGGGGCTCGATCCCAGGACCCTGAGATCATGACCTGAGCCAAAGGCAGAGGCTTTAACCCACTCAGCCACCCAGGCACCCCGAGAACATGACTCTTGATCTCGGGGTTGTGAGTTAGAGTCCCACGTTGAGTGTAGAGATTACCAAAAATAAAATCTTAAAAAAAAAAAGGGGGGGTGCCTGAGTGGCTTAGTTGGCTAAGTGTTCAACTCTTGGTCTCAGCTCAGGACTTGATCTCAGAGACAGAAAATGAAAGAGTACAGAGAGTTCCCATGTACCTTTCACCCACTTGAGAACTTCTTACATGATGATAGCAGAAAAATCAAAACCAGAAATTGACATCGGTACTTTTAACAAAACCATAGACAATACTAGGATATTACCAGGGTTTAGAACAATACCTGGCACACAAGTGAATCTTATACAGCTGGAAGGACTTCATGACAATGACAATGATGAACATAATAATGATGATAGTGGAATTTCTACTGCTGCCAGGCTGCTTGACTGGCTGTTTTCAGAGGATACCATATTGGTTCCTCTTTCTAAACTCCAACTCTAGCAGTTTCTATCACTTGGGATTCCTTTTTCCTTCCTCTTTCTTTATTCCATCAAATCCTTCACATCCACCCATTTCCATCAAATCTTTACTAATGCTCCTCTCCCTTCTGTAACCTGTGGGAATCTCTGCACCAGCCATCTCTTGCCTGAACTCTCCTTTGCATTTTTCTCTAATTATTTCACCTTGAGTCCTAAATTCTCAACCAGATTTAAAGGTTGCACCCATTGCAATTCCTCTGCATCCTCCACAGTAAACTGTGTGAGTTCAAGCAAACTTACCTGTTGACCAAGTCAGATTTAAAGTTTTAGGAAGGAATAAGAGAGAGAGAAAGTGAAACAAGGATGGCAGGAGATGGAACACAATTCAGGCAGCAAGACATAGGCAGAGCCTGAGGGAAACAAGAAGCATTTATAAGGTGTCCACTATATACTCCATAATGCAATCATTGCCAGAGAGAGAAGAAAAGGAATGGAGGGGAAGGGGTAAGGACACTGAGCGATGTTGTTCCCCAAGAGTTCTTTATTATTCTGGATTCATTGTCTAACTCTGACTTCACAGGCAGGGTTAAAGGCCCTGCCCCCAACTCCCACCAAATTGCATTGTAAGATCCTGGGTTGCTTGACCACCCCGCTCCCTATGAGCTCCATGAGGTTGGCTTTTTCTTCTGTTGCATTTCCAACCTCTGACACATACTGGGCACTCAATAAACCAAGGCTTAATGAATGAATGTATGAACGAACAAAGGACTGATGGACTCGGAGCTAGCAGACCTCAAGAGTACATTTACGAAACTAGGCACAGTGTAAAATGCAGATGTTAACAATTTTGTTTTTCAAAAATAAGGTCTGTGGTAGTCTGATGGCCCCCAATCGCGGACGGTTAGGCGAGGACCACCTACTCCCGATCCCCAAGACAGCCTGAAAAAAGCGGGAGGCGGGGTTGCGCCTCCCGGGCCCCTCCTGGGCCCCACCCTCTGGCGTTCTAAGCTTTCCGCCTATGGACCCGCCCCCTCTGGCCCTATCTGCAAGTCTAATTGGTGAGCTCTCTAATCCGTCTGAGCACACGGGCACCTATTGGATGAACTGCCGAACGAGAGTTGCGTACTTCCCGGCGTTGGGAACGCGCAGCGGACGTAGGTTTGCCGCCATTGCATTGCGAAGAAAGCGGCTGTCTGTGAGAGGGCCTGTGGCGGTGCGTTGCGGGCTTTAAAGGCTGGGCTGAGGGAGGCGTGATGGGGTCGGGCTGGATAACCGGAAGGTTGGGATGGGCCGGGCTGGGCGAACTCTGAGCAAAGCGGGACTGCAGCCTGGCGGGTGTCGACGCGTTCCTGCTGGGCTTGGGCCCTATTGCTCGTTACATTTTTTCTTTCTCTGTCTCCCAGATTCTCCGGGAATGGCCGGAGTATTTCCTTACCGAGGGCCGGGTAACCCGGTGCCCGGCCCTCTAGCGCCATTGCCGGATTACATGTCGGAGGAGAAGCTGCAAGAGAAAGGTAAAGAACGCGTGCAGGAGCGGCGCCTGCGGTCCCCGAGGTTTAGGGCGCGTGTGCGCCTGCGCGCAGCGGGTTTGACTCCTTTCCCGGTTTTGGCAAGGATCAGAGCATTAGCTGTCAGCTCACTTACAGCCCCATTTATTTTTTCATCTAATTAAGTGTTTAAAGGTGTCTCTTATTTGCAGGCACTGATTCAAGCCATGGGAACCCAATAGCAATGAAAAAAACCCTGCCCTGACAGGTTGAGTTGCGATGAGGGAGGTAGACAATAAAAAAACTTAAGAATCTGTAACAATGTCAGTCATAAATGTGATAAAGGAAAAAGTAAAGCAGAGTAGGATAAGAGAGTTGTCAAGGAGTGCTCCTGCTATATGCTCACCCCTAACTCATACATCCTGACAGGGGCTTACCTTGGGGTGAGAAGTGGGGATGATTCGGCTAAGAGTGTGCAGTTCTTTATGAACTGAGGTGTCTTTGTAGCCCGAAAATGGCAGCAATTACAGGCCAAACGCTATGCGGAAAAACGGAAGTTTGGATTTGTGGATGCTCAGAAGGAAGACATGCCCCCAGAACATGTCAGGAAGATCATTCGAGACCATGGAGACATGACCAACAGGAAGTTTCGCCATGATAAAAGGGTCTACTTGGGGTAAGGAACCTCTTGGCATTATTTCATTTGGAGTTTGTCCCCTTTCCCTTTTCTCTGTCCTGTAGGTTGCTATCCTGGATAGCTGCTCTATCATTTTGGGACAAGAATTTTCTATGACAGCCCGTCTTGGTGGTTAGAAGAGAAGGAAGAAAACTAGGATTCTGTGATAATTTCCAGATCTTCATTTATTCTCTTGATTGCCCTATTTTTTTTTCTTGACCTGGCACTGATTTGTCTTGTTGAAGCTATGATAAGATGTCCTTATCTTTGAATGGGTTGCAATCCATAAGAGGACGCTACATTCTTGTTACCTGTAACTCCTCAGTGAGCAGAATTCTGAGGTTCGGGATACTTAACTTCTCAGGCTTCTATATCTTGTTTTTCTGTGGCCCCAAGCTGAGTGAATACAGGTGTAAGTGCCTTAGCAAATCTCTTTTCCATTTAGATATAAAAATGTTAGCCACTGAATAAACTGGTCTAAGATAGCTATTAAAAAAAAAAGTAACCATAGATGTTTTGTTTATTAAGAAAGTGTTTTTTTGAGAACTGTGCTAGGTGCTAGGGATATATAGTGAATAGAAAATAATGGCCTTTCTGGATCTTATGGTCTAGTGGCATGACAGACACAAAGATGGTTACGATAAAACATGAAAAGTATTTTATTATTTATGGGGCGGTACGGAGAGTATAGAATGTGTAATGGCCCAAAAGTTGTCTTTAGAGGGACAGCTATTGATATAGAGGGACGAAAACCCAATATTGTGGGACTGTGCAGTTTAAGAGGAAGAAGAGCCCAATTGGAGGTGGGAGGTCAGGGTTCCTGGTCAAGGAGGGCCTGCGTGCTAAGTTTGAGAGTTTGGACTGTAAGGCAGGCTTTTCTTTGGAATGCCATACTGTGATACCATGTGGTTTCTCTGCATGGCACAGGTAACAATACCTTGTCATTTCTCTCTCTCTAATGTTGCAGTGCCCTCAAGTACATGCCCCATGCAGTCCTCAAACTCCTGGAGAACATGCCTATGCCTTGGGAGCAGATTCGGGATGTGCCTGTGCTGTACCACATCACTGGAGCCATTTCTTTTGTCAATGAGATTCCCTGGGTCATTGAACCTGTCTACATCTCCCAGTGGGGGTGAGAAGGGCTGGAATATGGTTGTTGTTGTTGGTGGTGCTGTTGGTGGTAGTTGTGGTGGTGGTGGTGGTGGTGGTGGCGGCTGTGGTGGTTGGGGGCAGTGGGTGGAAACCATAGTGTGACATTGCTGACTTTTAGGTCAATGTGGATTATGATGCGTCGAGAAAAAAGAGACAGGAGGCATTTCAAGAGGATGCGTTTCCCCCCTTTTGATGATGAGGAGCCACCTTTGGACTATGCTGACAACATCCTAGATGTTGAACCACTGGAGGCCATTCAGCTAGAGCTGGACCCTGAGGAGGATGCCCCTGTGTTGGACTGGTTCTATGACCACCAGCCATTGAGGGACAGCCGGAAGTGAGTGGTGGTTGGAGTTACTGTTCCTGTGAGAGTTTTGAAAATCCAGAAGTCCTGGGTGACCAATAGGTAGAATGGCTTGGCTAGGTACACCTTCCTGACATAGGCCTGTGTTTTTTTCCTAGGTACGTGAATGGCTCCACTTACCAGCGCTGGCAGTTCACACTGCCCATGATGTCCACTCTCTACCGCCTGGCCAATCAGCTCCTGACAGATTTGGTAGATGACAACTACTTCTATCTGTTTGATCTGAAGGCCTTCTTTACCTCCAAGGCCCTCAATATGGCCATTCCTGGAGGCCCCAAATTTGAACCTCTTGTTCGAGACATCAATCTCCAGTAAGTTGGATATTAGGGATTATAGGCACCTTGGGTTGAATAAAATCTAATCTCGATCCCTGAGATCCTCTTGTAGTTTCCAAACTTCCCAACTAGTCTGCTCATCTTTTATTTTGTGTCCTAGGGATGAAGACTGGAATGAATTCAACGATATTAACAAGATCATCATCCGGCAGCCTATCCGCACTGAATACAAGATTGCTTTTCCTTACCTGTACAACAACCTTCCACACCATGTCCACCTCACCTGGTGAGAGCTAAAGCAAAGGTGGGGGAAAAGAGAGGGTTGGGCCAAGGCGGGAGAACCTCAGCTTACTCTTTCATTTTAGGTACCACACTCCTAATGTTGTGTTCATCAAAACTGAGGATCCTGATCTCCCAGCTTTCTACTTTGATCCTTTGATCAACCCAATTTCTCACAGGCACTCCGTCAAGGTGAGAAGAGGGAACATTTGACCTTAGTTCTTTTTTTTTTTTTCTTTAAGATTTTATTTATTTGTCAGAGAGAGATAGAGCACAAATAGGGAGAGTAGGCAGAGGGAGAAGCAGGTCTGTGATAGGCAAGGAGCCCAATGTGGGACTCAATCCCAGCCTGAGCCAAAGGCAGACGCTTAACCGACTGAGCCACCCAGGCATCCCTGACCTTAGTTCTTTGAAGAGAAATTTCCTGACCATGACTGAAGTGTTAGTAGATAAAAATTCAGCTATGGGAGACGTGTTTGTTATCCTGTTTAGTGTTCCTCTTGAGCTTTAAGCTATTTTGACAGTTCAGTACTTGGCTCAAACTAAGTTATTGGTATTATCTGGGTTTCCATGATTGGGACTTTGTATAGAGTATATTCTGATCTGTTTGCATTATGGGTTTTTTCAATTCTTTTATTGAAATACAGTTCATATACACATAGAACTCACTTAAATTGTACAATTCAGTGGTTTTTAGTTTATTCACGGAGTAGCTCAGCCATTCCCATAGGCAGTTTTCGAACCTTTTCATCATCCCAGAAATCCCCATACCATTAGCAGTCACTCTGTTTCCCTCGAACCTCCCTTGCCTGGGCATCTCTTAGTTTTTCTGTAGATTTGCTTATTCTGGAGATTTTATATAAATGGGATCTTGCAGTATGTAGTCTTTTGTGATTGGCCTTTTACACTTGGAGTAATGTTTTTGATGTTTACCCATGTTCCATAGTGTTCTTAACAGACCTCTTTACCCTAGCATAGTTTTTGTGTTTACTTAAGGTATTGGGCTCCTTTGGGAGACCTTTGGTGGTGAGCCATTTGTGGTGTGAGGAGTGATGCTTGCTTTCTTGGTTGGTCCTGGCTTGTTCTCTGTTCCCTTGGCCCCTTTTGCCCTGGCCTTTTAGGGTTTCTCTTGTCTGGCAGCCCAGTTTCCATGGTAGATGGAGCCAGTGTGCTTGGCCCCAGAGAGTTTCCCTCTCATCCCAGTTCTCTGCGCAGTTCAATGGGAGCTGAACCCTTGGGGGTTCTTTTTTCAGAGCCAGGAACCGTTGCCTGATGATGATGAGGAGTTTGAGCTCCCAGAGTTTGTGGAACCCTTCCTGAAGGACACACCCCTCTACACAGACAATACAGCCAATGGTATTGCCTTGCTCTGGGCCCCACGACCTTTCAACCTGCGCTCTGGTCGCACCCGCCGTGCCCTGGACATCCCCCTTGTCAAGAACTGGTAAGACTACCTGGGGGGACGGTAGTAGATGTATAGGAGAAAAGATCCCATTGGGTGGGCATGCAGCCTTTCCCAGAGGGATTAGCAGGAGAGACTTGTTGGCTTGTTTTCCCAGGTATCGGGAGCATTGTCCTGCTGGGCAGCCTGTGAAAGTGAGGGTCTCCTACCAGAAACTGCTGAAGTACTATGTGCTGAACGCCCTGAAGCACCGGCCCCCTAAAGCCCAAAAGAAGAGGTAGGATGCCTGAGGGTCATTGCGCAGATTTCTTTTGTTCCAGAGTTAACCAGGAGGCTAACTCTTCCTCTCCCGCTTATTCCCGCTCCAGGTACCTGTTTCGCTCCTTCAAAGCCACCAAATTCTTCCAGTCCACGAAGCTGGACTGGGTGGAGGTGGGGCTGCAGGTGTGCCGCCAGGGCTACAACATGCTCAACCTTCTCATTCACCGGAAAAACCTCAACTATCTGCACCTGGATTACAACTTCAACCTTAAACCTGTCAAGACCCTCACCACCAAGGTGTGTGCATTGTATCTTAAGGGTCTTCTGGGCTTGAGGGGCGGACTGGTTTTGCTCTGTCCTCTGAGGAAGGCATCCCTCCAGTTGGGACCATTGCTGATTAACGTTTTTTCTATTATCGGCACCTTCTCCAGGAAAGAAAGAAATCTCGTTTTGGGAATGCTTTCCATCTGTGTCGAGAAGTTCTGCGTTTAACTAAGCTGGTGGTGGACAGTCATGTGCAGTATCGATTAGGCAATGTGGATGCCTTCCAGGTGAGGCCAGGTATCCCTGATCCCTGCCCCAGGTAGGGAAGTTGAATGAAGCCTGAGCTGTTCGCGGAGCTGGCTCTAGTTTAAAGCCCAATGGGGTCATTGTGTTTCAGCTGGCAGATGGGTTGCAGTATATCTTTGCTCACGTGGGGCAGCTGACGGGCATGTACCGGTACAAATACAAGCTGATGCGGCAGATTCGCATGTGCAAGGACCTGAAGCATCTCATCTATTACCGCTTCAACACGGTGGGACCCTGCCCTCATATTCTCACTTTCTCCATCTAGTTCGTTCATTCATTCATTCACTCACGGAGGGGAGGGAGGCAGAGGTAGAGAATCTTAAGCAGCCTTCACACTCAGTGCAGAGCCTGACGTGGGGCTCCATCTCAGGACCCTGAGTTTCAGATCCAGTTTAATTTTTAGGTCTAGTCAGGGCTCTTTATTGGGACTGAGTTAGAGAGGGCTCTGCCCTCACCTTGTGAATTGTAACACTTCCCTCCCCCCACCACAGCTGCCTTTTTTTTTCTTTTTTAAAGATTTTATTTATTTATTTGGCAGAGAGAGAGTACAAGCAGTGGGGAGTGGCAGGCAGAGGGAGAAGCAGACTCCCTGTGAGCAGGGAGTCGGAGGTGGGACTCGATCCTAGTACCCTGGGATCATGACCTGAGCCAAAGGCAGACGCTTAACTGAGCCACCCAGGCATCACAAAAGCTGCCTTGAAAGGGAATCTGAGTTACTGGTTTCTGCCTTAGAATTTCTCATTTACTCCATTTTAGTTGTTGAGGTCCCAGAGTTTTACCTCTTTTTCCCTCTAAGATGTGTTCCTCTTGACCCCACCTGTGTGCAGTTTCCTGTTGCTCTCTAAATGAATTGCTAACTTATGTTCTTGATTTCTGCTTGTAACCATAGGGCCCTGTAGGGAAGGGCCCTGGCTGTGGCTTCTGGGCTGCTGGCTGGCGGGTCTGGCTGTTTTTCATGCGTGGCATCACCCCTTTGCTGGAGCGGTGGCTGGGCAACCTCCTGGCCCGACAGTTTGAAGGTGAGTGGTTTTCTCTGTGTCCAGCTTGTGTTTTATTATGCTTCATGGGTAGATCATATATTCCCTTCTACCCCCGTCCTTGTTTGAGACTAAGAATCCCTTCCTGCTTGATTGCCTCTGAGAGGTCCCATTCTCCAGTGATTCTGACTTAGTATTCTGTTTCTTGGGCTTCTCTCTGGGGTCTTGAGGCTATTTTGTGTTTGCAGGATGGAACTTTCTTAGAGGCATAGCTGTGAATGTCTTGAGATAGCTTGTCTTTTTTGTATGTGTTAGGTGCGTGGACACTTTGTTTATGCTTTTTGATTTCAGTGTAACCATGGTTAATGAGGGGCTGTGATGGTCGAGATTCATTGAAAGCAATGAGTCTTGCTTTTAATCAATTTTACTCCTAGGACGACACTCTAAGGGAGTGGCAAAGACTGTTACAAAGCAGCGAGTCGAGTCGCATTTTGACCTTGAGCTTCGGGCAGCTGTGATGCATGACATTCTGGACATGATGCCTGAGGGAATCAAACAGAACAAGGCTCGGACGATCCTGCAGCACCTCAGTGAAGCCTGGCGCTGCTGGAAGGCCAACATTCCCTGGAAGGTGGGTGTCGCCCCAACTCCGAGAATGCATGGACAGCATCTTCCTCGGGGTAGGATTACCACTCCTGGGCTGCCTTTGGGAGCTATGTGGTTGCTATCACTTTCTCATTGTGCCTTTTGTACTTTCAGGTACCTGGGCTGCCAACACCTATAGAGAATATGATCCTTCGATATGTGAAGGCCAAGGCTGATTGGTGGACGAACACTGCCCACTACAACCGAGAACGGATCCGCCGTGGAGCCACTGTGGACAAGACTGTTTGCAAAAAGAATCTGGGCCGCCTCACTCGGCTTTATCTGAAGGCAGAACAGGAGCGACAGCACAACTACCTGAAGGTTAGGCAGCTTAGGCTAGGCTGGACGAGGGGCGTGGGCAGAGAGATAGACTGCAGAGTTGGGACCATTCCTTGTCCATAGGGATTAGGCTGCAGTGGGAGGCTCATTATCATGTCTGTTTTACAGGATGGGCCATACATCACAGCAGAGGAAGCGGTGGCAGTGTATACCACCACGGTGCATTGGTTGGAGAGCCGGAGGTTCTCACCCATCCCATTCCCCCCACTGTCCTACAAGCACGACACCAAGTTGCTCATCTTGGCCTTGGAGCGGCTCAAGGAAGCTTACAGGTGAGGGGTAGAGTAGGATTCCTTTGGGAAGGTGAGATCGGGGAGAATAGCATCATTGTCAGTCCAAAGGAAGGATGCTTAGCATCACTCCTTTCTGGGATTGGCTTCCTCTTGGTTTTCCCATTCATCTTTCCTGTTTTCTTGTCAGTGTGAAGTCTCGGTTAAACCAGTCTCAGAGGGAGGAGCTGGGTCTGATCGAGCAAGCCTATGACAACCCCCACGAGGCATTGTCCCGCATCAAACGTCATCTTCTCACACAGAGAGCTTTTAAAGAAGTGAGTAAGATGCCCCCCAAGTTTTCTATTGGCTGTGCTATACATTCGTGGCACCCAGGGTAGTGGGTTGCCTCGGGTGATTGGTGGATCCGAGTAAGCCAGCTTCCCTGTCCCACAGGTGGGCATTGAGTTCATGGATCTCTATAGCCACCTGGTGCCAGTGTATGATGTGGAGCCGCTGGAGAAGATCACCGATGCCTACCTAGACCAGTACCTTTGGTATGAAGCCGACAAGCGCCGCCTTTTCCCACCCTGGATCAAGCCTGCTGACACAGAGCCACCTCCTCTGCTTGTTTACAAGTGGTGCCAAGGTAAAGTTTTCCTGGCTTTGCCTTTGGGGATTGAGGTGAATTGGGTTGATTGGAGGCAAATTGAGTTCTACATCACAATTCTCATCCAGGCAGTATAATTAGTTGATTCTCTTGCTGCATAGTGCCAGGGAAATAGTGTGGATATTAAACCAAGCAAAGCTGACACTCTTAGCAGTCCAGATGAATGAGTGGAGTGGGATGAGGTTATAGATTGTGATAGGTACTGCAGGCACTAGCCTTGGAAGGGAATTTCTAACCTGCTGGAGACCTGTCTTGCTTACTCTTAGGCATCAACAATCTGCAGGACGTGTGGGAGACGAGTGAGGGTGAGTGCAATGTCATGCTGGAATCTCGTTTTGAGAAGATGTATGAAAAGATCGACTTGACCCTGCTTAACAGGCTGCTGCGACTCATCGTAGACCACAACATAGCTGACTACATGACAGCCAAGAACAACGTCGTCATCAACTATAAGGTGTGTCTTGGGAGCAGGGTATCAAGGAATTGGGGAGGGGCGTGTCTGGCATTCTGAGGTAGGATTTGCTGAGGGTAGGACCAAGGAGGATGGGCCCCAGAGAGGCCTGGGACGTGGCCATGAGTTAAGAATCGTTCAGAGTTGTAAATCTTTCTTTCTAGGACATGAACCATACAAATTCCTACGGGATCATTAGAGGCCTGCAGTTTGCCTCATTCATCGTGCAGTACTATGGCTTGGTGATGGATCTTCTGGTGTTGGGACTGCACCGGGCCAGTGAGATGGCTGGGCCTCCTCAGATGCCAAATGACTTTCTCAGTTTCCAGGACATAGCCACCGAGGCTGCCCACCCTATCCGTCTCTTCTGCAGATACATCGATCGTATCCACATTTTCTTCAGGTGAGGGCTTGCCTGGATTCGTGCCCTTGCAGGGCACTGAGGCATATACCCAGCCTCTGGACGCAGCTCTTGTACCTTAGTTGACTTGTTGGTGGGTTGGGGCTCTAAAATGGAATGAAGTCCTGTGAGTCGGGTGGAGGTCGAAGGTGGGCTTTATCTGTGGAGCTGTAGGGCTTGTGGGGTCCCAGGTTATTTCAGTCTCAGCAATGCATCTTGCCTGGTATAGGTTCACAGCAGATGAGGCTCGGGACCTGATCCAGCGTTACCTGACAGAGCATCCTGACCCCAACAATGAAAATATCGTTGGCTATAATAACAAGAAGTGCTGGCCCCGAGATGCCCGCATGCGCCTCATGAAGCATGATGTCAACTTGTGAGTCTAAGTTGGGGCTGTGGGGCCTGGAGGGACATCAGCCTGAGGGACCCAGAGAACAGTTAGAGGCAGTTTAGGAGGTGGTGTCCTGGGTGGGAGGCGGGTACTCTCCTAGAGTATCGTGAGTCTGGCCTTCTGAGGGAAGTTCCTTCAAGTTCCGGGAGACTCATGTGACCGTATGTTCTCTGTGAGCAGGGGTCGGGCAGTGTTCTGGGACATCAAGAACCGCCTCCCACGGTCAGTGACTACAGTTCAGTGGGAGAACAGCTTCGTGTCTGTGTACAGTAAGGACAACCCCAACCTGCTGTTCAACATGTGTGGCTTTGAGTGCCGCATCCTACCTAAATGCCGCACCAGCTATGAGGAGTTCACCCACAAGGACGGGGTCTGGAACCTACAGAATGAGGTACGGTCTGGAAAGGGGGCTTGGAGCAGCATTACCACCCCTGTACCTCTGGGCTAGCAGGGGTGAGGAACACCATCACACCATTTATTATCAGTTGAGCCTTGTTGGGTGGGTAGAGTTTAGTAGGGGAGCGGGGGTCAGAGTTGGGCCTTGCTTCTGCAGCAGTATCAGAGACAAATTAACCTTGACCTTGTGGTTTAGGTTACTAAGGAGCGGACAGCTCAGTGTTTCCTGCGTGTGGATGATGAGTCAATGCAGCGCTTCCACAACCGCGTGCGTCAAATTCTGATGGCCTCTGGCTCTACCACCTTCACCAAGGTATATAAGGCCTAGCTTGCCTCATGTTCTCTGTCCATCTCCCATCCCTTTCAGCTCTTCCTCTGGTTGGCTCTTGTTTCTTCCCAGCTTTTCTCAGTGTCCCAGTTTCCATGTTTATCGTATAGCAGCTTAGAGTGTCAAATCAACTCAGGTACTTTCTGAGAATACCCCATAGGGATATACAGCCTAATTCTGTATAGTTGTGATGACTCTGAATTAAGGTAACAGCAGAAGTTTGATTCTTTAATTTGAAAAATTTTCATTTTTTGCATCTTACCAGGGGTTTATTTATTCATAAAGTTTTTAAACCAATAACAGTATGCTAAAAAGCAAGTATAAGTGGTTATCTCAGTGTTTATTCTCCCTTTCAGTTGCTTCTGAAGGCCTAGGTGAAGGCTGGAATTGAGAGAGAATAATCTGAGGATTTGTTAACTATGTATACTTAAGTTTCTGAAAGGTTTAAAAAGCCACCTTGCTTTTCCTGCTGTCTTTCCATGCTGCCATAATGGTACACATAATGCCAAAAAGAGAGGGAAATGCCAGGTTCTTATTAGGCTGTGCTCCAAACAATGTTTTTGTTAAGGATACGTTTTCTTAGTTGGGTTTTTTTTGTTTGTTTGTTTTTTTAAGTAATCTCTACACCTAACTTGGGGCTTAATTTCATGACCTCAAGATCAAGAGTTGCATGCTCTTCAAACCGAGTCATCCAGGAGTCCATTATCTCAATATTTCTTTTTTTTTTTCAAGAGTTTATTTTTATATATGAAAGAGACACAGCGAGAGCGGGAACACAAGCAAGGGGAGTAGGAGAGGGAAGAGCAGGCTTTCTGCTGAGCAGGGAGCCCAATGCCGGGCAGGGCTCGATCCCAGAACCCTGGGATCACAACCTGAGCTGAAGGCAGACACTTAATGACTGAGTCACCCAGGCGCCCCTGTTTAGTATTTCTTACTTAAAATTTCTCAGGTTTTTTTGGGGGTGTAGTAGAACAGAAAAGTTTATCTTTTTAGGTTGGTTTATTTCCTCCAAGGGCCAAATAATAAGAATTATGTAACTTATTCATTCCGTTGGTGTTTGTTGATAACTACTGAGTTGAAGGCTCTGCACACTACATGTAAGATAGAGTCTCTGCTTTTGTTGAGCTGGCCTACCTAGTTGGAGAGACAGATCCATGGACAGGAGAACTATAACAGGATGTAGTGTTTATAGAACTATGATATTATTTGGGAATCTCTGAGAGGACTCAGGTTAATGACTCTAGCCCAGTCTGGAAGACGGAGAAGAAAGGCTTCCTGGAAGAAGTAACATGTAATGAGGCAGGTGAGGGAGGGCATTCCTTCAGCCTTTTGTCTGGAGAGGTAACTAGCATGATACGTGTGGTGCTATACAAGGCTCAGGTTTTTTGGAGTATGGTTGTGGAGTTGGGACTGTTAAGATATAGGGGCTGGATAGATAAGCAAGAGCCAGATGCTGGAATGTATTGCATGCCTTGTTAAGAATCCTGTGAGGGTCTTAGGTGTAAGAGCAACTTTTCCAGTTTTCTGTGTTAGGTGTGATTTTTCTTGCAGTTGTGGGGAGGATGGGTTTGGAATGGGGTGGGAAGTCAGGTTTGGAGACTTCTGAATTCCCGATGACAGTGATGAGAACAGTGAGGGGACAGGAGCAGATCTGAAAAGTAGTTAGCCGGTAAAGTCAGCAGAGCCTCATTTTGGTGGGATGCCAGAGGGAAAGGAAAATAACAGTTTTTGGCATGGCTGATTAGGTAGATATTGGCACTACCAACTGGAAGAGTACAGGAAGAAGAGCAGGTTTAGGAGGGAAGATAAGTGGATTTGGTGGATGTAACAAGTCTGAGGTTCCTGAGAACATCCAGATGGAGGTGTTTGGCAGGCATTTATTATATCATATTTTTTTCATTCCGAGATAAGTGTAAATGTGTGTGTGTGTGTGTGTGTGTGTGTGTTTCCCACCTCAGTGATACCTCTTAAATCGATGGTCTCTTAGATTTGCTGAAAAGTACTTTGAACTTTAAGTTTTTGAGGGAGAAATGAGGTGAGGAAGAGCAGCAAGGGGTAATTTCAGGGCTCCTATAGGATGTCCAAATGGAGATATTTTGCAGTCTGAAGCTTGGAGAAGATATCTGGGTGGAAGTTGTAGATTTAGGAGGCTGTCGAAGGTGATAGTTTAAAGCTGAAGAGTGAGCAAGATTGTCCAGGTCAAGTGTAAGGAAAGAGAAAAGCAGAGGGATAAATTTGGAACCATAGGAAACACTGAGCAGCAGCGTGGCCAGACTGGGAAGAGTGCCGGGTCACCAGAGCCAAGGATGTCAGGAATTGGGGCGGGCACTTAACAGTGTCAGTTGCCTAAGAGTGTTTTAGTTAGATAAGGTCTGAAAAGTATCCATTGGATTTGGCAGTCAGGACGTCATTGGTGACCTTAGCAAGAGCTGTTTCAGAAATAGTGGGGAGAGAAGCCAGATTGCAGTGGGTAAGGCTTTATGGGAAATGAGGGAGTGGAGACGGCAAGGACTGGCAACTTGCCAGAGCTGGACTAAAAGGAAGAAGGACATTTTATGCCACCTAGAGGGAGATCTAAGTCAAGGCAGTATTTCTGAATGGGATTGACTTGAGGATATTCCCATTAGGAAGGAGCCAGGGGGCAGTTCAGGGGGCAGCAGACCAGTGTTGTAAGTGATGGAGCAGTGTTCCAAGGAGTTGTAGTGGGGGGGTACAATAAAGGACAGGCAGAGAGGGAAACATCCACTGAACCTAAAAGAAAAGAGGTCTGGACAGATGTGAATATAAAGTTGAGTGGGAAATTATAATAAATCTTGGATTTTTCAGTTTTGCCTGGATTGGACTTGAGCACGGTGGTAAGGGAATGATAGGATTGTTGAAGAAACTGTATGTTCCAGGTGGGTTTCAAGAAAATGAGGACAACTCTGAGTGTGAATTTTTTCCAGAAACACTCAGCTACTCAGTGACAGGATGGACGAAGTCCATCATATCATAGCGGTGAGGTGATTCAGGATTGGGGTTTGCCAGAGGATTGTTGTGGAGTGGTAAGGGATTGGATGCAGGGAAATCCAGAATGCTGGCCTCTTTTGGGATCTTGGATTTGTTTAGGTGGGGGTGGTGTGTAGGAAGAGACCAGAAAAGGCCAAAGGCCTTGGAAGAAAATGTAGGGATCAAAGGAGTAGATACGTGAGAGGTGAGAGCCTGAATAGTATCAGAGGTTAGGGAAACGGTTTAGAAGCAGTTAGAAGCACAGGTTCTGGAGTCCAGTCAGGTTCAGATCATAGCTTTGTCACATAACTAGTTGGGATTTTGGGCATGTCCCCAACTTTGGGCCTCAGTTCTTTCCATAAAGTGGGGATACTGATGATGGGGTGCCTGGCTGGCTCAGTTGGAAGAGCATGCGACTCTTGATCTCAGGGTTGTGAATATAAACCGCAAGTTGGGTGTACAGATTACTTAAATAAACTTTTTTAAAAATGGTGAGGGGTGCCTGGGTGGCTCAGATGGTTAAGCATCTGCCTTCGGCTTAGGTCATGATCGAGCCCCACGTTGGGCTCCCAGCTCAGCGGGGAGTCTGCTTTTCCCTCTCCCCCTGCTTGTGGTCTTTCTCTCTCTTGAATGAATAAGGTCTTTATTTTTTTTATTTTTTTAAAGATTTTATTTATTTGACAGATCACAAGTAGGCAGAGAGGCAGGCAGAGAGAGGGGGGGAAGCAGGCTCCCCTCTGAACAGAGAGCCCGACACAGGGCTCGATCCCAGGACCCTGAGATCATGACCTGAGCCAAAGGCAGAGGCATTAACCCAGTGAGCCACCCTGGCACCCCTTGAATGAATAAGGTCTTTAAAAAAAAGGGGGTGGGGATACTGAGGGGCAGCTGGGCAGTTCAGTCAGTTAAGCTTCTGACTCTTGATTTCGGCTCAGGTCATGATCTCGGTTGTGAGATGAAGCCAGGTCTCCCCTCTCGGTGGGGAGTCTGCTTCTTTCTCTCTCTTTCTCCCCCTCTCTCTCAAATCTTTTTAAAAAATGGGGATACTGAATGTGTTATCTAGTTCAGAGAGATTTTGTGAGAATTAATGTAGTAAGTTATATTCAATAAATTGTTTAATAAGCGTTTGCCATCATTAATTGGAGGAATCAGGGTTTATGATCAGATAATAGAATATTGGGATTTTATTTCTTGAGGTGTTTTAAGGCAAAGTACTTTGAATAAAATTTCTTGATCTTTCTAGCTTGATGGTAGAGGGAAATATCCAGTATGGTAAGAAGTGGCTGGATCTTAAGGTCTTACTTGTCCTCTAAAATTTCCTTTCTCCTTGGATGCTTGGAATCATCACTGCCACTACCACTTTATCTTTTTATTTTTAAAGATTTTACTTATTTATTTGATAGATCACAAACAGGCATAGAGGCAGGCAGAGGGAGAGAGAGAAGCAGGCTCCCTGCTGAGCAGAGAGCCCGCCCCGCGGCTCGATCCCATGGACCCTGAGATCATGACCTGAGCTGAAGGCAGAGGCTTTAACCCACTGAGCCACCCAGGCGCCCCACCACTACCGCTTTAGATCCTTTCGTCATTCTTGCTTTTAGGTATACGCAGCACACTAGCCGGAGCTTGGAGACAGGACCGTTCCCTTCAGTCCTAGTTATAAAATAAGGCTGGGACATTTAAGCAAGGTTTTGGTGAGGGCCAGGAATAACAGGCGGAAAACAGAAATGGACTTAGGTAGTCTGACTTATAAGGTGCAGTCTGCTTAGCTTCAGTTTCAGAAGGGCCTTATGGCTACCTTCCTGCTTGGTTTCCTGCCTTCCCACTCTGCTACCCTCACCAGGGAATCCCTTTCTGCATGTCCAGATGACTTGAAGTCTAAAGCCAGAGGGACAGGGGTGCCTGGTGGGGCACCTGGGCAGCTCAGTCTGTTAGGCATCTGCCTTTGGCTCAGGTTATGATCCTGGTCCTGGGATCAAGCCCCACATTGGGCTCCGTGCTGGGCGGGGAGCATGCTCCCCCCCTCCCCCCAGCTCTCCACTCATGCTCTCTCTTGCTGTCTGTTTCTCTTTCTCTAAATATATATATATTTTAAAGATTTTATTTTATTTATTTGAGAGAGAGCACGCACAGCAGGGGCAGTGGCAGGCAGAGGACAAGGGAGAAGGAGGCTCCCCGAAGAGCAGGGAGCCCGACGCGGGGCTTGATCCCAGGACCCTGGGATCTTGACCTAAGCCAAAGGCAGATGCTTAACCGACTGAGCCCTCTCTCTCTCTCTCCAAATAATGATTTAAAAAATCTATAAAAAGTGAAAAAACAAAATTACACATACCTCAAAAGAACACCTGTGCCTGGCAGTAGATGTATTTCTGTGTTCCTTTGGGGGGTTTTGTTTTGACTTCTATTTCACGTTATTTATTTTTATTTTTTATTTTTATTTTTTTACAGATTTTATTTATTTGTCAGAGAGAGAGTGAGAGAGAGATCACAAGTAGGCAGAGAGGCAGGCAGAGGCAGAGGGAGAAGCAGGCTCCCTGCCGAGCATGGAGCCCGATGTGGGACTCGATCCCAGGACCCTGGGATCATGACCTGAGCCGAAGGCAGCCGCTTAACCAACTGAGCCACCCAGGCGTCCCCCACGTTATTTATTTTTAGACTTAATTTTTTAGAACAATTTTAGGTTTAAAATAACATTGAGAGGAAGAGACAGAGATTTCTCATATACTCCCTGCCCGCACACATGCACAACCTCCCCCATTATCAACACCACTCACCAGAGTGGAACCTTCTTTACCAAGGATAAACCTACACCAACACATCATAATCATCCAGAGGCCAAAGTTTACCTTCAGGTTCACTCTTGGTGTTGTATGTTCTGTGGGTTTGGACAAGTGTATTATGACGTATATCTATTATTGTAACATACAGAGTATCCTTACTGCCCTAAAAATCCTCTGTTCTCTGACTATTCATTTCTCTGTCCAGCCATACATTTACTTTTAAATGGAAAAAAAGTTGTCACCTAATGTATCATAGTTTCAAGTTTTTCTGATTACTGTTAGATACTAACAAAAGAAAACACCTGAATCCTGTCTTCCTAACATCAATTTTTATTTTTCTACATTTCTCTTCTAAGTGGGTCATGTGGTGTGTTGGGCAAGTTATGTAAATTGAATTTGTTCCTTTTCTTTTCTTTTAATATTTATTTGAGAGAGAGAGCAGGAGCAGGGGGAAGAGCAGAGGGAGAGGGAGAAGCAGACTCCCTGCTGAACAGAGAGCCCGACATTGGGCTCTGTCCCAGGGCCTGGGATCATGACCAGAGCCAAAGGCAGGTGCTTAAGCAACTGACGCACCCAGGTTCCCCAAATTTGTTCCTTTTCTGAAGACATAATGGCATAATGTGTGTAAAGTTACTACCATGTTACCTAGCCCGTGGGGTCACTCACTCAGCGGCATTTTCTTTCCTGCTTCCCTGAATCCCTAGCAACTCCAGCTTTTCTTAAAGGAATGTGGTACTGGGAATTCACACTTATTACCCTCCAGGAATACAGCACGGGTAACTGCAGTGGAACTGGTGTGTTGTGTGGTAAAAACCATGCGGCTGGCAGTTCAAGAACCAACTATAGTCATCGAACTCACTAAGCCTCACAGTTGTCCCACTGAAGTCTATTTGCTTTTACCCCCAGGTCCTTTCTGTAGGTCTCTTGCCTTGGTTGGTTCATCTTAAGCACAAACTAGATGCTCAGTGTAGCTTTGTGATTTGGTTAAGGCTGTTAAACTCTGCAGTCCCTTTATCCTGCTTATCTGAAGACTGCTATTTGCTCAAGGTTGATTTCTGTGATAACTCCAGCCTGTGTGATCTCGCACTTTAGTAATTGTCCAGAAAACATACTCCTTACCTTAAAGTCTTTATTATTATCAGTCGGCATTTTGTAGTCTGCCTTTTTTTCTTAATCTTAACCAACTTTGGTTTCATTGATTTTTATTTTTCTCTTTTCTATTTCATTGTTTTCTGCTCTTACGGTATCTTTCCTTTGCTTACATTGGGTTTAATTTGCTCTTAGTTTTCTAGTTTAAGGTAAAGGTTAGATGATCAATTTTGGATCTTTCTTTTTAAATATTTTTAAATATAAGCATCCAGTGGTGTAAATTTTCCTCTAAGTACTGCTTCAGCTGCATCCCTCAAGTTTTGATAAGTTGTGTCTTTATTTTCAGTTAAAAATATTTTCTAATTCCCCTTGAGAGTTTTTATTTCACCCATATGTTGTTTAGAAGAATGCTTTTTTTTTTTTTTTTAAGATTTTATTTATTTATTTGACAGAGAGGAGAGAGATCACAAGTAGGCAGAGAGGCAGGCAGAGAGAGAGGGGGAAGCAGGCTCCCTGCTGAGCAGAGAGCCCGATGCGGGGCTCGATCCCAGGACCCTGAGATCATGACCTGAGCCGAAGGCAGAGTCTTTAACCCACTGAGCCACCCAGGCGCCCTAGAAGTATGCTATTTAATTTAAAAATATTTGAGGGTTTTCCAGGTATTTTTGTTTATTAGTTGCTAGTGTAATTCCATTATGGTCAGAAAACACACTTCGTATGATCTTATTTTTTCCAAATGTCTTAAGACCTGCTCTGTGGTCTAGCATATAAGGCTGTCTTGGTGACTGTCTCATGTGTACTTGAAAAGAGTCTGTAATATTACTATTGGATAGTGTTTTATAAATGTCAGGTCAGATTGAATGACTGTGTTGTTAGAGTCTCTATATCCTTAATGATTGTTTTGTCTAGTTCTATCAATTATTGAGAAAAGAGTCTTGGAAATCTCCAACTACAATTGTGGATTTATTTATTTACACTTTCAGGTCCATCTTTTTGTTTTTGGGTTGTTTTGTTTTGTTTTTGGAAGGGGTTGTTCAGAGACCCAGTTCACTTTATTAAAGACATTCAAGCTTTGGGGTGCTGGGATGGCTCAGTTCGTTAAGGGTCTGACTTCAGCTCAGTTCATGAACCCAGTGTCCTGGGATCAAGCGCCGCGTCAGGCTCCACACTCAGTAGAGAGTCTGTGTGTCTCTCTTCTCCCTCTGCTGCTGCCCTGCCCCTTGCCTCTTGCCTCACACACCCCTCTCCCCTTGTGCTCCTGCAAGCACGCGTGGGCTCCCTCTAATAAATAAGACATTCAAGCTTTTATTATAAAGCCACGTGACTTTTAGCTTTTGAGCGTGGAAGAATTTCTGCAGTTCAGAAATCTGGAATCTTTAAAATACTTAGACAAACAAAATTACCCCCATAACAATTAGGTTGTAATTGTATAAAAAGGCAGAACATTTTGTTGAACACAATTGAAAGTTGGGCAAAATATAGTTGGCTTGCAGATGGAAAACCAACAAGGATTCATCCAAGATATTAGCAGCCTCAGGGGAGTGGGGGGCCATTTTGTTTATATCAAAATGCAAACTGACAAGCATTTTATCTAAGGAGCAGTGAACCTACATATAGGTGATGACCAAGGGAGTGTACCAAATGGAGTGCTCTGTCATGTACCTGAAGAGACCGCTAGAGTTAGAGCTGGACTTTGTAACTGATACACACAAAGACACCACAGCTGTTTGTTTTTTGAAAGATTTTATTTACTTATTTGAGAGAAAGAAAGAGCTTGGGAGGGAAGAAGCAATCTCCCCACTGAGCAAGGAGCCCAACACGGGGCTGGATCCCCGGGCCTTGGGATCATGACCTGAGTTGAAGGCAGCCACGTAACAGACTGAGCCACCTAAACGCCCCTACAAAGAAATGTTTTTTTTTTTTTTAAGATTTTATTTATTTATTTGACAGAGAGAGAGAGCACAAGTAGGGGCAGAGGGAGAGGGAGAAGCAGGCTCCCTGCTGAGCAGGGAGCCCGATGCAGGACTTGATCCCTGGACCCTTAACTGACTGAGCCACCGTGGTGCCCCATCTTTTTAACCTCCAGTTAAGTTTAATAGAATATCAATATAGTTGGGTTTAAATCTGCCCATCATGTTCTTTGTTTCTTATTCTGCTTTTTTTTTTTTCCTGCTTTCTTTTGGATTAAGTGGGGGTTTTTTTGGTTTTGGTTTTGGTTTGTTAAGATTGTATTTTATTAAAAAAAAAAAAAAGATTGTATTTTATTTTAAGTAATCTCTGCACCCAGCATGGGACTTGAATTCACATGCTCCACCAGCTGAGCCAGCCAGGTACCCTGGGTGGGTTTTTTGTTTTGTTTCATTTAGTTTCACTCTGCTTAGTAACTACACGTATTTTTTTGTTTTTTTGGGGTGTTTTTTTGGTCGCTCTGTACATCTCTGACTTGACCACAGTCTCTACTGTGCCCATTAGTCTACTACTAAGATCACATTGCATGTAGTATGAGAACCTTAAGACATTGTACTTCCATTTCCCTCCTCATTCTTTGTAGTATCTTTGTCATGTTTTAACTCTACCTGTATTATAAATACAATACTTTGTTACTAATTTTTGCTCTAAACAGCTTTTGTCTTTTATAGAAATTATAAAATGAGCAAAAATATCTTTTACATTTTACTCACATACTTTATCTGATTTTCTCCATTACTTTATGTAGATCCAGATTTCCGTCTGGTGGTGTTTTCATTCTGCTTAAAGAATTTTCTTTAACATTTCTTTTTCTTTTTTTTTTTTTTTTTTTTTGAAGATTTTTTTTATTTGACAGAAGCGCGAGAGAGGGAATACAAGCAGGGGGAATGGGAGAGGGAGAAGCAGGCTTCCCTCTGAGCTGGGAGCCTGATATGGGACTCGATCCCAGGACCCCGGGATCATGAGCTGAGCTGAAGGTGGACATTTAATGACTGAGCCACCCAGGCGTCTCTCCTTTAACATTTCTTTTTTTTTTTCTTTAACATTTCTTGTAGTAACAGTCTACTGGCAGTGAATACACTCTGCTTTTGTGTGTCTGAAAAAGTGTTTACTTGCCTTCATTTCTGTTAATGTAAACTGTTACTTTGCAATTTTACAATGTTATTAATTCTATCAGTGTATTTTTTTTTATTTCAGGTACTGTAATTTTTATCTCTAGACATTCTGTCTTGGTCTTCTTTTTTCTCTCATTATATTCATGTTTTTCTTTATATATTTAAGCATAATTATAAGGTTTGTTAAATAACTGTTTTAAGGTCACTGTGTACTAATTTTGTTATTTGTGTTATTCTTATTTTTTTATTTGTGTTATTATTAGGTCTGTTTCAGTTTATTGAGTTTTTTTCTGATTATGTATAATTCCTTCCTATTTTTTTGCATGAATGGTAATTTTTACATGCTAGAAATTTTGAGTTTTGTATTGTTTATTTGTAGGTTTTGTTATGTTATGTTAAAAAGAGTATTGAGCTGTGTTGTGATGTGCAGTTCAGTAACTTGTGGATTAGTTTGATCCTTTTAAGGCTTTTAAGCTTGGTTATGGAAAATGTATAGCACCCTTTGTTCTGGGGCTAATGTACCTCCATTGCTAGGTTGATAACTTTCTTGGGGCTCTACCCAATTCCCATGTATTACAAGGTCTCTCTACTCTGACTGGTGGGAACACAAACTGTTGGCAACCTTATGTCATCTGTGGGACTTGTTCAGCTTTCTGATCTGTGGTGTTCTTTTTTATTATTATCATTTAAATTCAATTAGCCAGCATATGATACATCGTTAGTTTCAGGTGTAGAGTTCAGTTAATCATCAGTTGCCTAAAACACCCAGTGCTCATCACATCCAGTGCCATCCTTAATGCCCATCACCCAGTTACCTCATCCCCCTGCCCACCTCCCCTCCAGCAACCCTCAGTTTATTTCCTAGAGTTAAGAGTCTCTGTGGTATTCTTCTAGATGTTGGAGTTTTACTGCATACAGATTGGTACTCAGCCAAAAGCTTGAGGGAATCCCTTCATGGATCTCCAAAAAATCTTTCTGAGAACTTGCTTCTCTCTAGTACTTCTGCCCGACAAATTCTAGCTGCCTTGGCCTCCTGAATTCTAATCTGTCTCTTCATTCAGTGAGACTCTTGGGCTTTGTTTCCATTACCCCTCCATGTGTATGGTGCAGCTGGGAAACTGCCAGTAGGCAGAAAGCTGGGGAAGTTGTGGGGCTCACCTGATTTGTTTCCTTTTTCTCAAGGGTCATGGTCTATGTTGCTTATTTGTTAGTTGTCTGAAGATACTGTTTTATGTATTTTGCTTAGTTTTGTAGTTCTTTATAGTGGGAAGGCAATTTCTGTGGCCCCATTAGTTTTCATTCCCTCTATTAATTTTTAGTAGTTTTTCTCATCCCCTTTTCTCCCCCGCCCACCCTGGATTACTTACTATATTTGCTCTTTTTTTAAGTGTTTATATTGCCTTGATTTTTTTGAGATTAAATTCACACTTTAAAAATACAGAATTCAGTGGTTTTCAGTATATTCATAAAATTGTGGAACCATCACCACTATCTCATTCTAGAACATTTTCATCACCCCAAGAAGAAACTATACCCATGAACAGTCATTCACTCCCTATGGTTCCCCCACATCTAGTTCCTGGCAACCTGAATCTACTTTCTGTCTATATGATTTTGCCTATTCTGGACATTTCATATAAGTGGAATTGTGCAATATGTGACTTTTTTGACTGGTTTCCTTTTTTTTTTTTAAGATTTATTTAGAGCAAGAGAGAGCATGCGTGTGTGAGTCGGGGGTGAGGGGCAGACCAGGAGAGAGAGAATCTTTAGGCTCTCCACTGAGCATGGAGCCCGACGCAGGGCTTGATCCCAGGCACCTGAGATCATTACCTGAGCCAAAACCAAGAGTCAGATGCTTAACTGACTCTGCCACCCAGGCCCTCCTGTCTAGTTTCTTTAACCTAACATGTTTTAAAGATTCATCTGTGTTGCAGCATGTATCAGTACTTGAATCCTTTTTATCTGTGAATAATATGCTTTTATATGGATATACCACATTTTGTTTATCCATTTGTCAGTTGATGGACATTTGTGTTTTTTTCTACTTTTTGGCTATTATGAATAATGCTCTTGTGAAGATTTGTGTACACTTTTTTGTGTAGACATATGTTTTCATTTCTCTTGGATATATACTTAGGAGTAGAGTTGCTGAATCATATGGTTACTATGTTTAACCTTTTGAGGAACTGCCAGGTGGTGGTTCAACCATTGTACCATTTCACATTCCTAGCAGCAGTACAGGAGTGTTCCATTTTCTTCACACTCTAACACTTGCTAATTGTCAGTAGCCATTATTATGGGTGTTAAATAGTATCTCATAGTTTTGATTTATATATACTTTCCTAATGACGTTGAGCTCAGATCTTCCTTGAGAACTAGGAAGAATATTCTTGGCTGGATCAAGTAGTCCCTACCACCTCCCCCCTCCCATAGCTCACCTCCAATTTACTTTCTCCCCACTTTTTTCAGATTGTGAATAAGTGGAACACAGCTCTCATAGGCCTTATGACATACTTTCGGGAGGCTGTGGTGAACACCCAGGAGCTCCTGGACTTGCTAGTGAAGTGTGAGAACAAGATCCAGACACGTATCAAGATTGGCCTCAACTCCAAGATGCCCAGTCGGTTCCCTCCTGTTGTGTTCTATACCCCTAAGGAGTTGGGTGGACTCGGCATGCTCTCAATGGGCCATGTGCTCATCCCCCAGTCTGACCTCAGGTGACTTGGTTGAAAATCCTGCTACGTGCGCCTGGCTGCCTCAGTTGGAAGAGTGTGCAGCCCAAGTTGGGTGTGGAGATGATTTAAATAAATAAGCAAAAAAACTTCTTTAAAAAGGGGGGAAAAAAGAAAATCTTGCTAGACCCTGAGGGAAGGGGATGTTTCTTTTAGGTTTTATTTTTATTTTTTCTAAACTTGATTGTGCCCCAAACAGGTGGTCCAAGCAGACAGATGTAGGTATCACACACTTTCGTTCAGGAATGAGCCATGAAGAAGACCAGCTGATTCCCAACCTGTACCGCTACATACAGCCATGGGAGAGCGAGTTCATTGATTCCCAGCGGGTCTGGGCTGAGTATGCACTGAAGAGACAAGAGGCCATTGCTCAGAACAGGTACACATCCAGGAAGGCATAGGAGTCCCGTCAGGAGTGTGGAGGGGTGATCTTTGAGCCTTGCGTGGAGGTCAGGAGCAGAGCATGCCATATTTTTATGGAGACAAGTACATTCTACATCTGACCCGTTTGTCCTTGGCCAAGGAAGAATGGTAAACTCTCTGTGAATGTATGTTTGACTTAGATCTTTTTTCTTTGACAGACGACTGACCTTAGAAGATCTAGAAGATTCATGGGATCGCGGCATTCCCCGAATCAACACCCTCTTCCAGAAGGACCGGCACACGTTGGCTTATGATAAGGGTTGGCGGGTTCGAACTGACTTTAAGCAGTACCAGGTACATGGAGGAGATGGTAGAGATTTTCCCTGAATTAAAAGAATCCATGACTGTGCCAGGAATCTGGGGCAGTAGGCACCCAGAAGCCTGATGGTACCTGCCTTGCCATGTAGGTTTTGAAGCAGAACCCTTTCTGGTGGACGCACCAGCGGCATGATGGGAAGCTCTGGAACCTGAACAACTACCGTACAGACATGATCCAGGCACTGGGTGGTGTGGAAGGCATTCTGGAACACACACTCTTCAAGGGCACTTACTTCCCTACCTGGGAAGGGCTTTTCTGGTGAGGATTCTCTTCTCCCCTTGTAGTAACCTATCACCACCCTCTGAGCTCAACCCTTGTGTGCTGTTGTGTTCTTCTCTGGTGTTTACTGGAGAGCAGTGCTCTGGGAGATGGCAGGGCATTGCTTTAGCTGGCCTCTTCTTCACAGGGAAAAGGCCAGTGGTTTTGAAGAGTCTATGAAGTGGAAGAAGCTAACTAATGCTCAGCGATCAGGATTGAACCAGATTCCCAATCGTAGATTCACCCTCTGGTGGTCCCCAACCATCAACCGAGCCAACGTGAGTATGATTGCTAGACCTGGGAGACAGGAGGCTAAAAGCAAGTGCTTCTACTTCCTTAATTATGTCCTAAGAACCAAAGTCTCTTGACTTCTGGTGTCCCTCTCTTTTTCCTGTCAGGTATATGTAGGCTTTCAGGTGCAGCTGGACCTGACGGGTATCTTCATGCATGGCAAGATCCCTACACTGAAGATCTCTCTTATCCAGATCTTCCGGGCTCATTTATGGCAGAAGATCCACGAGAGCATTGTGATGGACTTATGTCAGGTGGGCCAGAATTGAGGGGAGAGGGGACCACCAGAAGTCAGGTCAGCTCACTCTTGGGTACGGGAAGTCCACTCTGGCTGCCCTGAGGATGAGACTTGCATTGTGGTGCCAGGTGCCACATTATCTGAAATTCTGCAAGCCCTCATTCCTGGTGGGCTTCTGTAAGCAGTCATAACCTTTCTGCCTTTGCCCCCAGGTGTTTGATCAGGAACTGGATGCACTAGAAATTGAGACAGTGCAAAAGGAGACAATTCACCCGCGAAAGTCCTATAAGATGAATTCTTCCTGTGCAGATATCCTGCTCTTTGCCTCCTATAAGTGGAATGTCTCCCGGCCCTCATTGCTGGCAGACTCCAAGTAAGTGCTTTATAACCAAGCCCTGGGCATTGGGGAAGCTTGGTTTTACTGTTCTTCTACCTGTACTACTTCAGGAATTGTCCCTGTCTGCTTTTCTTTCTGACTTGGGTCTAGTGCCATCCCTGGATCCTGTCAGCACCCTCAAAGGTCTGCTGATTCTCTGGGTGAGGGACTTGCTGATCGGAACAGGCAAAGGGATTGGGAATTTTGAGATTTAGATGTAGCGATTGAGAGTTCATGTGGTTCATTGGTGATATTGGTGACTTCTTGGATGCGTGGATTCCTGACCTCTCTCTACCCGCAGGGATGTGATGGATAGTACCACCACTCAGAAGTACTGGATTGATATCCAGTTGCGCTGGGGGGACTATGATTCCCATGACATTGAACGCTATGCCCGGGCCAAGTTCCTGGACTACACCACAGACAACATGAGTATCTACCCTTCACCCACGGGTGTGCTCATTGCCATTGACCTGGCATATAATCTGCACAGGTAAGTTGGTGCTCAGAAGCATGTCTATTTTCTGTCAGCCCCATACTTCATTTTTTAATTTATTTTTTAAGTAAATTACGACCATTGTGGGGCTTGAGCTTAAGATTCTGAGATCGCTGAGAATTGTACACAGAGGCAAGGAAGAAAAGAAAAAGTCAGTGACCCAGGAAAAGTGCCACCTTGGCAAACTAAAAAACCCATGTACATTAAAGTATGGGGCCTGTTGGGGTGCCTGCTGGCACACTCAGGGCATGTACGTGTGTTTTAGTGTACATGAGCAGACACTTGTCTGCCTTGCCAACAGTCTTTTCTTTCTCTGGAGTTTCATTTTGCCTTGTCCCTGAGGCTGCCAGTCTGGTCTTCACTCTTCTTGCCTCTTCTATTCTTAATAGTGCCTATGGAAACTGGTTCCCAGGCAGCAAGCCTCTTATTCAGCAGGCCATGGCCAAGATCATGAAGGCAAACCCTGCCTTATATGTGTTACGTGAACGGATCCGCAAGGGGCTGCAGCTCTATTCGTCTGAGCCCACTGAGCCCTATCTGTCCTCTCAGAATTACGGTGAGCTCTTCTCCAACCAGATCATCTGGTTTGTGGATGACACTAATGTCTACAGAGTGACTATCCACAAGGTGAGAATTAGAAGCAATGTAGGGATGTGGGGCTCTATAATATGCCTGTGGGAGGGTGATAAGGCAAATGCGTACATTTGGGGGGAAGGCACAGTGATTGTGTCTAGACCATGCTAATTGATCTAATCATTCCTTAGACCTTTGAAGGGAACTTGACCACCAAACCCATCAATGGGGCCATCTTCATCTTCAATCCACGTACAGGGCAGCTGTTCCTCAAGATAATCCACACGTCTGTGTGGGCTGGACAGAAGCGTTTGGGGCAGGTGAGCCAGTTAAAGGACAGAGAAGTTGTAAATGTTTTCTGCCCCTTTGTCTACCTTCTACTACCCCTTTTTCTTTGAGGAGGAGTGTGAGAGACAGTGGAGGTAGGGGGCATCTTCCTGTTTCTCTCTGAGAGATTAAGAGTATCTCAGAGATCAAAGAGTATCTCCTGAATTACTTGAGAAGTATTCTCCTATAGGAGGCCCAGCAGTGTGTGAGATCCTTCACTACCTACAGTTGGTCTCTGTTTCTTGACTCTCCCATCTTTAACCTATCTTGAGCAAGGCTACCAAAAGGCATCTTTCTAAAGGGAACAAATATTCTTAAAACATCACTTTTGGGGCACGTGGGTGGCTCAGTGGGTTAAAGCCTCTGCCTTCGGCTCAGGTCATGATCTCAGGATCCTTCCAGCAGGAAGCCTGCTTCCCCCTCTCTCTCTGCCTGCCTCTCTGCCTATTTGTGATCTCTCTCTCTCTCAAATAAATAAAATCTTAAAAAAAACAAAACAAAAACAAAATATCATTTTTTACCAAATTTCTACCTCTAAGCCTTTCGTAGCTACCCCTTTCTTCTTGCTGAATTAACTCTTCTTTGGCCTCCTAGACACTTGATATCTGGCTGGATTTTAACCCATACAACCACGGTTTCTCTTCCTTTAAAACCTGTTTCCTGGGCACTTGGGTGGATCAGTCGGTTGAGCATCTGCCTTCAGCTCAGGTCATAATCCCACGGTCCTGGGATGGTGCCCGAGTGTGCCAGGCTTTCTGCTCAGCAGAGAGTCTGCTTCTCTGTCACCCTCTGCCCCCACCCCCCCTACTTATGCATGCACGATCTCTCTCTAATTAATTAATTAATTAATTAATTAAAAAGACCTGTTTCCTCTTGCAAACAATCCAGTGTCCTATCCCCAAGTTCTGTTGTTCATTTCCACTTCTATGGCTTTGCTTATATACCTTACTTACAGAAGGAGCTGCCTTCTTTACTCTGTTAATCAGTCTTACTCATTCTGGGTTTTGTTTTGTTTTTTTTTAAGATTTTATTTATTTATTTGACAGAGAGAGCTTGAGAGACTGAGCATGGGCAGAGGGAGGGGCAGAGGGAGAGGGAGAAGCAGACTACCCGCTGAGCTAGAAGCCTGATGTAAGACTCAATCCCAGGACACTGCGATCATGACCCGAGCTGAAGGCAGATGCTTAACAACTAAGCCACCCAGGCACCCAGTCTTACTCATTCCTTAAGACCTTTGTCTTTGTGCAGTGGGGTGCCTGGGTGGCTCAGTCAGTTAAGCGTCCAACTCTTGATTTCGGCTTGGGTTGTGATCTCAGTATTGTGGGATTGAGGCCCCTCATCCAGCTTTGCACTCAGTGCAGAGTCGGCTTGAGATTCTTTCCTTTTCCCTCTGCCCTTTCCCTCACTTGTGTGCATACACGCTCTCTAAATAAATAAAGTCTTCCTGTTTCTTTATGTAGCCTTTTATGATCTTTAGCCTTAATTTATTTTGTCTCTGACATATTATGTAATTAAATACCGGTTTGTGGTATATCTTGTTTGAGTTTTCTTTGGCCAGCTAGGTTGAAAAAGCCTTTTGGGCAAGGCCATTTGACATTTTTTTTGCATCTCCACGTACCCAACATTCAATAGCGGTGTGCAACAGAAACGTAGATTGATTATTTCAAGACTAGGGTCTTTTGTTCTAGTTGACCTTGGGATGGTAGAAACTCAATTTCCGTTTTCTTCCCTCTTGCTTTTTAGTTGGCCAAATGGAAGACAGCTGAGGAAGTGGCTGCCCTCATCCGATCTCTGCCTGTGGAGGAGCAGCCCAAGCAGATCATTGTCACCAGGAAGGGCATGCTGGACCCATTGGAGGTGAGAGGTAGATGCGGTAGAAGAGAGAAGGTTGAGACCTGCTGGCTTTGTTTCTAATCTTGGACTTGATCTTGTTTCAGGTGCACTTGCTGGACTTTCCCAATATTGTGATCAAGGGATCAGAGCTCCAACTACCTTTCCAGGCTTGTCTCAAGGTGGAAAAGTTTGGGGACCTCATCCTTAAAGCCACCGAACCCCAGATGGTTCTCTTTAATCTCTATGATGACTGGCTCAAGACTATCTCATCCTACACGGTAGGAACCACCTAATAAAGAGGGTCATTCTAAGAGGAGTGGGTCTGAGGCCATTTTCACATCTTCAGCCTGTGAATGAGATAGCAGCTCTGTGCCCTGCATATAAAGTTGACTGGGGGAGCAAGAGAGGGAGGCTGCATCTTAGAGGTTGAAGTCAATTCCTGGGTTCCCTGAAAGGATAGAATCGAGGAAAGGGGGAAGACATCTAGTGACTGACCTCCCCTCCCCTTTGCTGCCATATCTCTTCTCAGGCTTTCTCCCGCCTCATCCTGATTCTCCGTGCCCTGCATGTGAACAATGACCGGGCGAAGGTGATCCTGAAGCCAGACAAAACTACTATTACAGAACCACACCACATCTGGCCCACTCTGACTGACGAGGAGTGGATCAAGGTGGAGGTGCAGCTAAAAGATCTTATCTTGGCTGACTACGGCAAGAAAAACAAGTGAGCAATGGTGCTGGGGAGACAGACGGAAGATCCTAAAAGGGTGAAATGAATGGTTCAGCATATAGTTTCTGGGTTTTTTTAGAAACATTTAGGTTCAGAAATTTCTCAAGGAATTGTCCTGGGGATGCCTATAGAAAAGAGGTAGGCAGTGTCTTCAGATAAGGTAGAAAGTGTCTGTGTTTCAGGGCTTCAGTCTGATTCCTAGGCATTTTTCATGTTGCCGTTTTGAGCAGGGCATTTCTTTACTGTCCATACATTACGGGAATTTTTAACATCCTGGATCCCCAGGTACCATTGCTAATAGCGCACACACACACACACACACCCCTTCCTTCCCCCTCCCTGTCATTGTGGCAGCCAAAAATAAAAATGTCCATAGATTTCGAGGTTTGCCTAGGGTGACTGACAATACTAGCTGTGGTTGAGAAGACGTTCTAAGGGTTTCTGTTTTTGAGAATTGTGCTATAAACTGGGACACTTTTTGTCAAAGGAAAGGGGAAGGTCTGGCTACTGATCAGATTTGAGCATGGCTGAAAGGTGTACATGCACAGAGCCATCCTGGGATGTGATAAATCTTACCAATATTAGTGTATCTCCACGTCACACTTCCTTTACGAGTGCCATTTGAGGATTGTCTGGGGTAAGGGTCTGGGGTCCCCTGTCTTACCAAGTTACACTCTTGCCATTGGGACATAATTGACCGAGGGGAAGGGATCTTGTGGTGCGATCCATGCTGTCCCCACAGTGTGAATGTGGCATCACTGACGCAATCAGAAATTCGAGACATCATCCTGGGTATGGAGATCTCGGCACCATCGCAGCAGCGGCAGCAGATAGCGGAGATTGAGAAGCAGACCAAGGAACAGTCACAGCTGACAGCAACACAGACTCGTACTGTCAACAAGCATGGCGATGAGATCATTACTTCCACCACCAGCAACTATGAGACCCAGACTTTCTCCTCTAAGACTGAATGGAGGGTTAGGTACTATAAGGACGGGAGGGGTTAGGGATGGCAGAGCCTACTGATACTACCTGTGGTGCTAGGCCGGAGAAATGGTAACATTCCCCACCATTTTTAGGGCCATATCTGCTGCCAACCTTCACCTAAGGACCAATCATATTTATGTTTCATCTGATGACATCAAGGAGACTGGTTATACCTATATCCTTCCCAAGAATGTGCTTAAGAAGTTTATCTGCATATCTGACCTTCGGGCCCAAGTAAGTGTGCTCAACTAGGCGATAGGGTGTGCCCAACATTTTATGTGCCTAAAACTCACCTCGATTGCCTGGAACTTAAGGTGCTGGCTTCAGGATTCATGGATGAATAAATATGTAGATAAGAATGGCCGAGGGGCACCTGGGTGGCTCGGTTGGGCATCTGCCTTCAACTTGGATCATGATCCCAGAGTTCCTGGGATCAAGCCCCACATTGGACTCCCTGCTCAGCGGGGAGTCTGCTTCTCCCTCTGCCCCTCACCCCACTCCTGTTCTCTCTCTCTCACTGTCTCTGTTTCTCTCTCAAACAAATAAATACAATCTTTTTTTTTTAAAGATTTTATTTATTTATTTGACAGAGAGATACAGTGAGACAGGGAACACAAGCAGGGGAAGTGGAAGAGGGGGATGCAGGCTCCCTGCCGAGCAGGGAGCCCAATGCGGGGCTCGATCCCAGGACTCCAGGATCGTGACCTGAGCCGAAGACAGACACTTAACGACTGAGCCACCCAGGCGCCCCTAAATAAATAAAATCTTTTAAAAAGGGGGGGGGGCAGAAAGAGCAGGAAAGGTTTTGGCTCCCATCAAATATTAAAACATTATAAAGCTATGGCAATTAAGAAAATGATGTATTGACCCAAAACAAGTTATTGGAAGAGGATAGCAAATAATCAGAAACAGATTCATGTGGATATAATAAATATGTATCAGATCTGAAGGATTAAGGATGCTTTATGATACTGAAACAATGAGAACCCTGCCTCACAACATAAAAAAAATTAAATGCATGTAAAGATCTGCATGTAAAATACTAAGCTATAGAGTATTGGAAGAAAGTACTGATTACCTTAGTGTTGGGATACCCTTCTTAAGACATAAAACCCAAAACCATAATCAAAATTAATAACTTGTATGTGACAAAGACATACTAAAAATAGGAAGAAAATATTTGCATAATTCTAAAATAAGATGG
>CM052891.1:39434252-39466056 GCA_028534135.1 Potos flavus | reverse complement strand
CCTGCTCGCACGCTCATCCAGAGCACTGGTCTGTCATCTGTTGGAGCGCCCTCGCCTCCCTAGTCTCCCTGCCCGTCATTTGCTCCGTGATGGGGGCAGGGGAGCCCCGGTAGAGGCCCCCACTGACCAAGCCTGTCCTTCCGCAGGCGGGTGCCCTGCAGCAGCCAGGGCGCTTCTCCAAGGCAGGACAGTGCAGCTTCAGTCGAGAGGAGCTTGAGCAGATCCTTCAGGAGCGGAATGAACTCAAAGCCAACGTGTTCCTGCTGAAGGAGGAGTTGGCCTACTTCCAGCGGTGAGGGTGGTGGGCAGCGGCTGGGAAGCTCAGGGCTTCCACTCACACCCGTTCCTGGGCCTCAGGTCCCCAGCTTCATTCTTTGGTTCACTGATCTATCCGCAGTGACATGTGCCAGGCACTGTGCTGGACACTGGGAGGACATGAATCACACAGCTCCTGACTTCCTAGAACTTCCTCCAAATGGGGAAGGAGGTAGTACAAAAAGTCCCAGCGGCGGTCAAAGAAAGATTCCTAGGAGGGGACACCACCTAAGCTACGTCTGAGGGGTGTTAGCAAGGCAGAGTGTTTCAAAAAGGGGAACAACATGCACAGGTACTTGGGATGAGAGCGACGGTTGGCATTCCCACTGCTTACTCTGCCCTTTTCCCTCCTCTGTAGGGAGCTGCTCACAGACCACCGGGTCCCTGGGCTTCTGGTTGAGGCCATGAAGGTGGCTGTCAAGAAGCAGCGGAAGAAGATCAAGGCTAAGATGTTAGGGATCCCAGAGGAAGCAGAGAGCAGGTAAGTCCCTGCCTCCATTGCCCCTGAGCCAGTCCTCCCTTGCTCTTTCTGCTGGGCTTGATGACCCAGCCCGGTCGTGCTCTGACCCAGCCTGATCACCCCTTGAGCCTACCACCTTAGCCTCATCACTCCCTGAACCTGTCACCTAGCCTACTCACTTCTTAAACCTGCTACCCTGGCCTGGTCACCCCCTGAGCCTGCTGTCCAGCCTGCCATCCTTCTCTCTGGATCGCACTGCTGTGACTTGCCACGCTCACTATACCTCCTGCTGAATTAATCTGGTAATGCTGCTTCTCCACCTTAGTTTTTCAGTTTCCTGTCTTGGCTGGATCTGCTTGTTCTCAAAGGGTTAAGAATGTAATTACAGCCACATCAGGGCCTGCTGTGAAGCTGTCAAATTAAAGCCTCAAGATGTCCTTCCTTCATCTCCCTAGCACCTCCTTCTCTCCAGCCTTGGGGGTCCCATAGTCACTGTGTCTTCCCTTGGCTGTTCCTGGGCACTGCGCAGAAGGCTGGACATAGCTGGACTCCCGTTGTCCCCCAGGGCCTTAACGAATGACCCCCACATCTCCTCTCTCCTCTGCCCCAGTGACGATGAAGACAGCTCATGGCTCCTGCTCTCCAGTGATAAGGAAGCCCACCCTCCACCCACTGAGTCCAGAATACAGAGTTTGTATGTTGGGGGAAGAGGAAGGGCAAAGGTTGTGGGAGTGAAGGAGGGACCCCACCTTTGTTCTTCTCCCCTTTCCTGCTGTCCTGAGCTCTAAGCACACCCCTCCCTCCATTGACTCTGGCCCCTTCCCCTCCTCAGTACCTCAGGCTGCCCTTTCTTCCTATTGTATCCCCTTTCTTCACCACTCCCCGAGCCCATAGCTCAAAATACCTCTTGGTTCTCCCCCCAGCTTTGGCCTGTCCTATCAGGGTGAAACAGAGGCCCCCGAAGCCCAGACCAGCAGCATGGCTCCCAGTGAGCTAGAGGGAGAAGAGGAGGCCCCACAGCAACCCCACTTGGAGCCTGGGGGCAGCCCCACAGTCCTCAACTCCTGACTGGCTCTGCTCTGCACTCGATGAACATCTTTGTCTGGGGGGGGGGCTCTCAGCTGCCCCAGAGACCTGACCTTGGAATCCAACTATGGGTAGATGTGTGGCCTCAGATGAGGACAGGGCTCCCTCCTTCTCAGCCCTCCCCAGGTCCTTTCCCATTCCTGGCCTGAGCTAGGGCATGATGAAGAGCTCAGGCTACCTTCCTTCCCTGTATCTCTGTGCCAAGCCTCAGGGGCCAGATAAAATTGCTTCCTTTCAGAGTCTCAGTTTTCCCATCCATAAAATGAAGAGCTAACGACCTACCTCCCAAGGGTTTGTGAGAGTGGCCTAAGGCAATGTAATAAAGCAGCTGCGCCTGAGACCCAGAAACGGCTCCGTCTGTGTGTTAGCCGTCTGCCCCCGCCTGGCTCTGCCAGGACCAGGGGCAGGCTGTGGTTTCCTCACAGGGTCTTACTAGTTGCTAGTGGGTGGGGAGCTTCTCCCGGCAAGGCCCTCACTTGCGTGCTATGACCTAACGGAAAGACGTGTCTCCCAGTCTCACCGCACACCCTCGCCTGTCCCCCAATATCCAGGCACTTGCAGCTTCATCTTCCTGCCCCCTCCAGACTGAGGCCAGCCCCTAAAGCCCCCGCTCAGCCTTCACCACGGGCTTTCCTTTCCTTTTTATTTGTCTGGTGTCTGGTCTTCCCAGCACCCACCCACCCGCCCCTCTCAGGGAGGTGCCTCATGGCAGCCCGCCCCTTCACACTGGTTTCCTCAGGAAAGGCCTTGGAAGGAAGCAGGGAGGGGGTTGGGAGCTGTGGGGGCCAGACTAACCCAACCCCTCCCGCTGGACGGGCCGCCATGGGGCTGAGGCTGCTCCCACTGTTGCTGCTCTGGACACAGGGGACCCAGGGGTCCAAGTTGGACCCCAATGGACAGCATGTCTGCCTGGCCAGCAGGTGGGTCTTTGTGGGACTCCAAGGTGGGAGGGGGCCGGCGGAGGCTGAACTGGTGTTGAGGCATCGCTGGGAAGGAGAACATGACGGAAGAGGCCATAGGGCTGAAGGGAAGGGGGCCTAGGGAGAGCCTGGAGGGTGGTCGATAGTCAAGGCCGAAGGTGGGAGGGCCAGGGAAGGAAAGGGAAGGGATTAGGAACACTGGGGCAGTGACTCTTGGCTAGGCCTGCCTGATGGGGCTGAGGCGGCCTCCCACATCTCAGCCAGAGACAGAGATCCACCTGCGGAGCCAGTCTGTCCCCCCCGGCTGACCCTTCTCTGCCCCACAGCCCCTCCGCTGAGCTCCAGTGCTGCCCAGGCTGGAGGCAGAAAGATCAAGAATGCACTATCCGTGAGTAGCCAGAAGGGATCCCCACCCGAGAAGAAATAAGAACACAGCCCAGTGACCCTTCCTTCCTCTCCTCCTGGGGCCTCTTTCCCCTCCTGAGCCCTAGAGCTAGAGTTCATCCTGACACACAGACCGCCCACCCCCGCAGCCCTGAGAGAATGGCTCTTGAGGGGCAGGGCGCTGGGGGCCAGCGAGAGGGGCAGGGAGGTCCCCTGGTTCGGCTACCCCATTGTCCTTTCCACCTGGGTGGGATGTTTTTCAGCCATCTGTGAGGGGCTAGATGCCTGCCGGGAAGATGAAGTCTGTGTGAAACCAGGCCTCTGTCGATGCAAAGCTGGATTCTTCGGGGCCCAGTGCAACTCCCGTGAGTCCTAGTCTCACCTGGAGGATGAAGTTGCTAGGCAGAACTGGGGCGCGGGGAGGCAAAGCAGGTAGAAATGTGATCTTAGAACAGCAGGGCCAGAATCCCTCCAAGCTTCACCGAGGAGATGGAGGCCCAGAGTGGGGAAGTGACGCATTCCTGGAAGATGCCCTGAGTCATCTGGTTTTTACCCATACAAAGCCCTACCCACAGTTCTCAACTGTGTGCCCTTGACCGTCATGTTCAAGTTCTCAGAAAAGACACTGGTTATCCCTGTTGATTGCAAAATGGGCAGTGTGGAGAGTGGAAAGAGACCCCTGGCTGGGCTCTCTGCCCTGTCTGGTAGAAAGAGGGCATGGGAAAGGGTTTGGTGCGCAGGATGGCCAGAGAGCAGGAATCAGGGCTGAGAGGAGACACTAGGGGCAAATGTGGTTTCCCTTGTGACCTTCACAGTCAGCATCTGGGCTGGGGTCGACACTCGGGACGCTCAGTTCACCTCCAATGGGGGTGGGGGGGTGGAGGATGGGGGGGTGGGAGTGAGAGGGAGGAAGGGGCATGGATGAAATCCTACTTTGTGTGACTCTGGGCAAAGCTCCTCCCACTCAGGAACTTTTAAGAGCGCTCTGGAGTATGAAGTAGGAAGCTGGGTCACTGCAAAAGGTTTTTGTAGTTCCGAGTCTGAGGCAGGAAGTGAGCTGCGCCCCAGGAGGTTAGGCTGCCTGTTCAAGGGTCTGTCTCTGGCTCTTGGGGGTGGGCCTGGCGCCCCTCTTCCTTGTAGAAGGGGGTTGGGAGGCGGCGGAGATCCATGCCTGGCCCTGAGCCCGCTGACCCCCTTCCGTTCCACACCCCACCCCTGCAGGCTGCCCGGGCCAATACTGGGGCCCCGACTGCCGTGAGATCTGTGCCTGTCACCCACACGGCCAGTGCGAGCCGGCCACGGGCGTCTGCCACTGCCAAGCGGACCGCTGGGGCGGCCGTTGCGAGTTCGCGTGCGTCTGCGGCCCCCACGGGCGTTGCGACCCCACGACGGGCGCGTGCCGCTGCGAGCCCGGCTGGTGGTCGTCCACTTGCCGCCGCCCGTGCCAGTGCAACCCGGCGGCGGCGCGCTGCGATCAAGCCGACGGCTCCTGCCGCTGCGAGCCGGGCTGGTGGGGCCGCCGCTGCAGCTTCCGCTGCGCCTGCCACGGCTCCCCGTGCGCGCAGGAGACCGGCCGCTGCGCCTGCCGCCCGGGCTGGTGGGGCCCCGAGTGCCGGCAGCAGTGCGAGTGCGTGCGCGGCCGCTGCAGCGCCACCTCCGGCCAGTGCGCCTGCCCGCCCGGCTTCCGCGGCGCCCGCTGCGAGCAGCCCTGCCGCGCCGGCAGCTACGGGCCTCACTGCCGCGACAGGTGAGCGCGCGGGGCGGGGCGGGCCGGGGCGGGCCGGGGCGGGCCGGGGCTGCGGCGCGGGAGGCGGGGGGCGCGACCGGGAGCAGCCCCCCACCCCGCAGGAGCGGTGCGGTGCGGTGCGGGGGGTGCAGCCACGCGAGATGCTCTCCGCAAAGATCGACGAGGACGGGATGGAAGGGGGAGAAAAACCCTAGAAGCCCTAGGTCCAGCTTCGCCCACCCCTTCGTCTGGTTACTCTTAAATCATAGGAGTACCGGCAAGCTATAGTTAGAAGCAGATAGAAGATGAATCGCGTGACAAAACGATTGCAGGGTGCCTTTCAAACTTAGTGGCTTTCAAACTTTGGCCGCCCCACCCACAGTAAGAAATGCGTTTAGGGGCGCCTGGCTGGCTTAGTAGGTAGAGCATGCCACTCTAGATCTCGGGGGCGGGGGTGGGGGTGGGGTGGAGGGGGCTTGAGTTGCAACTCCGCGTTGGGGGTTGGGCATGGCGCTTACTTAAAAGCAAATAAGGGGCGCCTGGGTGGCTCAGTGGGTTAAAGCCTCTGCCTTCGGCTCAGGTCATGATCTCAGGGTCCTGGGATCGAGCCTCGAATCAGGCTTTCTGCTCAGCGGGGAGCCTGCTTCCCCTTCTCTCTGCCTACCTCTCTGCCTACTTGTGATCTCTCTCTCTGTCAAATAAATAAAATCTTTAAAAAATAAATAAATAGATAAAAGCAAATAGAAACAAACAAAACAACAAAAAGAAATGCGTTTTACATCCCATCTAACTCTGTCTCTCAACACACACAGCTCAGGGGTAAAAGCTTAACCAGACAACATATACTTATCTTTGCTCCATGTATTACATTACATGTAATATATATGTATATATCTCTATATATTACATATGTGAGATATATACACACACTCACACACACTTCTTCCTTCTTTTCTTTCTTTCTTTTTGATGCTGATCTGCTAAATTGACTTTATGAACAAATGAGTCTGATCCAAGCATATGACTCCAGATAATTATCTGGAGAGAGACTTTTCAAGAAACTGTTAAAGAATCAATGAGAAATTAAGATAAGGAAAACCTTAGTGGGAAAGTTCTTAGGAGAGTAGATCCTAAGAGTTCTCTTCACAGAGAAAAAAAAAGCCTTTTTTTTTGCACCTACATGAGATGAGGGATGTTAACTGAACTTACTGTGGTAATCATTTCACAATATATGTACGTCGAGTCATTATGCTGCACACCTTAAAGTTACACAGTGCAGTATGAGAGTTACAGCTCAAAAAAAAAAAACTGGGGAAAACTTTTTTTTTAAGATTTTATTTATTTATTTGAAAGAATGAGTGAGAGAGAGCACAAGGTGGGGGTGGGGAGGAGAGGAAGAAGCAGACTCCCTGCTGAGCATAGAGCCCCATATGGGACTTGATCCCAGGACCCTGAGATCACGACCTGAGCTGAAGGCAGACACTTAACTGGTTGAGCAAGCCAGGTGCCCCGAAGACTTTTTTTTTTTTTTAAACATAAGATAAACTTGAAATTATCGTGATGAAAACAGACATGTTTTAATTTTTATGCATTTTCATATCATGGGATAGGAGATACACTGAGTCCCAATGATGCCAAACGTCAGAGATGGCATGGATAGGAGAGTTGAGAGGAGAAAAGGGGTAGGGAGGGACACTGGGGAGAAGGTTGGCCAAAGTAACTTGGCTGTTTTGGTTGGGCTGGGAGCTCTTGGTAACCCTGGGACCCTAGGAAGGCCGGGTTCTGGAATGGGAAGTTAGAAGGAGAAGGCTGGAATCCTACAGAGATCCTCTGTCCAGCCTTTTTGTTGTACAGCATGGGGAAACTGAGGCTCAGACCTGCCTGAGTGCTCTGGGTGCTCTTCATTGTCCCTGGAGGCCTGGGTGGGGACTCCCTCTATCCGCTCCTTAGTGCTCCGTGCACTCCTTCCCTTCCCAGCTGTGGCCACTGCAAGCACAAAGAGCCATGCTCTGCAGACACAGGCAGCTGTGAGTCCTGCGAGCCGGGTTGGAACGGAACCCAGTGCCACCAGCTCTGCCCACCTGGCACCTTTGGCGAGAGCTGCGGGCAGCTCTGCCCCCACTGCCGACTTGGGGAGGCCTGTCAGCCAGACACTGGGCACTGTCAGCGCTGTGACCCTGGGTGGCGAGGGCCCAGGTGAGGGGGCCGGCCTGTTCCGGGTGGGGTGCACCTTCCTTCAGGATCCTCATTCCAGCTGCTCCCCCTGGGATAGCTGGCCCTTCCCCCAACACACTCATTCACACAGCCTTGGGGGCCTGCCTCCCGGAGAGGCGTGAGGAGCGAGAGATGGGTGCTGACGAGGCGCTGGGCAGGGTTCTCTTCCGGCTCCTTCGCCACTCGGGTATCTTGTTCTCTTCTAGTCTGTCACCTCTTGGGTTTGGCCCCAGGTTCAAGGCCCTGTTGACACCTGAGCTTCACTGCTGAGGAGTAGATGGTTGGGGCCCTGAGTCCAGAAGCATGGGGGAAGATGGGTAGGATCCTTTCGAGGGTGGGGGGCTCTGCCCTGCCCGGCCTGCCCTGCCCGCCTATTCCAAGTCTCACCTCACCTCAGGTGTGAAGATCCCTGCCCGACCGGCACCTTTGGGGAGGGCTGTAGCTCTACCTGCCCCACCTGTGTTCAGGGGACCTGTGATGCTGTGACCGGGGAGTGTATCTGCCACGCTGGCTACTGGGGACCCAGGTGAGAGAAGTGGGGCCCTGGCAGGGAGGCAGGGGCCTAGGTCGGGCCTCTGTGCCATCTGTTTCCTGAACTTCCCTTCCTGGGCTTCTCCCCCTCCCGCACACCCACCCAGCATGCTCGTCACTGCGAGGTTATTCCTCCTGCTGTGAGGTCCGCATCTTCCAGAAGAGGCTCAGCGATGCTTAATCTAAAAGGCCTGGCTCCCTAACGAGGTGGAGAAGTTCTTTAGGGGTAGGACTCCCAACTCCATTGTTGTTTCCCTGAGGTCTTGAGGTGGTAAAACATAATCAAGGTCAATGTCTTGAATGTCAGGTTTTCCACCTCTAGGACAGAATGTGTCTCATGGAACAGACCTCCTTTTCTAGAGGAGAGGACCAAGGGCCAGAGAGCGGGGCGGGGCAGGCTCAGACCTCCAGACCCTGAGGACTTGTTTCTGGATGCGTTGGCCTCCGGCTTATTTCACCTTAGTGCTGGATGGGGTAGGGATGAGGCTCATGAGAGATATAGCTTGTCTGAAGATTATACCCTGCGGGGCTGGGCACCGAGGGGCCGCTTCTGGGTGGCCTCTCTAGAGGCTAGGGGATTCTCCCAAATACTGCCAGGGGTACTTAGAATGTGGCTCAGAGGTCAGAGGAGTCTGCTTGGGCATCGCCCAGGGAAGTCTGTATGGCAGGGGGTGGGGAGCGGTGCCCAGAAATCTACCTTCCCCTGTGCCCTGCCCACCCCTAGCTCTTCTCACCCAGTCTTCGGCCTTTGTCTCCTGTCACCCATAGCTGCAACACTTCATGCCCACCTGGCTTCCACGGCAACAATTGCTCTGTTCCCTGTGAATGCCCAGAGGGACCCTGTGACCCTGTGTCTGGGGCCTGCCAGCTGGGTAAGGTGGAAAGGAGGGTGTAGGGGCGTCTGGGTGGCTCAGTCGGTTAAGCGTCTGCCTTCAGCTCAGGTCATGATCCCAGAGTCCTGGGATGGAGCCCCCAGCTCTCTGCCCAACAGGGAGCCTGCTTTTCCCTCTCCCTTTGCCTGCCGCTCCCCCCCCACTTGTGCTCTCTCTCTCTCAAATAAATTAATAAAATCTTACAAAGAAAGAAAGGAAGAGAGAAAGGAAGGAAGGAAGGAGGGTGCAGGGGCAGAAACCAGGGAGACACTGGCCTGTATATGGCTCCTGGGATGTATCACTTGGCCAGGGAGGCTGGGCTCACTTCGGAGGCATGAAATCTGTGTGGTTAACTTTGGGGGGTCCCTGAAGATAGGACAGCCCCTGCCTCCTGAGAAACCAGGCTAGCAGCCAGGAAATGAGCAGGCAACTCTCAGACCTGCTACTCAGGGGATGTGTACCAGGCAAGACAAGTGGGAGCAAGGGCTTGTGGCACAGACTAGGGCCCATCAGGAGGGGACAGGCTAGCGGGGTTGCTGCTTTGGGGAGAGGGCCTCGAGGCTGAGCAGAGCCCACATCTCTCAGAAAAAGGGGAGGGACCCGGAGGTGGAAGATTCTGGAGAGGGGGCAACTCAGAGCTGGAGAGGAGACATGATGTATGGAAGACACGATGGCCCTGAATATTTGGCCATCACCCGCTCTCCCCCACTCTCCCCCGCTCTCCCCAGGGCCCCACAGTCACGATGCAGCCCTCATCGCAGGCATCCTTGTGCCTCTGCTGCTGCTTCTCCTGGGCCTCATCTTCTGTGCCTGCTGCTGCTGGGCCGCCCGGTTGGACCCCAAGGACAGGTAAACTCTGGCCTGTCCCTTCCCCCGCCCCCAGCTCGGGCCAGGGGGTTGGGAGCAGGCTGGCATCTGGTTTCCCTTCAGGGGTGGGGAAGGGCTGGCCTGGTCACACACTTAAGTCCGAGGTAACGAGGTAGCTCGCAATGGTCATGGCCTGGACACACCAGGTCGGCTGCCTGCCTTCCTTGGAAGCCTTCCACAGGCGAGTTTCCGAGTTGCAGGAACGTGAGCAGCGGGAACCGGGCATCAGGCTGGTGAAACTCAAAGCCCGCAGCGCGAGGCCGAGCATTTATTAACAGGGCCCCGAGGAGGAAGGCGGGAGAGGCAGAAGCAGCAGGGCAATGCTGGGCAGGGAGGGGAAGAGACCAGGGCTCAACACTTCCCCGTTTCCCAAAAGGAGAGTGACGTCAAAGTCCGAGTGGCAGTTTATCAGGAATGGCAGCTTTCTGAGAAGAGGAGATAATAGGAAGGATTAAGGGGGCTTGCGGGGGTGGGGGTGGGGGTGCCCACTGCAGGGGAATATTGTTTGCCCAGAGCTTTGTTCCTTTACCAAATCTCATCACCAAATCAAATCTGGTTCCTTGGAGACTCACAGCAGCAAGGAGGTTCAGAGCAGGGAACATGCAGGCAGCAGGGTTAGTGTTCTCAATTCACAGAGGAGGACACAGAGGCCTGAGGTGACCCAGCCTGTCCCTGGCGTGCACAAAGCCCATGCTCTGTTTTTCTGGATTCTCTGTCTGGTGCTCTCGAATCAGTTCACGCACTAATCCCCAAGCATCCCCTCTGCTGTGGGGCATTCACAGATGACAGCCTGGGGGTGGGGAAGAAGACCTTCACGCGAAGCCACGTGAGGCCACGTGAGGCCGTGCCTTCCAGCTTGGGGGCGGGGTCACGGATGGGCTTCCTGGAGGTAGTGGCACTTTCAGAAATGTAGCTGAGCTGGGACTCAGCCAGGGTGATAATAACACAAAGCTGCATTTGGGCGAACCCCACCAGGTGCCTGGCACTAGGCTGATGGGGGACAGATGAGGAAACTGAGGCCCGGAGAGGTGAAGCCTGTCGTTTGGATTTTACTCTGTGGCCCAAGGGAACCAGTGAAGTAGATAGTCATTCTGTGACCCTGCCTCTCTCACACTAACCCCAGGACCAGGATGGTCCAGGCCCTTTTCTGCGGCCCCCACCCTGCCCCCACCAGTGGTCTCATGCACAGACCACCCTCCCGTACCCTCAGGCCGGCAAGCGATGGAGCTGCTGTGTCCCGGATGAAGCTGCAGGTCTGGGGGGCACTGAGCAGCCTGGGCTCGGCATTACCCTGTGGTTCCTTCAGCAGCCACAAGCTTCCCTGGGTGACAGGTCAGTGTGGGTGCTGAAGGTCAGGGGCTGGGATGGGATGAGGTCTTCTGCGGACCTCCGCGCCTGACCCGGAGCCCTCTGCAGTCTCGCACCACGACCCGGAGATCCCCTTCAACCACAGCTTCATCGAGCCGCCCTCTGCGGGCTGGGCCTCCGACGACTCCTTCTCTTCTGATCCCGAGTCCGGAGAAGACGAGAGCCCTGCCTACTGTGTACCACCTCAAGAAGGTAGCCGCCCCCCCTCGAGAGCCCACTTGCCCCGAGCAGCCCTGCCCGCTGCCACTTCTTTATTCCTTCAGCAAACACGTATCAAGTGGCCTTTCAAGTGCAGGTCCATTTCCTGGCTGTGGGACACGGTAAAGAACAAGACGGAACATTCCAGTATCCCCAAGCTCGTCGTCTGGCGGGCGGTAATCAGGCACGTGTAGGACAGAGCCTGTGTCAACATGTTTTGATGGGGGACATACAAGTAGGGGCTCCCAATCCAGCCCTATCAGGGGTGATTAGGGCCAGGGAAGATGTCTCAGTGTTGGCGATACTGGAGTTGAGATTAGCAGAATCAGGAGGAGTTAACCAAGTGACAGCTAAGGAGGGGTGGGAATGGTGTTTCAGGAAGAGGGAACAACATACACAAAGGCCCGAAGGTGAGAGGGACTGACAGAGCTTTAGCTTGGCTGGGGTGTGGCATTAGTTCAAGGGGTAAGGGGTGGTGAGAAAAGTGTGTGGAAGGAGTCGTGTGCACCTGAATAGGCCCTCCCCCACCTCTGTACCCTCACCCGCTTCCTCTCCCCATTGTTGAGGCTTCCCAGCAGATGCTAAACTGAGTAAACAGGACGGATTGGGGTGGCCAGCCCAGCTTTGGCCAAGCTCTTCTGTCTCCTCTGCCAGGGATCGTCACTGTGGCCCACGGAGAGTTTCCAGAAGCCAGCCTGGCTGGAGGTCCCGTCCCTCCCCCCGAGGACGCCTCCACCCCATTTCCCATCCCGCGCACTTCCAGCCTCGCCCGGGCCAAGCGGCCATCGGTCTCCTTTGCCGAAGGCACCAAGTTTGCACCGCAGAGTCGCCGAAGCTCCGGGGAGATCTCCAGTCCTCTCCGAAAGCCGAAGAGGCTCTCCCGGGGGGCCCAGGTGTGCTCTGAAAGCCAGGAGGCTGAAGAGTCCATGGGCTCAGAGAAAGCAGAAGTGGATGAGACCCTTCCTGGTGCTGCCAGCCCCAGGGATCCAGCCACTGGTCGCCGCCGGCTCCCCCTTGGTGGCCGGACAGTGGCTGAGCGTGTAGAAGCCATCGAGGGCAGTGTCCTGGAGGGCTCAGGCTCTGTGACCACGATCTACATGCTGGCAGGGACACCCCAGTTATCTGAGAGCCCCGTCCGGTCTGTTCTCCGCCGTTTTGGTAGCTTCCAGAAAGGCCAGGCAGAGCCCAAGGTCAAGAGTGCCATCCCCAAGCCTCCACGCCGGGCTCTTAGTCGAAATAAGGGCAGCCCTGGGCTGCTGGCCTCTGGCTCTGCCAGTCAGAGCCCCAGCTTAGCCCCGAATGATGAGCTCACTAGGCCCTTGGAGTCTGCAGGAACTGGGCCAGAGGAAGTGGCCAGGGGGCTAGGGGATGGTACCAAGAGCTCAGGGAGGGCCCAGGAGCTGGCCCCTGAGGGTAGTCCCCAAGAACAGGATCCCCAGAAGCTGGCTGATGAGGAAGAGCAGGAGGAGCCCCAGTATGAGAACGTTGCACCCATCTCTGGGCCCCCAGCACCCTGAGAATCTTGAATTTGGAGAGTGGGAATACTATGGATAGGGGGTAGGCTTCTGAACTGCCTCTGGATCAGATTGTGTTTTGCTGGAAAAAGATCTCAGGGCCAGGAAAGACAGACCAGAGCCTCTGCCCTTTCATGGGTTAACTTCAGAGCTGGAGGCCAATTGGCTCTGGGCCCTGGCAGTGCTCTGGGCGTGGTCTGGAGGGCCTGGGCAGAGACCCCATGGGGTGGATCAGGAAGGGGAAAGAGATGACTGCAGGGACTTTTTCTCTGTTGTCCTAGACTCTGTTTGCCCCACAAGGCTATTCTTTTCTCCATTTGCAAAACATTCTTCTGAAATGGGAAACAACCTAAATGTTTGATGATAAAAGGTTGGTTAAAGAAAGATTGCTTAGGATAGGTCCCTAAACCACCACAAAAAATCATGTTGTGTAAAAATATTTAATATGGGAAATAGGGGAGACTGTTTATGCTATACTGTTAAGTGTGAAAAGTAAGGTTTCTTTTCATAAGTTTCATTTCTTTCTGCTTCACGCTACATGTTTAGAATCCTTCCACTTTGTGTGTATTTTGTGATTGTTTTACAAACTTTTCTTTTTTTGTAAAGGATGTATGTGCATAAAAAAGATTTGAGGGAAAGGTATCAAATGGCATTTTTTTTTCTGGGAGATGAGATTGTAGCTAATATTTATTTTCTTCTTACACTTTGTATTATTTGTAAATTTTCTTTAGTGAACATTCTTTTTACTTTTCTCACTAGATTTAATTTTTTTAAAAATTATAAAAAAGTTTTTTGTTAAAAATAAAAAAGTACTAACATTACAGACATGTATAAAGTAAAAAAGAGATATCCCTTTTCCTCAGAGGAGCCTGAGGGACAGGGGAGGGACCAGACTTACTTGTCACTGAATGTCTTTTGGTCTTGTTTGAATTTTTTTCTCACATACTTGAATTTACCTAGTCAGTACAGAAACAGCAGCTTCCCCTTCTATCCCAGTGCTCAGAGAACCTGGTGAACAGTTTAAATCCTTCCTTTCAGATGTTTTTCTGGGCACATGAAAACGAAAGATCATATCGTTGTACACTTTGCTTTTTACTTAACAATATATCCTCGTTATATTTTGATGTCAGTAAATATAGAGCTACCTCTTTTTATAAAAAATGGCTGCATGGAATTCCATCATGTGGAAAAAACACAGGTTATTTAAACCATCCCCTACCGGTGGAGATTTGGGTTGTTCCTAATCATTTTGATACAATAAATGATACAGTATACTACTTTGTCCATATTTCCTTTTGCACTGTGCAAGTTTTTCTACAGAAGAGATTCCTAGAAGTGGAATTCCTGGGTAATAGGATAAGACATTAAATACTTGGGTACTTACTTCACATTGCCCTCCAAAAAAGTTACATGGTTTTGTATTCTCACAAATGATGGCAAGATCTATTTCCCGACACCCAGTCTGATAGGTTGAAATGGTATCTCATTATTTTAGCACAATAAAAATAATAAAGTGATAACATGTTAAAGCTTCTTTGTTGTGTTTTTTTTTTTAAGATTTTATTTATTTATTTATTTGCCAGAGAGAGAGAGAGAGAGAGAGAGAGCACAAACAGGCAGAGAGGCAGGCAGAGGCAGAGGGAGAAACAGGCTCCCCGCCGAGCAAGGAACCCGATGGGACTCGATCCCAGGACCCTGGGATCACGACTTGAGCCGAAGGCAGCTGCCGAACCAACTGAGTCACCCAGGCGTCCCCATGTTAAAGCTTCTTAAAAAGTTACAATCTTCATATAGATAAAAGGTTTTTTTGCGTTTGTTTTTTAACCATCAAAAATTACATCATTAAAATGTGAATTTCTATGCTTATTCTAAGGTTGAGCTTCTTTTTGTATCTTTAATAATTATTTGTATTTTTTTCCTATGAGTTATCTGATTATATTCTTTCCCCAATTTTCAACTGAGGTGATCTTTTCCTCATTGATTTATAAGTGCCTATGTATATCAAGGATATTAATTCTTTGCCCCATTTGTGACTGGTCATTTAATGCTGTTTTTTGGGTTTTTTTTTTTTTAAGATTTTATTTATTTATTTGACAGAGAGAGAGAGAGATCACAAGTAGGCAGAGAGGCAGGCAGAGAGAGAGAGGGAGGGAAGCAGGCTCCCTGCTGAGCAGAGACCCCGCTGCGGGGCTCGATCCAGGACCCTGAGATCATGACCTGAGCCCAAGGCAGAGGCTTTAACCTACCGAGCCACTCAGGCGCCCCTAATGCTGTTTATAATTTCTTTCTTCTTTCTCTATAGAAATTTAAATTTTTAATTTATACAGTCCCTTTTTTTTTTTTTTAATTGAGCAGTGGCAAAGTGATAGTACAAAGCCCCTGAAGAGGGAGGGGACTGGAGAGGGTTGCCACTGGAGTTTCTAAGCCTAGGGATTTTTATGGGCTTGTTGGTGGGCTGTTTTGATCTGATTGATCCTCCCAGCACCTGTCATCTAATCAGGTTTTTGTCACAAGGGAAAGGGTGGAGGGCTCCTTGCAGAGTGCTGTAAAACCCTTTTTAAGGGTGACTTCCTCTTAGGGTGGGGCCCCGTTAGACAGTCTTTTTCTTTTTGGCCGCTGAGTTTCTTTTTTTTTTTTTTAAGATTACTTATTTGAGAGAGGGAGTGCGCACACGCTTGCGAGGCACTGGCAGGGGGAGCAGCAGAGCGAGAGGGAGAAGCCGACTCCCTGCTGAACTAAGCAGGGAGCCCGAAGCAGGGGCTTTATCTCAGGACCCTGGGAACATGACTTGAGCCCAAGGCAGCTTAACCCATGGAACCACCTAGCACCCCTTGACTTGTGAGTTTCACGTCATGCTTAGTGGAAAAGCCTTCTCTACCCTAAAACTAGTAAAATAATCATCTGCCTTTTCTTCTGGTACTTTAGTGGTTTTATTTCTTTATGATCTGTCAGCAGTTCTGGTGTTGGGGCTTTAACACCCTTGACAAAAACACCAAAAAAAGAAGCCCAGAATTTCATTCCAATAGCCATGGATTCAAGTCTCAGTTCTGATAATACTCGTTTTGTGACTTTGAAATGGTATTTAAAACCTCAGTTTTGGGGCGCCTGGGTGGCTCAGTGGGTTAAGCCTCTGCCTTGGGCTCAGGTCATGATCTCAGGGTCCTGGGATAGAGCCCCGTGTCGGGCTCTCTGCTCAGCAGGGAGCCTGCTTTCCCCTCTCTCTCTGCCTGCCTCTCTGCCTACTTGTGATCTCTTTCCCTCTGTCAAATAAGTAAATAAAATATTTAAAAAACAAAAACAAAATAAAACCTCAGTTTTTTCATCTGGGGACTTTGGAATGGGGATCCTGGCCATCTCCCAGAGTTATTGTGGGGATTAAATGACAGAAACACTACATAAAGCACCTAGGAAATTTTTAGTTCTCAAAAAAGGGTAATTATTATTCGCCTCACCATCATTCTCCTAGATTTGAATCCTTTGTCCCAAGAAGGGGATACCTTCCATCGCTTTTCATTTGTTCATGTTTTCACTCAACAAGCCCAATATTGTGCACCTGCTTTGGGCTTCTGTGTTAAGGGATGGTAAACAAAGTTGAGTAAGACATAGTTCTTGCCCCCAAATATTTGTTCATAGTGGGAAAAGGGAGGGACAAGTAAATGAAACAGTGCAATGTAAAAAAATATAAAACAGCGCAATCAGTGGACTAAGAGAGTAAGAATATTTTTGGGAGTGGTTAGGGAAGGCTTCCTGAAGGAGATGCTGTCCAAGAAGGGTCTGCGTTTGAAGGCCAGAGGTGAGAGTACAGCACCTGCAGGAACCACAAGCAATTCCATGTGATTGGAGCATCTATGATCTGGCCGGTCAACCAGCCTCTAAGTGGAGGAAGAGACTGGTAGGGAGGAGCCTGGGTGGGTTAGCCTGGAGTACTTGAACTTTATCCTACAGGACAAATGGTAGAGAGTGTCTGCAGAATTGAGTAGAGGTCAAATTTACTAAGGTTAGACTTGCCTTTCCCACAGCTCACTGGGATGAGGTTGGGTGAAAAAATGTATTTGAGGAGCTGAGATCAGAGGCTGGATGAACAGCAGTTGCAGTCCTAGGGACACAGATGGGCAAATTAGATAAATATTTAGGAGATATGGCTGTACTGGTGGGGTGGCGGTGGGGTGAAGGTGAGGGAGAATAACGGAGAATTTAAGACAAATTTCAAATATTTGTTGAAAAGATGGTTCATGATATCTAATTTCGGTAGTAGTGGTGCTATTATCTGAGAAAGAATGAGAGGGACAGTTCTGGGGGTAGAAAGTGAATTATGTTATTTTTTAAAAAGATTTATTTGGGAGAGAGTGAGAGCATGTAGGAGGAGGGGCAGAGGGAGAGAATGTCACGCTGACTCCCCACTGAGCTGGCAGCCCCAGGCGGGGCTCAATCCCACCTCACATGAGATCACAACACATGAGATCACAACACACATGAGATCACAACACAACCAGAGCCGAAACCAAGAGTTGGAAGCTTAACCAACTGAGCCACCCAGGTGCTCTGAAAGTGAATTATTTTAGAGATGTATTTGAAACAGTTCAGAGATGTGTATGGAACAGCTGCCTGGAAACGTTCCTCTGGCCGGTGGCTGTAAGGGGGGGCGGGGCGGGGAAGGACTGAAGTTTATAAAGTGGCAGTCCCATGTGAGTGGGTGAGATTCTGCCCGGTGGAACCAGCCAGGATCCCCCAAACCCACAGCGCGGGGCGAGGTGTAAGCAAGGTTGCCAGCGGCCGGTTCAGGGCGGCAGGGGGCGCACTTAGATGCGGGGATGTGTGACAGGAAGCTGCTGAGGCTCCCAGAGTCCTGGAATGATAACCCAGCTCCCAGAGCGTGCCAGGGAGATCTAGCTGAACCTGGGGGTAGACCGAGGGTCTTCTGAGATCAGGCTAGCGACTCTGATCCGGGATACGCATCTGGGCTGCCGAACCTCCCCAGTGCCCGGGCTCCATCCCGCTGCCCAAGCTGTCCTGGGGGCAGGTCCAGCTCTCTGATCAGATTGGAAGTCCGGACCCCTCCCTACTCCACGCGCTCTCCCGGAGGCGAGACTGCCCGCCCCGTTACCAAGCAGAGAGGGCCCCTGAGGTTGACGTCCAGGAATGGGACGTAAGGGGGCGGCGGTGGTGCAAGACAATGGAGATTGGATGGTCAACTTTGAGTAGGGATCCCCAAGGGGACCAAGGACAGCAGAAAGGGGGGGCAGTCTGGATGGGAGCAGACCGTCCTAGGGTACAGACAAGCCCCAAACTCCCACCTAGGGATCCCCCAAGGCCGTCTTCCAGGGACCGGGCAGATGGCACCCAGGAGAGAGAGAGGTCGGCGAAATCAGCAGAGCAGGGAAGAGGCACACCACGCCTGGACGGGGGTCTGGGGATCCGGGATGTGCAGACAGCGCCTGAATGGAGGACACTGGGGGCAGGCGAGCGAGGAATCAGAACACAAAGCCCGAGGCAGCCGGGGATGGCAGCGTTGCGTGGGAGAAGCAGCGGAGGCAGCGGGAGCGGAACAACTCACACGGAGCCAGAGCATCGGGACGTGATGCCCAGGTCAGAGGGGAAGCTGGGGACTACATAAGCGGGCCGGAGGAGAATGGAGTGCAAGAGCCCAACTGGGTGTGAGAGGGAGTTAGGCATGCAGTCCGGGGGGTACCCGATCATCGACCGGGGGAACCTGACCCAGGTAGGCCTTAGGAACGAGGCTCTGGAGAGTCGTTGGGGCAATGCCCCCGGGTATTCCCAGCCTGGCTGTGACTCCAGTTAAAACCGGCAGAGGAGAGGCACGACCCGCCGCTGCCCCCGGCCCCCCCAGCTCTCTTGTTTGTCTCCGAGTCCGGCCGGAACCGGCTTCTGCTCGCCGCCGGGCGGGCGGGTGGCTGCTGATTGGTCAATGCCTGTTTCCAGCCCCCACTCAGCCAATCAGCGTGCGGCAGTGTTTTCATCTTGGGTTGGAATAAAAGCGCTGGAATAAAAGGAGGCAGAAAAGGCGCCGGCCGGGCCCGATACACGCTGGTAGGAGCCGGGTGAGCTGGATCTTGGGGATCTGGGTCCTGGGCAAAGGTGCTAGGGGGACAGAAGGCGCACGAATAGGGCCGTAGGGAGAAGACGTGTGACCGATGAGGAGCCTCCAGGGAAGACATGACGAATAGAGGAGGCAGCTAGGAGATGGAGAGACGGGGATCCGCTTCCATAGGAACAGACTAAATGCCGAGGAAACAGCCCGGGTTGGGGGTCGCGCAGGTGGCTCGCGCCGCCGGTTTGAACCGGCTTCGCCTCTCCCATGCGGGGTTCGCGTGGCCGCAGCGCCTAGCGACCTAGACAGCGACCAATGGCGCCGCAGTTTCTAGCCGTCAGGCCAATGAGCGGGCCGGGGGCGGGCCGTTCCGGACGCCGTGCGCTGATCTTGTGGTTGAAGGAACCAGCTCTGAGGAAGGGTCTCGAGTGCGGGCGGGAGGGCGCCTGTCAGGGTCCCAGGGAGTGGCAGCCCCCCAGGTATGGCCCTGCCCAGGTATCCGGACCTAAGGTGCCTCTCCTGCCAGTCCCCAAGCTATGTCAGACCTGCGGAGAGCCAGGATTAATTCCACGTCCCTCAGCATGCCTTAGTCCCTCCTTGTTTCCATGCCTCGGGTTACCTCGGAACCAGCCGAGGGAGAGGTCTCCCCGCCGGGCCGGGGCCGCTGTCCCGTAGCTGAGGACGGACGCACGAGCCAGCCGCGGACAGGCTGGCCCAGGACCCAGGCCGGGCTGGGGCTTCCTTCGCTGCGCGCCCCTGCCGCCTGGGCCGCGGAGCGGTGACAAGCTCCGCGCGCTGCGGCAGCGGCCAACCCGGGTTGGCCACACAGGTTGGGCAGGGCCGGGCGCTGACGCCGAGGTCTGTGTGCAGGTGGCCGCCGAACCCGAGCCCAAGCCGGAGCCGGGCCTCCGCGCCGCGCCATGGCGCCCACCCTGGCCACTGCCCATCGGCGCCGCTGGTGGATGGCCTGCACAGCCGTGCTGGAAAACCTCCTCTTCTCGGCAGTCCTCCTGGGCTGGGGCTCGCTGCTCATCATGCTCAAGTCGGAGGGCTTTTACTCGTACCTGTGTACTGAGCCAGGTGAGACGGGCGGCTGGGGCTCGGGCTCGGGGTGGTTCCCGGAGTGGGAGCTTTGGGAGAGGGCGAGACGGGAGTGAAAGATCCGCCCGCAGTACCACCTCGCTGCGCAACACCTCCCGTGTAGCAGAAGCCCCGTCTGATCCTCGCTCAGCCAGCTCTGCTGGGTACGTGTCATTGGCCCGGTTTTGTGGATGAAGAAACTGAGGCTCAGACTCATCTTCTGGCTTTCCCAAGGACTGCGGTACAGCCAGAACCGCCCAAATCCAGGGTGTTCTTCCCGCGCCCTAAGGACCATTGCTGGACTCCTCTCCTTCCAGTACCTAGCACATCGCTTGCCTTGCACTAAATATGTTGCTCCCTGACTGTGAGAAAGAGGAACTCCTGACTCAGTGGCTGGGGTGCAGAGAGAGAGAGGAAGTGGCTTGGCCTCCACCCCACTGAAGCTTCATCTGGAATCTAGATGTGTTTTAGTCAGGCCATTATGGAGTCTCTTAAGGGCATGTCAGCTACAATTTCTTGTCTATTTTTTCTGCTTTATGATTTTCCAAAGGACATTTCCTCCCACAGGCTGTGAGAACATCCCAGTGGCCTTCTATCTGCCTGCCATCGTGGAGGGAGGCAAGGGGGGTATTTAGGGAAATAACACTGATTCTGTTCTCTCTGTGTGCCACACCTCTGGTTTTGCTGAATGCGGGCTGAGGATGCTTGTCTATAAGAAATCTAACCCCCACTCCTACCTTCACAACCCCCTGGCCCCACCCGAGGCTCCAAATTGTTGTAGATTAGTAGATTCAGCCAAACAGTGGGACCCAAGTGGCTCCTCACCTCTACCCTCCTACCACCTTCTTGGGTAACCTTGATAAGAAACGTTTCCCTCTGCCTTCTGCTGTCCCCAACAGTGGCTACCTAATAGTTGAACTCTGTAATGTCTCTTCCCAGCGCCTTTGTCAGCCAGCCCCTGCGTTGAGTCCCCTTAGAGGGAGATGGCTCAGGTTTGACCCTCCGAATCACAGCACTGGCATGCCTTTTCTTCTTAGCGTTCTAAACTGGGGGAAGAGAAAGCTTTGGACCAACTCATGCTGCCTGTAACCCCATGTAGAGTCCTTGTTTCCCTTTCCTGGTAGTCCCAGGAGATTCCTGAGTGTTTCAGTTTCTAGGGAAGCTTTGCCGGACAGGTTAGGGGCAGGAGAAATGAAGGGGATGCGGAGGTCACCTGGGAGACGGCAGAGAGTATGTCATTTATAACCTTTAGCCTTTAGCTACTCAGAAATATTTCCTAATAGCCTAAGGGTTCTTGGCAGACCTTTCCGCACATCAGCAAGAAATCTTGGGAGATGGGAGAGTCACTCAGACCTTGTTCCTTGAACAAGCTTTCTGCTTTGCCCAAGAGATGTTAGCAGATTAATGACCCTCTGGAAGGAGCGGGTTGGAGTGTTCGGCTCCTCCTCTCCCTCCCTCTCTCCTCCGTTTTAGATCGTGATCCTTCCTGCCTCCCCCTTTGATGGATTCTTTCAGGCCACACTGAGGCTCTTAAAAACAGAGAGAAACATCATTTCCAGATGAAGCTTTTAGTGTCTCATCCAGACTGAGGGACTTTTGATTTTTTGGGGGGTGTGTGTGGGGGGAAGGAACCTACTGTAGAAGGTCAGATTCTCGTTTTTTTCCCTGAGATCATCCACTGATTTAATATATTTTATGGTACTGGCAGCACTGGGGCTGGTCGCTTCATTCCTGCCTCGACCTTGGCTTCTTCCTCCGTTTAAAGTGGGAGGAGTTGCGGAGATTGCCGACACAGTGCTGAGCTGGTGTTGAAGCCCGTGAGAGGCTTGACCCTGTCCCTCCTCCTATAAAGCAAAGTGAAGGTGAAGGGTCAGGGTGGCAGTTGAACATCAACTTCTTATCCCGTGCCTTTGCCCCTGCCTTTGATTTTGCTTTTTTCTGACTACCTGGAAAGCCTGCTGACCCAGCGTCCTGGATGGACAGCCCCGCCGAGCCCTCACAGCTTATCTCTCTGGCCTCCCTGCTCGTCGCTTCTTGGAGTCCCAAGTAGCCTGTCGCCTTTCGGAGCCAGGAGTCTCCTCCAGGCCTTGCCTCCCTGGGAGTGCCTGGAGCATGTAAGGGTCAAGGTTTCTGCTTAGGCCTAATAGGTTCAAACTTGGTAGATGGCTGACTTGCCGAGAAGCTGTGGGGCCGTTTATGGAATTTATCGTGTTAGACTTGGGAAAAGCTGACTCGTCTGCCGCTGCTTGAGATGCCAGTTTGTCAGCTTTTTGTCCCTTGGGGACCTTGGCTTTTGGGTTGTTCTCTCAAGAAAATTTGCCTAAACCTGTTGAAAAGTTCTCAGAACTCATTCTCGGGACGCCAGCCAGAATCTGGCCCCGGACACACGGTGTTGGGTTGCAGCATGGTGAGGTGGGAGAAGGAGGGACACTCTTTCTCTGCTGCCTCTCAGCTTTTTGCCTTGCCTACCACACGGGATGGATAAGGACCCATGCCCGGCATTTGGGCTTTGCCTCCCCAGCCCCCCTGGGGTGGCTAGCCGCTGACTGGCTTCCCCGCCCAGGAAGTCCGGGGCTTTCCCAGACCTGTGTCCTTTTGGCCTCGGGATGACCGCCGTACCTCCCCACTCTTGACCTCTTTCTTCATTTTCTCTGTCATCTGATGGCCCGCTTGGCCAGGGTCAAGTCAGGGGGCTGTTATTCTCCTCTTCGTCTAACCCACATGTCCACTAAGCATTTATTGAAGTGTTGTGATGGGGGGGCAGAGTGGTCCTGGCCCTCAGGGAGCCCGTAGTCCGCCAGCATCAAACCCACAGACCATATACTTCCAAGTGGAGGTCCGGACTGCGGTGAGAGCGGGGGGCCAGGAAGGAGAACGGCGGTGGGGATCTGGTTCCACTCGGGTGGGAGGGCCTCTCTGAGGTTTAGGCGGAAGTGGGGAGGGCAACGAGGGGTGAGTCGGGAGAGGAGGGGGGTGAGAAGAGGTGGGAGGTGGCCAGGAGGCCAATTGGGGAAGTTGGATTATTTTATTCTCAAGGCAGGAAGAAGTGACAGGGGCAGAGGAGGGCGACTATCAGATTCACCTGTTAAGACTCTTAGGAATTGTTGAGGTCTTGCCACATACTGGGTGTGGGGCGCAGGGGGGAGTCGTGGCCTCTGCCCGAGGAAGTCACGGTCAGCTCATCCGTGGACACCAAGGCAGACCCGAGTTCCATGCTCTTCACCACTGCAGTCTCCCTGCCCGTGGTGGCGAGGGAGACATAGCCCTCATGAAACAAAGCCGGAAGCTGGTGCCCTGGGCCCTGAGAGGGCAGAGGGGCCGCCGTCCGGCAGGGAAGCAGAGCCAGGCCTGGGCCCCCGCAGATGGGCCGAGGCAGTAGAGGTGGGCAGCAGACCTTCCCTGCTGCTTGGAGGCCCTCTTGGAGGCCCTCTTGGAGGCCCTCTTTGCCCTCTTCTCATGCAAAGCTTTTAAAAACCCACTCTTTAACTTGTATTGCTGTGATTGCGACTATTTCCACTCCCTCCACCCCCTCCCCCCTCCCCCTGGTTTATTTTGGATTAAAAAAACACAAAAGCATCCTGTAGCAATGTATAAGAAGGTCCGAAGGCTGGTGCCCACGGCCTCACAATGTGTCAGAGGAAGAAGCTGGCGCCCTCAGCCTTTCCTCCCAACCCTGCCTTTCTTCTTCCATTTCATGACCCACTTTCCCTCTCCCACATCCGCTGGCCCCACCTGCCTTCGTGGTGTTGCATTGAGGTTCTGTCCAGCTTGGGCTGACTCTCAGGGAGGATCTTGGGGGCAATCCCATTCACATTGGGTGTCATGAAGGGCCACCTGGCGCCGTCCCTGACATGGGGACAGCCTTGTGCTGTCACTGTCCCTTCAGCATATTCTCCCAGAAAGCGTCGGACCCGGGTAGTACAGCATTGGCACGGCCTAAAGGTTGAAAGCAGGAGCTCTGAGGTCCAGCAGCCCAGACTCAGGTCCAGCTTTTCCGTAATGTGCCGTCTCTGAGACGTCGGACAAGCCCTGTGGCGGCTCCAAAGCCCCTGGCGTCCCATCGTGGAAGGTGGGCGGGGGTGAGAGCACTAAGTGCCACCGCATAAGTGGCCAGCACACACAGGCACTCTGTGGCCACAAGCAGAGGCTCCGGCCTACCCAGGATGGCCCTCTGACTGTCTGCGTCCTGCCTTTTGTTTGCTCTGTGTCTGAAGCTGACCTCTCATCTACATCCCCCTGTTGGACTGAGATACTGCTTCCTGTTGCCGGATAGACTAAGGATTTGGGAGAGAGAAAGGAGATCCCGGGGCAGGGAGCATCAGCAGGGGGGTCCAGGGGCCTGCATCCTGGGTGTGGGGGAGGGCCCGGTAAGCAGTCAGAGAAGGGGCCTGCTCAGGAATTTGGAGGAGCCTCCAGCCCAGTGTCCCTTGCTCCTTTAAGCATCATGCAGCCAGCAGCTCGGCTCCCCATTCCCTTTGTTTCTCTGGGGTGGGGGGAACCCCCTCTTTGACCCAGGGATGCCAGGGGAGCCTGAGTGGGGTCATAGCACCCCCTTTTGTCCCCTGCTTTCACTGTACGGATTGTATGTGAGTCTTCTGCGAGGAGGGCCGAACAGTGTAGGCATTGTTCTCTCTTCCCGGCCCCTGAGCAGCCTCACAGCGATTTGGCACACTCTGGCCCCACCAATTCCTTGCCTGTCCTCTTGGTTCACCTTCCCCGCCCAGGCTGGGCCAGGCCACTCTGGCCGCCCACTGAGAGGCATGTGTTTGATAAGCAGGTGCAGGTGAGGTGCAGAACTGGCTGGGCCGGGAGCCGAGGGGCACCCTGGGGCTTGACACTTCTTGGGTGCTTATCTGTTGGTGTCTCTTCTGGCCCGCAGTGGCCCAGGTGGGATCAGAGGGAGAGGAACAGCCTGGGTGTGGCTGTGTTTGGGCATCTGGCAGATCTGTGATTATTCATGTGGGCTGTTTACTGCCAACAAAGCTGGGCTCACCAAAGATTTGGTCTCCGCTGGGAGCAAGGGACTCTCTTGCGTTGCTTCACGGGCAGACACGAGAGGCCACTGGGACTCCCTACCCTAGGCTTTATCTGTTGCTGGACATCACTGCCTAGAGGCAGGAGTGCAAGGGTCAGGCAGCCCAGTTGGTAGGGAATTTTTTTTAAAGAGAGAAAGCTGGAGATGCCTGGGTGGCTCAGTCGGCTGAACGTCTGCCTTCGTTCGGCTCAGGTCATGATCCCAGGGTCCTGGGATCGAGCCCCGCTTCGGGCTACCTGGTCAGCAGGGAGTCTGCTTCTCCTTCTGCCTCTGTCATTCCCCCTGCTTCTGCTCTCTCTCTCTCTCTCTTTCTGTCAAATAAATAAAATCTTTAGAAAAAAAAAAGACGGGGACACATACCTTTCCCTCCACTCCTGCCTCTCTCCTCAGGAGCACCACTGTCTAGTTCTCTCTAAACAGTCTAAAGATGTTTCCACCACCATCCCCACTTACAGCAAGCCAGGGAGACTGCCTCGAGTACATTGCCTTGGGATTTATCTTCTCCCTTGTGGCGGTTACAGTCTTGGGTTTAGGGGTCCGGCTCTGGGGAAACTGGGGGCGGGCACCCTGCGGCCTCTACTTAGAGACAGTGCTTCCTGTCTCCGTCTGCTACCCGTCCGGCTCTGGCTCTCTCTGCTTGCAGCCGCGGACCCCAGAGCGCTCCAAGCCCTGAGTTCTCTTGCGTTCTGTAGTGCGGTCAAGGCCTCCAGACCCTGCGCGGCCACAGTCAGGGTCCGCAAGCCAGCGATCCCGGACCCCGAGGTGCCTTCTCCACCTGTCCACTCTGTGACAGCTGTGTGCTGCTTTGCTCGTATCTGCACACCAACCAGGAAATGGCCATTGCGGTGTGGAGACTCTGCCCTCCCACTTCACGTCCAGTTCCTGCTGCTGCTGGCCACGAGCCGTCCCCTGAAACCAGCGCCGGCCTGGGAGGCAGCACCGCCTTCGCCAAAGCTACCCCGCCGCGGATGAGCAGTGCCGGCTAAGGCAGCGCGTGCGGGGGTTCTGACCTGGACGCTCGTGGACTCAGACGATCCTGCTGGTCATGTGTTTGGGCCGTCAGCATAGCGGGGCCTCTCTTAGGATACAGAGTGGCAAGGATCGAGGGTGGGGAGAGAAGCTGGCTTGTTAGGGTTTGTTTCTGTGGCCACGGGAGGTTGACCTTGTGACTTTCATCTCCTTAAATGCCCTCCGTCTTCACCTTGGTCTCATACGTCCTATTTCCTTTATTTTCTCTACATCCTCTTGGCCGTCATGATCTGACTCCAGGACTCCATCGTTTTCATTGATTCGGTACACGCCTGCTGTACGCCAGGACCTGGGCGAGGGGCTGGGGACGTGGGCCGCCAGCCCAACGGGAGACGAGATACAAAGTCAGGGATCCCACCGTCGTGGAATCCCGCCCCCAGTGCCTTTGTCCAGCTCCACTGCCTGCCAGTTACACCATCCCAGGCCTCCCATAATAGTGATAATAATAGCAACTCGTAGCTGTTGTTTATTGAACACTTTCTATGTCCGTGTGAGCTCTAGAGTGTTGCCCGGAGTTCCTCATGTGTCTTCCACCCGACTCTAGGAGGTAGATACGACTACTATATTGTGACATTTTGCAAGTAAAGAAACTGAGGTAGAGCGAGATTCAGTTGTTTTTCCAAGGTTATCCAAGTAGGAAGTAGAGGAACCAAAATTGAAACCCAGAGGCCAGGGTCTGGCACCTCCCCGTCAATCGATATGCCCCCCAGCAGGGTTTGTTGATTGGAGGCCGGCATATATAGCATGATTCACCCTAAGTGCATCCTTCTCCATGACCTTGGGGCAGCCCTGGGAGGCCTGGGCAGGCCTTTGCAGACCTCAGCTTTACGGCCCTGGCGCCAGAGGGCCGCAATCGGGAGGGGGGCAGTTATCGGGAGAGAGGTGTTTCCTCGCCTCTCCCAGTGTGACCTCGCATCTAATCAGAGGCTGCTCCTCTCTGGAAGGATTAGTCAGCATCTCTAACTAGCAGGGCCGGGAGAGGAGAGGCTTCCTCTGCCGCCTTCCGGCCTGTGCTCCACCCTCCTGCCCACAGCTGCGGCAGCACTTCTTCCTCCCTATGTCTCGTCCTCTCAGTGCCGGGTGGACTTTGGAGGGGCGATTAGGGCTGAGATTGCAGGCAGCACGGGTGTGGCCTCAGGGGATAGCAACACTTGACCCCAGCAGGGAAAGTAAGAAAGGGGGACTTCAACAAGTGAAAGCTAATGACTTAGGGCTACTTAAAAAAAAAACACAAAACTTCTCCAAGGGGTTCTGCGGCACGGCCCGTGGGGTGGCTGATGCTGTGACAATAACAGGGGGAGGTAGCAGATGGCTTGTACGCTTGAGAAGTTCCCCATACCTAGCAGTGCAGGAGGCCCGCTCGCTCTTCCCCTTGGTTGACCGAGGAGAACCAGGGCATTGCAGTGACCCCAGAAGCTTGTCCCTCCCAGGTGGTCTCGGATCGAGCCCTGATAGACTGGCCACAGTCTCTTTCCATGGACAGAGCTGCTGAGAAGGTTTTCAGCCAGCCTGTGGCCCCACAGCCCAGGCTGGGTCCTGAGGCCCACTCTTCTCCGATGTAGGTTACTCTCGAATCAGAATCCCAGGCTGGGGCTCATGCATGCCTCAAGGGACGCAGGAAACCCCTGAAACTGTGGGCAAGCCTTCGTGTGCATTTTCGGAGGAGGAAGAGCATAGATTCCTTTATTGGAGTCTCCAGAGGGTTTGCAACCTCTACAAAAGATAAGAGCCTCTGCATTACTGCTCCAAGGGGCTGGGGCCAGATGGACTGGGGCCAGGCCTGCCTGGGGTAGCCAGAGCCAGCCCCGACATTTCCAATGGGCTCTGAATGTGCATCTGCCCCTCTGATCTTTGGGGATCCCTGCCTCAACCCTGTGATCAAGTTTCCCTCCCTCTGCACACACAGATATTGTCACCAATGGCACGGTGGGGGGCACAGCAGAGCCGGAGCAAGAGCCCGAGGAGATAAGCTGGATGAATGGCTGGCTCAGCTGCAAAGCCCAGGACGAGATGCTCAACTTGGCCTTCACTGTAGGCTCCTTCCTACTCAGTGCCATCACCCTGCCTCTAGGCATCGTCATGGACAAATATGGCCCAAGGAAGCTCAGGCTGCTGGGCAGGTCAGTGCAGGGGTTGGGTTGGGCAGGTGGGACTCCTGGGCTGAGATCCCCGCTGTCGAGAATCCTGGTCCCTGCTATCAGGCGCACTGTGGAGCTCCCTAAATGCCCACCCAGAGTGGGGTTCCTATCCATTCTGCCACCAAATCAGTAGGTACTGTGGTTCTTGCTGGGTGCCCATACCGCATAAGAAAGATTCGGGGCCCCCGGCCTGCCTGGGAAGGCTCGCGGTTGCTTGTCAGTAAGAACACTGGTTTGCACTTCCTGATGTGCGTGTCCCTGGTCTGTAAAGCTCCAGCCTGCCAGACTCAGGGTCAGTCTGCCAAGCAGCGGGTCCTCTCAGGCCACGGCCCTCCCCAGACCAGTCCCGCTGGGAATGATCATCTGCAGGGCCGTGGTTCGCAATGGGTGAGACCCGTGACCGCGAAGGGAATGGGTGGAGGGTGAGTCTCGTTCATTCTTTGGAGCTTAAGAGGCCTTTGTCCCCGGGATAGAGCTAAGCAGAGAGGATTCGGAAGCTGCCACTCCTCTCCCTCGTGCTCAGTGGGGCTCTGTCGCTCCCCTGGCAGAGTGGGCGTAGGAACCTGGGGAATGGATTGTGCCCACTCGCTTCAAAACCCTGGCCTCTTCAGTCTGAGGATGGGAGGGGACAGTGCCGTGTGGTGTTTACCAGATCCACCTTTGGGCCTTGAATTCTAGCTTAGACACCTGCTGGCTATGAGACTTTTGAGAATGTGTGTTTTTTTTCTTCCTTTGTTTTATTTTCTCCATCAGTAAAATGGGGCCAGTTGTACTCCTTAGAATTGTTAAATTAAACGAGAGAATGTATGTGAATTTTCTGGAAGCATCTGACCCATAGTAGATACTTCCAAAGAACACCATTAACAACAACAGTAATAATAAATAATATACTATTTCTCCTTGTTTTTAGTGCCTGCTTTGCTGTCTCCTGCTTGCTGATTGCCTATGGAGCAAGTAACCCAAACTGTGAGTATGCTTTTCCTCTACCCTTTTGTCAGGGACCGAGGAGAGAGTGGCCAGAAGTGCTCACAGGCCCGCTTGCTCTAGCCATGCCAGGCCTGGGGCTCACTGCTCGTTAGAGGGGATGCCTGTTAGCCTTCACCCAGTTACTTGTCTTAAATGGGGGGCTGGGTAAGACAGTGGTCACTCCAGACAGATGTCTGGGAGAAGCTCCTAGGGTGTGCAATACCCCCATCTCATCACCAAGCCAGGCCAGTCCCCGATGGCCTTATGGATGCCAACCTGAGTTCTAGAACCAGGCCAGCTGAGGGGTGTGGCATAACCTGGGAGCCAAGTCCCCTGAGGCAGCCCAGGCCAGCACTAGAAAGATGGCTTAGAAGCTGGGGCATCTGGCTGGCTCAGTTGGAAGAGCACACAACCCTTGATCTCGGGTCGTGAGTTTGAGCCCCACATTGGGCGTAGAGCCTACTTAAAAAAAAAAAAAAGAAAGATGGCTTAGAATCCAGCTGGTCCCCAACCCTGTTCAGGTGGAGCCGTTGCTTCAAGGACTTTCAGAACAAACACCAAAATAGGACTTGAGTTTCGCCAAAATCTTGGCTGGGCGCATCCACTAATTTTTGAGCCACCTGTATTTTTGGTTTCGGTGAAGCAGCTTATTTGGGCCTCTGGCTTGCTGCTAAGGTTAGTGGAGACAGGGGGAGGGGGCTACACCTTTTGCAGGAGCCCAGACTCTGTAAAATAGGCAAGAGGAGGGTGGCGAGGAAGAGGCTGTTCCAGCTCCTCAGATGTCCATCACTAACCCCAGATGGCTTGTCGTCCATTCCACTTGCTCCCTGCGAGGCACCGGGCCAGGCCCTCACCTCCCGGAAGCTCAGCTGTGGTTCCCCGATGATGAGCTTTCCGTTTCCTTACAGCCCTCTCCGTGCTCATCTTCGTTTCCCTGGCTCTGAATGGCTTTGGTGGGATGTGCATGACTTTCACCTCATTAACAGTAAGTATTGATTTTTTAAAGATCTCTCATTCAGTCCTCGCCCTGTGAACTTGAGGCAGCTTTTGTCGGCTTCCATTTCCTTGCCTTCCATCTGCCTACCTGAGCCTGGACATCCCAAGCAGGAGAGCACTGCTGGGGATGAAGTGGCCTGGCAGCAAAGCCAGTCGTGGCCTCCTGGGCTGGGGAGGTTCTCTAGGTAGGCCTGGAGGCAGCAGAGCTCGGCTTTCGGAGCAGGCCCGTGCCTTGCCTGCTGACCTTGGCTCACGCGCCGAGGAAGCCAGCTCACTAGCCATGTGCCCGGAGAAGACAGGAGCAGAGAGAAAAAAGCTGCCACCCACTTTCTTTTCTCTCATTTTCCATGGCAGCTCTGGCTAACAGTGCCACCTAAAAACAGCCCTCGCTTGGAATCTCCCCACCCCGAACCGTTGCCTTTGTCCAGAATGGAATGAAAAACTCCGGGGCGTACATGGCTGCCTCTCGTCTTGGTTTTCTAAATGCCAGGGTACAGAGCCACCACCCTCGGGAGGGAGATGTTTTCTTAGGATGCTTGAATGCCCCCTTGTCTTTTTTTTTTTTTTTAAGATTTTATTTACTTGACAGAGAGAGACGACCAGAGAGGGAACACAAGCAGGGGGAGTGGGAGAGGGAGAAGCAGGCTTCCTGCAGAGCAAGGAGCCCAAAGTGGGGCTCGATCCCAGGACCCTGGGATCATGACCTGAGCTGAAGGCAGAGGCTTAACTGACTGAGCCACCCAGGCACCCCAGAGTGCCCCCCTATCTGTAGCAGCAGAATACCACAGAACATGCTTCTTTGTGAGGTGGGAGAGGTTGTTAGAAGAAAGAAAATCCAAAGAAGGCCGAAAATGTCTTCCCTAGGAGGAAGAAGAGAGCTCCCTGAAGGCTGGCGCTTCAGAGCTGGCCCATGGGAAAGAAGTGAGAATACTGTGCTCTTCAGAGAGATTTCTGTCTGACAGGAAAGTCTGGCTTACCTCAGTTTCCCTGTGACAAAGATTTTATGACACAGAACCTGTCATCGCCATTTGTAGGGCCCTCTGATTTCTGCCTCTTGGCCCCTGCTGTTGAGGGGCCCTTATTTGGTTTGAGGGAGCCCTGGGGATGCCGGTCTTCTTGGAAGGAGCTCGAAGAGGTGCCGGCATCTGTGTGAACCCCTTGCCTGCAGGCTGCGAGCCCATGGCCAGGCCCGGCCAGGCCCGGCCAGGCGCAGTGCCTCTTCTTTTCCCCCTTCCTAGGCTTTGGCTGGTTAACTTTGTCCCGGTGGGAAGGGGTGACCATCTGGTGGGAGCCCACGGAAATGGAGAGTTCAGAGAAGTCTGTGTTAGGTGCAAAAGGCACAGCAGGGGGGCTGTGTATGTGGTGTGCTTTGGGCATAGGTGACACGCAGGTGTGGGTGACACACGGGTGTGTCACGTGCAACTCTGGGAACTCTGGCTGCCGTGCCTTCTCTGATATGAGGGAGATTGACTTTGTACTCTTTTGTGTGTTACTTCTATTTTCTTAACCAGGTAGATTTCTTTTTTAAATGGATGTATCCTCCTCCCTCTCAAATTCCTGGGGGAAAACAGATGTCGAAACAGTAAGAAATATTTTAGAACTATCCAAAGTACACAAATCCCACTAAGTTGTATAAATCGTGAAACAAAAGCCGTGGTTTTGTTTGTTCTTTGACAGCACGAAAATGACCAGCTCTTTCATCAAGATGAAAATTAAAAACCTGGCATCATCCCCATTATTTTAGTCATGCTGTGCCTATGTTGTGGCAGCTCTGAATTTGGGGATAAATAAAAAAGACATGGGCCTTGAATGTCAGAAGTTTATGCTCTGAGATGCAGAAGGATGCTTTAGTAAATCTTTAATAAAGCATAAGACAAGTGGGTAAAAACCACCACACCAGGAATCACCTTTAAGAAAGCCTTTGGCCGGTGGGTGGGGGGCACCTGGAAGGCTCAGTCTGTTGAGCGTCCGACTCTTGATTTCGGCTCAGGTCATGATCTTACGGTCCTGGGATCGAGCCCCATGTCAGGCTCCACACTCAGCCTGGAGTCTGTTT
>CM052891.1:39401550-39433752 GCA_028534135.1 Potos flavus | reverse complement strand
TCTCTGTCAAATAAACAAATAAAATCTTTAGAATGTATCTCTTCAGTATTAAAAAAAAATCTTCATGTACCAGTGTTACTCTTTTTTCTAAAAAAGGCTGTTACACCTTACCTTTTTCACTTATTTCTTTCACATGTTTTTCTGCTGGTACTTAGAAATCTACCTTATTATTTTATTTTATTTTTTAAAAGATTTTATTTATTTATTTGACAGAGAGAGATCACAAGTAGGCAGAGAGGCAGGCAGAGAGAAAGGGGTAAGCAGGCTCCCCATCCAGCAGAGAGCCCGATGCAGGGCTGGATCCCAGGACCCCGAGATCATGACCTGAGCCGAAGGCAGAGGCTTTAGCCCACTGAGCCACCGAGGCACCCCTACCTTATTATTTTAAACTCTAGAGCTCTACCTCATTATGAAACAGTTTTTTGTTATTCTATGATATAGATATACCATAATTTATTTAACGAGTTTCCTGCTCATGGACATGTGGGTTGGTTTCCAGTCTTCCTGATTTATGATGATGCTGGAGGGAATGCCCCTGTACATACCTTTCCATAAAATAAGTTCTTGGAAGTGGGATTGCTGGCCTTCCCCACAGGTTCCATCCTAATACTATCATACCAGCATCGCTAAGAGTGGCCCTTTCTCCACACCCCTTCTCTGGACCCTGTTATTAGCCTTTTAAATGTTAGCCAGTCTGATCTGGTGAAAATGATATAACCATGATTTTTTAAAAATTTTCTTTGTTTGTGAGACAGAGCATCTTTCCACCTCTTCTTTTGTGGTCATTTGTATTCTGTGAATTGTTTTCTTTGTGTGATTTGTCTGTTTTTCTACAGGGCTGTTTATCTTTTTTTTTTTTTTTTAAGTGTTTTGTAAGAGCTCTTTCATCTATAAAAAAACATTAGCTGTCTTTCTGAGTGAGCAAGGGATCTTACGCTAGGGTTTTTAGGCCTCTGGGTGATCATGAATAAGCTTAAGGAAGGCTGTACTTCTCTTGAGATTGTATGCAAGCAAACTGTGCGTGCAGGTGCATTTTTTCTGTGGAGAGTCTGTTGCTTTCATCAGCCTCGAATAGGTCTGTGTGAAGGTCAAAAGCATTGTGCAGGAACACTCCCGTTAGCTCCTCAGCGTCCCTCTGGGAGTCAAAGGTACACAGGATACACAGTGACCATCTGATTGTTAACCTCTAGAGGGTTCGGTTAGCAGAGATCTGTTTCAGGGAGGCTGGTGGCTTGTCTCCTAAGGTCTCCATTCTTGAGTCTAGAGCAGGGGTGAGCAAACTGCCGCCCCCAGGCCAAATCCAGACCACTGGTAGGTGTGGGGGCGACCCAGCTGGATGGAGGAACTGGCAGTGAAAGGATTCACCCAAGGCAGAACAAAGGAGATAGAAGTTTATTGAACACACCGCAAGGGAACAGCGAGCAGGACAGCGAAGGAGAGACTGTCTGCCAGGAGGCAGTGCTGGGGGGCTGTAGTTCAGGTGGGGAATGAGGAGGTATGGGAATGTGTGGAATTCTCCTTTTTTGGTACCTGTGCCTGGTTGTAAGTCACTCTTTGGTCAGCTAGGGCCTGCAGCTGTTTCTGAGGTCGGTCTGCGGATGGGTCTGTCTGCACTCGGCCCAGGGGTCCCTGTGGGCCCTTCTTCTTTTTTTTTCTTTTTTTTTAATATTTTATTTATTTATTTGACAGAGAGAGATCACAAGCAGGCAGAGAGGCAGGCAGAGAGAGAGAGGAGGAAGCAGGCTCCTTGCTGAGCAGAGAGTCTGCGGGCCCTTCTACCTGACCCTTCTACCTGACTCGGCTTCCAGTGCTCATGCCTGCTGCCTAAAAGCTGCCTCCACGGTGGGGCTGGGGGGGGAGGCGGGGGGCGGGGAGATGAGGATTGTAAACAAAGTTTTGTTTTTTGTGTTTTTCAAAGATTTTATCCATTTATTTGAGAGAGAGAGAGAAAGCAGGAGCAGGGGGAGGGGCAGAGGGAGAAGCAGACTCCCCACTGAGCAGCGAGCCCTACTGAGGCTCTATCCCAGGACCCCGAGATCGTGACCTGAGCCAAAGGCAGAGGCTTAACCGTCTGAGCCACCCAGGCGCCCCCGTGAACAAAGTTTTCTTGGAACATAGCTATGCCTGCTGTTTACTATTGTCTGGGGCTGTCTTTGTGCTGTAGGGCAGAGTGAGGTAGTTGTACAGAGACTATATGGCCTGCAAAGCCTAAACTATATGTTATCTGATGCTTTACACCCTTTGGTCTAGAGGCGCCAAGAAGCTGCTCAGTTCCCATTCCCTGTGAGGAAGGCAGGGGCTGCCACCCACACCCTCGCCCCACATCCTGCTGACCCCCCCTCCCCCGCCCCGTGTACGTCAGCCAACTCCCTCAGCACTTTCTAAGTCATGTTCCCCCTGCACCGCTGCCCCTGGCCTGAGGGATCCAGTGGGTGTTCTTCTGTTGGACACGGTCTCAGAGGAGGGCTCTCATGGCTCTCCTTTCCAGAATAGACCCCAAAAGGGGAATGAGAAGCAGGTCAGTGAGGACAGGGCTGGAGCTCTTGGGCAATGTTTTAGGGCTGGCCGTGGCTTCTGCTGAGCAGAGCCGAATCTCGTTCTGACACAGCCCAGGCCTTTAAAAAGCAGAACTGTCAGGATCGGCTCCCAAAGACGCCAAGCTAGCCGCACAATGACACTTTCTGTCTGTGTCTCCCACCCATGTTCTAATTTGGGGGACAAAGGAGTCTTCAGGGTCGCCTTCAGGAGCTTCCTAAATCAAATCTCCTACGACTTCTTTGGGGCCTTGGATAATCACTCTGTGATAACCTGGGAATCCGGGGGAATGTGTTGCCATGGAAACTTCATTTGGGGACTTTCTGAGTTCCAAGGAGGTTTGTGTCGCATGGGCTGTGGTATAAATAAAAGTGACCAGGGGCTATGAGCTGTCACCCCATGGGCGGAGAGGGCGCCCCCAGTTGGCAAAATGCCTTTGCCCCCCACAGACCGGGGCGAGATGGCCAATGGAGCCTGAGAGGTCTGTACTCATGGGTGGTCCTTGCGCCTAGAGGGGAGGCTCAGAGGGGCTAGACTGGATTCCATGCCAGGTGGGCTGCCTGCCAGCCAGGGGGCTTTCCCAGGTCCCCCATAGCAGAGAGTCTGAGCTGGGCCATGAGACAGCCTCGGAGGAGGAGGGTGACAGGTCACTCCTTGGGAGCAGGGCACTCCCTGGGGCGCAGAACTTCAGCTTCCCTGCTGGACATCTGGACAGCACACTTTGGTCTGTTTGCCCAGCGTCTAACATTTGTACAACCCTTTAACTCGCTTCATTGGCTGGAGCGCAAACACCGGCCGGTGGCTGAGGCGGCGTCTTTGGGCCGCCACCCCGCGATCCAAGGCCCGGGGTTGCTTGGAGATGGGAGCAGATGCAGCCAACATTGTGGACGTATCTTTTCCACTTCATTACTCGGCCCCCCGCCCCCCCCCCCCGTCCGTGTGGGCGGGACAGGGAGGTTTGAGCTGGAAACCTCCTAGAGAAGTGGTTACAAAATGTTGTCGGGGTCCTCAGTGAAAAATGTCTCCGTGGACTTTTCCTATTTGACTCACTGAAGTCTGACTTTCAATCTGAGGAGGAAATGAGCCCATGGGATTTGGGACCAGAGTCTGATGAAAACAAAATAAACAGCCTTCTTCAAATACTGAGAAGAGATGAAGAAAAGGAATCAGGGTATGGCAAGGAAGCACGTGCGCCCTGGTGCGGGGGCGGGGTGGGAGTCTGGCTTATCTGCTCGGCCGACCCATTTCCACGACCAGGAGACAACCCCCACAGCACCCAGCCAGCCCTCTGCGAGCCTGAGTCCCAGGTGAGCACGATTCCCCGTGCCTGGAGCCAGTTCTGTCTTTTGGTTTCTATCCTGTGCCTTAAGAACCCAAAACAGCCAGCTGATCGCCATTGACCTGGGAGAAATTCACCCATCAGAAGGTTCCGCCTGTGGGTTTGCTTCCCCATGGGACACGTCCAGCGTCCAGGGCTGAACAGGAAGCGTGGAGGCATCAGCAGGGCTGGACCCGGCTGGGAAGGCAAATGTAGTTTCGGGAGTGGAGTCCCTCCTCCCCACCTCTCCGGCAGTGAAGCGGAAAGGTGACCACAAGGACCTTTTCCTGGCAGTATGTGCTTGGAGCTGCCCAGTTGTTTGGGGTTAGGAAATAGCCCAGCTTTGCTGAGTCTGCTTGTCCAGACTGGTACGTGGATCCCGGCCTGTACAGGTTGTACAGAGCTCTGGGTGTGTCCACCAGCCCCCTCTGGACAAGGCTCACCTCTGGAAGGGGACTTGCGGCTTTTCCCTGAGGCCCAGGTGTCCCCCAGTTGGCGGGCTTGGGAGACTGTGGATTTGCCGAGTCAGTGCTAGGGGCGACACAGTGGCCCTTCTGTCTCCCTGCCTGCCAGCCAAGGCCTGCCACGCGGGCCCCTGAGTAGAGAGGCATCTTAGAGAGGGTCCTCCAAGGAGGCCAGCCTGTCGTCACCATCCCGGACCCCAGGCCTCTGGGTCTTCTTGTCCAGGAGCCCTGTTCTGTAGCCAGGACTCAGGGTGGGGGCGTGGGGGGGGGGGCGGGTGCTGCCTGCAGCTGCTGTTTTCCCCTCTGGGAAGGTCACACAGCCAGGGCCTGTTTACAGGGCCGCCGAGGGGCTGAGAATGAGTCACCACTGTATCCCCAAGCGGGCAAGGCCGGCTTGGAGAGGCCGGGTTCTGCCCTGCAACCCTGTTCCAGGCCCGGCCCTAGCGGAAGCAGCCGAGGTGGCTATGGGAAGCACCCAGAGCCTGGGGAGAGGGGGCCTGTGTTCCCCACCGGTGAGTGCAGTCGTGAAGCCAGAATCAGGGAGCCGCCCCTGCTGAGTGTTTTCCCCTGTCATCTGTCACTGTAGGACTGGCTCTGGCTTCCTACTTGGCAGCACAGCTGGTTCTCTCCCGCCCCCACCCCCCCAGCCCTCGAGGTCCACACTAGGGCACTCTGCGCGGCGCTCAGCCATCACTCCCATCGCCAGGGCTTCAGAGGAGCCACTCTGTGCAGAGCAGGTTGTTCGGAGGCAGGAGGACGGCGAGGGTGGGAGGGAGGAGGAGACAGACTCGAGGATGAAAGTGGAGAAAGTCCACAGCAAATGCAAGTCTGCTCGAAGGTGCAGCCCCGGACCATTGGCAGGTCAAGGGGAGGGAAGGGGACAGTTAGGTCCCAAAGGAGCATCAGAAGGGATGTGGAAAACCTCTAGCAGGAGAGCAGACTGAATACTTAGTGAGAAACAAATAGAAGGTGAGAGGTGAGGGTAATTGCCTTGGGGACCAAACTGAGGTTTCCAAGAGGCAGAGTAGCCCAATGCGCAGAAACTTGACCCGCTTTGAATCCCAGATTTGACCCTGACCGGTTTGGGGGAGTCCCTTGATGTTTTTAATCCTAGAGTTTTATACCCAATAAGTGAGGGTAAAAAGTTACACCTACCTTATAAGGTTGTTTTGAGGGTTTTTAAGATAATACCTAGAGTAGACATTTAAAATTTATTATGGCAGTGCCATTATTATTATTATTATATATTATACTAATATAATTCTGCTATGTTATTATATATTATTATTTAATAATAAGGAAAATTCTCTAATCAAGCTGCTCCTGGGCACAGCAAATAGGGGAAATCTCCTGGGAGGCATGGCAGCTTTTGGAGGAAGGGAAGGAAGAAGCTTAAAGGATAAAACACAATTAGTATTAACATTTAAAAAATAATTAATGTCCTTAGGGAAATCCTCTCTTCTGTGCTTGCTACTACACATTGACTATTGCTGGGATGTTTGTACTTTGGGTTTCATTGGTCAAGGTCACCCTTGATGTTCTTTGCAGAGATTTCATCTGACGTAAATGCTAGGTAGATCCTAAAAGCTGACACACACTTTGACTACCTATTTAAATACTTGTGTATGTAAAAAAAAACCGCACCATGAACTAAGAAGTTAAAGGACAAACTAGGAAAACATACCTGCAGTACACAGACAAACTGTGACTCTTTAATATATAAAAAGCCTATATAAAATCCATGTGAAAAGATTAACATCCTCATAGGAAAAAAGGACAAATGAGGAATATAAATGACTGGTATTTTTTAAAGATTTTTATTTATTTATTTGTCAGAGAGAGAGCAGAAGCAGGGGGAGAGGCAGGCAGAGGGAGAAGCAGGCTTCCCGCAGAGCAAGGAGCCCGATGCGGGACTCAGTCCCAGGACCCTGGGGGATCATGACCTGAGCTGAAGGCAGATGCTTAACCAACTGAGCCACCCAGGCATCCCTAAATGACTGATTTTAAAAATTGTAGAAAATGTTCAAAGTCATTAGTAATCAATAAATGTAATTTATTGTAATTTATTGTAATTTCAATTTTTTTTAATCATGGAAAAAGTTCTATATATGTGGTATTAGAGAGAATAGTATAATGATCTCCACATATCTATCTTGCAACTTCAACAGTTATCAACTCATAATCAGCCTTGCTTTGTTACTGTTTCCATCCAGACTGTTTTGAAGCAAATATCAATCATTGATTCACTTCATTTGTATACACAAAGAAATGGGTTTTAAAACAAGGATGTTGGGCGCCTGGGTGGCTCAGTCATTTAAGCATCTGCCTTAGGCTCAGATCATGATCCCAGAGTCCTGGGATCAAGTCCTGAGTTGGGCTCCCTGCTCAGTGGGGAGTCTGCTTCTCCCTCTCCCTCTGTCCCATGCTCATGATCTGTCTCTCTCTCATGCCCCCTCTTTCTCTCAAATAAATGAATAAAATCTAAAAAAATAAAAATAAAGATAAATAAATATAACAAGGATGTTGGCAAAGTGGAAAATATTAAAAATAATGATAACACACAATGCTAGAGTGGCTACAGTGAAATAGACACTCTAGTATGCTGGGGTGGGAGTTACCATTTGGTGTAAGTTTTCTGGAAGGCAATTTGGCATGGAATATCACAGAAACTTAAAAGTGTGTATTCCCTTTTGCCTAATGATTCCACTTTGGAGAATTTACCTTAAGGGAATAATAGCTACATACACATATGTTTATCTTTAAGAATGTTAATTAAAAAGGACCTGAGTTCCAACATCAGAGAGATGGTTGCATAAATTATAGACCATCCAGATAAGGAAATACCAGACAGTCATTACAAATTATGTTGAAGGTGAATACTAAGAAAACAGGGGGTACCTGGCTGGCTCAGTTAGTGGAGCATGAGACTCTTGACCTCGGGGTCTGAGTTTGAGCCCATGCTGGGTGTAGAGATTACTTAAAAATAAAAAGTAAAAAATAAAAAATTATTTTAAAAAATTAAAAAAATAAAAAATAAAAGATAACGAAAACGGGCACCTTGGTGGCTCAGTCGATTGAGCAGCCGACTCTTGATTTTGGCTCAGGTCATGATCTCAGGGTTGTGGATTGAGCCCCACGTGGGGCTCTGCGGTCAGTGCAGTCTGCTTGTCCCTCTCTCCCTGCTCCTTCCCCCGCTAGCAAGTACATGCTCTCTCTCAAATAAATAAATAAATAAAATCTTTTTTAAAAATTTATTTTTATTTAATTAATTTTTAAAAAAGATTTTATTTATTTATTTGACAGAATGAGAGAGAGCACAAGCAGGGGGAGCGGCAAGCAGAGGGAGAGAGAGAAGCAGGCTCCCTGCTAAGCAGAGAGCCCAATGTGGCACTCGATCCCAGGACCCTGGGATCATGACATTAGCCGGAGGCAGACCCTTAACTGACAGAGCCACCCAGGCACCCCTAAATAAAAAAAATCTTTAAAAAATAAAAATAAGGGCGGCTGGGTGGCTCAGTTGGTTAAGCAACTACCTTTGGCTTAGGTCATGATCCTGGAGTCTGCTTCTTCCTCTGACTCTCCCCCTTCTCATGCTCTCTCTCATTCTCTCCCTCAAATAAATAAATAAAATCTTTTAGAAAAATAAAATAAATAATAAAAATTAAAAATCTTAAATAATTTTTTAAAGAAAGAAAAAAGAAAACAACGTATCAAGTAAAAGGGAAAAATTTGTAAAACAATATATAGCATATGATCCCAGTTTTATTTAAAAGTTACAGGTATTTATAGGAAACTGATTAAAGGGAAATATATCAAAATAGTAACATTGACTCTACCAGGGTGATTTTTATGTTATTCTTTCTTTATGTATACTTTGTTTCAGATGTTTTACAATGGACATAAATTGCTTTTCTTTCTTTTTTTTTTAAAGATTTTATTTGTGAGAGAGAGAGAGTGAGAGAGCGCGCAAGCAGGGGGAGTGGGAGAAGGAGAAGCAGACTCCCCGCTGAGCAGGAAGCCGGATGCGGGACTTGATCTCAGGACCCTGGGATCATGACCTGAGCCGAAGGCAGATGCTACTGAGCCACCCAGGCGTCCCCATAAATTGCTTTTCTAATCAGAAAAAATAGTCCGAATTTAAAATATAAGATGTAGGTGTTGGCCAGAAGGTGTAGTTGTATGGTTTGACCTGAGGTTCTACCCCCCAGGAATTGCCCTGTTGACCAAAATAACATTCCGGGGAGAATTTTCTTGGTGTTGCTAAGAGTGTTGTAGGCAGGGAGAGGCCGAGCAGCAAGGAGGGCAGCTGAAAGGCTCTGGTCCTTGTCTAGGTATGAAGGCAAGGGCCTCATCAGTGGGCCGATGGGAAATCAGTGTCCTTTCCCAGCTTCCTTTTCTTCCGTGTCCTGGATCTAGCTCTGAGGAGAAGACTCCAGAAGATCAAGCCAGGATTGTAGGCTAACCCCAAGTCCATTGTTCTGTTGGCCTCTGCCCTAGGTTAGGGTTAAGGCAATCGTGAGCTTAAGAAGGTAGAAGGAAAAGGGCTAGCTAGCTAACAAGCTGTCCGCCTTTTTAGAGTATTCCCAGCCCTGTTGAAAAGTTGGAGATACTCTGTGCCCAAAGATGACTGCAGCAACAAGAGTGTTTTTCTGGCTTGACTTTGCATCAAGTAGCCTTTCCTATACCAGGTGCTTGGCCTCTATCTGCTCTTCTGGTTGGGTTCCAAGCCCATTTGACCCCTTTCTTCCGTCATTTCCCGTGGCTGGAGTGGCATCCCCGATTGGAATGGTTCCCTCCTTCCATATAAGCAAAACAAATCTTTGGATTCTCGCTGGGGTGGAATGACTCCCAGAAATGACCCCCCTACAAGGCTGCCTTGCTGGATCAGCCGGCACAGGGCAGCCCAAATATGTGAACTCAGGAACCAAGGCAGCCCTCTGAACCACAGCATACCTGGGAAGCAGGTGTGCAAAGAGTAACATTGGCACCTTTAGGTTTCACCTCAGGGATCCCTGGGCACACAGGAGCATGTCACATTTCCTGTGTGTCCTGCTGGGAGGACTTTCTCTATGCTCTTATTCCCCTTGGATCCTGTCTGAGAAGCCTGAGTGGACAGAGGTTCCACTCTACGTGAGGGCTGGAAGAAGAGCTCTTTGTGTGCTAGGAATTTTGGGGAAAGCCTGGATGGCCACCCTGGCCCCATGCCATAAAACGGTTTTTTGGTTGTATACTATAGATTTATTCATGTTCCTTTTTAATCGCAGGATGCCAAAACATCTTAAGTATCTTACTCATGTATTTTTTTAACAGTGATTTTTTTTTAAAAAGATTTTATTTATTTATTTGACAGAGATCACAAGTAGGCAGAGAGGCAGGCAGAGAGAGAGGAGGAAGCAGGCTCCCTGCTGAGCAGAGAGCCCGATTCGGGGCTCAATCCCAGGACCCTGAGATCATGACCTGAGCCGAAGGCAGAGGCTTTAACCCAGTGAGCCATCCAGGCGCCCCTAACAATGATATTGAGACACATTAACATACCATACAATTCACCTAAAGTATACAATTCAGTGGTTTTTAGTATATTCAGAGTTGTGCAGTCATCACCATAATCAATTATATCACCCAAATAGAAACTCTGCACCCATTAGCATTTCCTCCCTATTTCCTCCCATCTTTCTCTACCCCAGCCCTGGGCAACCACTAATCTCTTCTCCGTCTCTATGGATTTGCCCATTCTAGACATTTCATATAAATGGCATCACACAATATGTGGTCTTTTGCGACTTCTTTCACCTATCATAATGTTTTCAAGGTTCATCCATGTTGCAGTGTGTATCAGTACTTTGTTTCTGTTTGTGGCTGAATACTATTCCATTGTGTAGATAGACCACATTTTGTTTACCCATTCACCCACTGATGGGCATTGGGGTTGTTTGCATTTTTTGATACTGTGAAGAATGCTGCCATAAACATTCACGTACAAGTTTTTGTGAGTCCATATGTTTTCATTTCTCTTGAGTATAAACCTAGGAGTGAAATTTCTAAGTCATATGGTAACTCTGTTTTTATCTGTTTGAGGAACGGCCAGACTTTTATCTAAAGTGGCCATGTACCATCTTAAAATCCCACCAGCGGCTGATGAGGGTTCTGATTCCTGTGCAGTCTCATCAGTGTTTTTTAGTATCTGATTTTTTTTTTTTTTTAAGATTTTATTTATTTATTTGACAGAGAGAGAGATCACAAGTAGACAGAGAGGCAGGCAGAGAGAGGAGGAAGCAGGCTCCCCGCTGAATGCGGGGCTCAATCCCAGGACCCTGAGATCATGACCTGAGCCAAAGGCAGAGGCTTTAACCCACTGAGCCACCCAGGCGCCCCGTATCTGATATTTTTGTTATAGCCACCCTAGAGGGGATGAAGCAATATCTCATTGTGATTTTGACTTGCATTTCCCTATGATTAATGATATCGAGTATATTTTGGCCATTTGTATATCTTCTTTGGAGAAATGTCTGTTCAGATCTCTTGCCCATTTAAAAAAAATAGCTTAGCTTTTTATTATTGAGTTGCAGGAGTTCTTTATAGACATAGCATATAGGCACATGTCCCATATCAGATGTATGATTTGCAAAAATTTTCTCTCTTCTGTGTGTTGTCTTTTCACTTGGTGGTGTCCCTTGAAGCACAAAAGCATTTCATTTTGGTGATGTCCCTTACTCATTTCTTTTTTTTTTTTTTAGATTTTAGTTATTTATTTGACAGAGAGAGACACAGCGAGAGGGGGCACACAAGCAGGGGGAGTGGGAGAGGGAGAAGCAGACTCCCCCACTGAGCAGGGAGCCCGACGTGGGGCTCGATCCCAGGACCTGGGATCATGACCTGAATCAAAGGAAGACGCTTAATGACTGAGTCACCCAGGCCCTGTGTCCCTTCCTCATTTTTAACTGTGGGCAAAACAGGCAGAAATGTGAGGGGCAGGAATAGCCAAGTTCAAACCACCTCCATTCAGCAGCAATGAATGGGCTTGCAGGCAGCAGTGCTCCATGAGTAAGAAAACCTCAATATGATTCCAGGCAAATGGGCGGGCATGGATGAGGTCCGTATGAACAGCAGGTTGGCACTGCTATGCAGAGAGTGATCCCCAGAGCCCAGGACGCCGTGGGCGCGGGATGGGAGAGCCACCCAACATGGCGGCGCAGTCTCTCTGGAGGCCAGCGAGACAGCTACGAACTGGGTGTTTGGGAGGATGTACTTTGCCCCGTGTCTGAATCCGTGATACGTTGTCGCATTTACCGTGCCTGGGTTTGTGTGGAGTCACGGAGGGGTTTAGCTTTGAAGTTGTTTCAGATAGGCCCTGAATGAGCTGATGTGAGGTGTGGGGGGACCTCGCTGGGAAGACAGACTGAGTCTTTCTTGCCTTCGGTCTTCTCAGGTGCCCATCACCTGGAGAGGGAGGAGAGCCCTCCTTGCACTTAGAAATTCGGAAGCAGGAATCCCAGGCTAGCCCCCTTGTCAGCCCTGAGGGAACTGTACAATTCTGATTGGCACCTTCCAGAAGCCTGCTGTCTCAGAACCGAAAGCAGCTTTTGCTGACATCTGGTCCTTCTGGGACGCTGATATTTTTATTTATACAGTGACACTCTCGTCCCCAAATAGATTCTTATTTTTAACAGGCTTGCTCCCTTTGAGGGATGCCTGAGTCTCCTGACTTTGCTCTCTGGTAGCTCAGTGTAAACCCTGCAAAGACAGGAAGGTCCCTGGCTTGTGCCTGAGCAGAGAAGGAGGGACACTCACCAGGCAGGAAGTCTAACCGCTTCGTCTTTACATCCGGAGTTGGAGTCCTGCACTAATGTAGCCTCCCTTATCAAGCTCAGTCCCAGAGGAAAAACTTCCAATGAGCCATAATTACCACCCCTCAGTGACCCAGGGAGGACAGGAGATAAGAAATGGAGCCCGAAGAGACCCTGATTCCCTCCCCCGCTGTCCCCTACCGGTCTGCTGCCCGTTCTCTCAGCGGGTCCCCCTTGCTTCTTGTCTTTCAGCTACCCAACATGTTTGGCGACCTTCGGTCCACGTTTATTGCCTTGATGATTGGATCCTATGCCTCGTCGGCAGTCACCTTCCCGGGAATCAAGGTGAGGGCGTAGCCAGCCTCACCCTCTGGCCCTGGTGTCCACGCTGAGGCCCGTCCCGAGGCTCCTTCAACCATCTCTGAAGAGGGCAGTGACCGTGGGAGCTGGAGTTGGCCCCTCCCCGCCCCCACACCTGGGAGGATGCACCTGGGCACCACGGGAGTGAGGAAGGAAAACCACCGGGCTGTGGGGGAGGGGAGAGTCAAGCACATGGTACAGGGCGTCACCGCAGGCCGCCTTTGCATTTCTGCCTTCTCTGCACTGCGGTAGAGAAAAGGGATGGCTGAGTTAGTCTGTCTCTGGTCACCCCGCCCCCCTCCCCCGGTCTGTTGTTACTGGCCTGTTACTCCCCGTGGGCCGGCTGTGAGCACAGCTCTTGGCTAAGTTGGTTCAGCTGTTTCCCTCCCAGGCAGGATTCTGAGCCCATGGAAGTCACGCAGGGTCAGGAGGAAGCAAACACCTCACAGCCCATCAGTTCCCAGTTCCCAGCAAACACTGTTGTCCTGCCAGGCTTCAGGAGCCCTTTCTCCCAGCTCTGGCCTCAACACGAGTCAAATCCCCCTTCCTGTGGTGCGGGGCAGGGAGGCCATAGATGAGGAGTCACCATGCAGGCTGGCCACCAGGGAATTGAGGTGCTCGGAGGGGGTGTGGCCAGCCATCCGGTGGCCTTCTAGGGATTCTCGCGCTTCTGGAGTGTGGAGGAGCCTCCAAGTTCCGCCTCTGCCTCTTCTTGCTGTCTCACAGTCTGTCCCCTGCCCCCTCCCCCCCTCCCCTCCCCGGGGGTGGGGGCTGGGCAGCTGGGGACTGTCGCATTGGAAATAAATGGTGGCAGTGGCCGCAAGAGCTAACAGCTACCACGCTCATGCTCAGTAGGCTTCCCACCTGCCAGGCCCTGTCACTCTGAGCATCCCACCTGCCAGCCCCGACCACAGCACCGGGGGGGGGGGGGGGGGGGCATGCCAGCGTTCCACTCGCTTCACAGAGGAGCAAAGGGAGACATCATCTGTTCATTCCTGGAGTATTTTTTGGCACCTGCCGTGGGCACTCTTCAAGGCCCATCAGTGGACGAGGCTAGCAGGCTCCAGTTCTCGGGGAGCTAGACCAGTAAGGGACGAGGCAAGGAATCAAGAAGTCCGTAATCTCAGCCAGAGCTGTTCCCTGGGAACTAGTGATGTGACAGTGACGGGGGCAGTCAGGGAAGGCCTCTCCGAGGAGGTGACATTTGACCCGAGTGGGAGGCACAGGGGGTTAATGAAGTGCCAGGGCAAGCTGGGATTATTGGAATGCAGGGTGTCTGATGACCGGACACCCGGGCTGGCAGGGCCAGCATCTCCGCACAGAGAGAGCAGGGCTGCCAGACGCCCCCCGCCCGCCCGCCTTGGCTGCCCTCTGCTAACTCTGCCCCGTGGCCCTGCGCCGACCCCGTTGTGCCTGTCAGGTCATCTACGACTTCGGTGTCTCCTTCATCATTATCCTCGTGGTCTGGGCCTGCTGCTCTGGATTGGTTTTCCTCAACTGCTTCTTTAACTGGCCCCTGGAGCCTTTCCCGGGCCCGGAGGACATGGACTACTCGTAAGTGGATGCAACGTCTGCCCCTTACCCCCACCCTGGCCAGGGTCCTGCGTGGCACCGGTGGACACTGTCCTATGGCCTCCAGGGTGAAGATCAAGTTCAGCTGGCTGGGCTTTGACCACAAGATCACAGGGAAGCAGTTCTACAAGCAGGTGACCACGGTGGGGCGCCGCCTCAGCGTGGGCAGCTCCATGAGGAGCAGCAAGGAGCAGGCGGCGCTGCAGGAGGGCCATAAGCTGTGCCTGTCCACCATCGACCTGGAGGTCAAGTGCAAGCCGGACGCTGCAGGTACCCACCTCACGACCCTCACCTTCGAGGCCTGCCTGGGATGTCGCGGGGGCGGGGGTCCGTGCCCATGCCCGTACCTCAGCACCGGGGAGGAGGCAGCCAGCCCCACCGGGAAGCCCCAGCCCCCTTCGCTGAGGCCAGCAGCCACCAAAGGCTCTGTGGGTGCCGTCCCACGCAATTGCCACTACATCCCCAGAGGGCAGGCGGCTCCCTGCACCCAGGTTTACAGCTGACTACACTAAGGCCCCAAGTGGGTAAGGAGCTCGTCCAGCTCAGCTCCCACACCTGAGTGGCCCAAGTCTGGCACCCACACACTGAACCTCACCCAGGCCCGTCCCTGCATCCAGCACAGGGCGATCTGGGGCCGCCGAGCCCCTGGACGGCGGGTGGGCTGTGGGCCCCGGGGCTTCGGCCTGCCCTGAGCGCCGCCGCTCTCCCCCGCAGCAGCACCCTCCTTCATGCACAGCGTGTTCAGCCCCATCCTGCTGCTCAGCCTCGTCACCATGTGCATCACGCAGCTGCGGCTCATCTTCTACATGGGCGCCATGAACAACATCCTCAAGTTCCTGGTCAGCGGCGACCAGGACGTAGGTAGGCAGCCCCTGGACCTTGATGCACGTCCCCACAAGAGGGCACCCCATGCGGGGGCACTCCTTCCCGCCGGAGGGGAAGCCCACCGCCTGCGAGGTGCTAGGCCGGGCTGGACCGGAAACAGCAGGCTCGGAAGGCTTCTCCACCACGGGCCCCAGCCATGCTCTCTGGTCGCCATTAGAATGTCCGGGTTTGGGAGGGAGTAGGGAGGGAGGCTGAAACAAGACATGTGTTCAGGGTGTGGGGCGCATGTTTTCCATTGCCTCAGGGGCGCCATTGACTTGCGTGTTCGCAAATGCAAACAGTGTGCAGAATGGAGTACAACGCCTGCGAGAGTGTTGCAAGGCGGGCAGGCCGACCCAAAGTCCTGCACCTCCCCGCCCGGGGGAGGCCGTGTGCCCAGGGGCAGAGACGGCCCGCACAGTGGGGTACTCCGGGGCAGTCTGCGGCTCTGGGACCTGCCCCCTGAACTGGGCGGGCAAGGCAGGCCGGAGGCTTCCTGGGGTGTGTGATCCTGTCCCGGCTTGTTGAATTTGGTAAACAGAGCTGATAACGCACACGCCACTTTTCTAAAACAGCACACAAGGTCTTCAACTGATTAGAGGTTTTGATTCCACAAAGAGAATCAGTACTTCTTCAGGGCCTCAGCTGAGTCAGCTTTAGTCATCCCCTAGCAGGACAAACAGTCGGTAAATCCTTTTTATGGGCAGCCCCGTTGGTGTGCAACTGTTGGTTTAATTGTTTTTCCCTAGGGGAAGTTACACTAGGCATCGCAAGGAGTCAAATACAGCTTTTTAAAGGGGGTGAGAAATCGGGCTTTAACAAAAGGGAAAGATGACGAAGGGACCCAGACAGCACTGGTTCTGCTGTGGGAAGGGGTGTCCCGCAGCCAAGCAAAGTGGAGAAGCCCTGGCTGTCATGTGCCTTTGCAAAATTTTGTAATGAGCGCTGACACAGTAAAGGCCCTAAGACAGCCCTAGAGGAAAGAGCGAGCTCTTTAGCTTTGCTTCGTCCGGTGATGTTTCCCCGAATTTCTACCACAGAACGTTTTCACTGTGTAACACTCATTAAACCCCTGTGGACCGCACGTTGGGGAAAGCCGATCCATCAAGTCTAAGCAGCCTCTGTTAGAAAGTCAGGCCTGGAGGCGTGAAGCCCCTGGAGCATGCAGGGGAGGGCCCGCACTGGCTCATGGGAAGGCAGATCTCCCTGCCCCCCAGTCACAGACTTCTTTATTTTTTTTTTAAAGATTTTATTTATTTATTCGAAAGAGAGAGAGAGAGATCACAAGTAGGCAGAGAGGCAGGCAGAGAGAGAGGGAGAAGCAGGCTCCCTGCTGAGCAAGAAGCCTGATGCGGGGCTCGATCCCAGGACCCTGAGATCATGACCTGAGCCGAAGGCAGAGGCTTTAACCCACTGAGCCACCCAGGCACCCCGGGTTGCAGACTTCTACTCCAGTTCTCTAAGAAACCTTTCGCTGCTGAAGAGGAGTTTTTTCCAACAGTTTCCCACATTCAGAAAGTCAATTAAAAAAAGTCAGAAAAAAAAAAAGTTTTGAGAAGTAGAGAAAGTTGGGCCAAGAAATCCGGTCTGCCGCCGATGGGTCGTTGGTTTTCCCCGTTCTCCTGTGAGCTGCTGCCCCCGACACCCCCTAGCCAGCTGTTCCCAGAAGGACTGCTCCAGGGCCGAGGAGCTGGTGGGGCGAAGGGTCTCCCAGGGAGGCCCGTGGGGTCAGACTGGGCTGGGCTCAGGGCGGATGCTTTGCCCCTCCCCTCCCCTCCCCTCCTCTCCTCTCTCCCCTCCTCTCCCCTCACCTCCCCTCTCCCCTCCCCTCTCCCCTCCCCTCCTCTCCTCTCCTCTCCCTTCCCTCGGGGGAGTAGGCGGGAACTGACAGCAGGGTTCCTGAGGGGCCAAGTCTCCAGGTCTTCGGCACCCAAACCACTTCCCCATGCTGCTGCCCGGTAGGCACCACAGGCCTGATTCACCAGCCCGCCTGCGACAAGGCCCCGGCTGCATGTGACCGAGGCCTCAGCAGACAGGAAGTCCCCAGCTGATGCCCGTGCTGGGCCTTACCCGCCTCTGTTCCCAGAAGCCTGGCTCGAGCTCGGCCTCCCCCGGGAGCTCCGAGTGAGAGTCAGATCTTGGTGGGAAATGGCATGTGTGCTGAGCCCAGAGCTAGCCTGCTTCCACCACCCCTGCCATTTCCCTCTAACGATCTTTGAGATTTCTGCTCCTAACCTCTCTCCTTTCTGCTTTTTTACTTTTGCTTTCTTGATGCAGTGATAGCCACCGGTAAGCGGGGCGGATTGTCAGAGAACACTGCCAGTCTGTTTTACCAAGAAACATCCCTCTTGGCCAGGACTGGGGGTGGGGGAGGGGGCAGTCAACACAGCTTCTGTTTGCCTGAAAAAATCCCCATCATAATTTGAAGGCTCTTTGAAGATTGGAGCCCTTACATCAGAGCTCCAATGAGTGAGCCTTCCCGGTATATTTCTAGAGGCAAAAAACTTAACAGCTAGTCACACACAAAGCCTCAGTCCCAGGCATCGGTAATTTTGTGGTTCCCAAGTCATCGACACTTCCTGGAGCTTCTCAGGGAGGTCATTGTGACATACAGGATTTCATTAGCTATTTCTTGGAAATAAGCAGAAGATGTGGAGAAGAGAATGGGGTGCCAGCCCCTTGCTCCAGCTTTGATTTCAGAGTTGAAAGTCTCTAGGCTCCCTTCAAGGCCCACGGTGACCCCGGGGGTGGTCTGTGGAAGACCCCGGGAGGGTCTATGAAGTCTCAGACTCCGCCCGGCCCCTGCCCCGGGCTTCTGCTAGGGGCCCCCCATGACAAACCCCTTTTTCTTTCCCAGTTGGCCTCTACACGTCCATCTTCGGTGTCCTCCAGCTGCTCTGCCTGCTGACGGCCCCTGTCATTGGCTACATCATGGACTGGAGGCTGAAGGAGTGTGAAGACGCCTCAGAGGAGCCCGAGGAGAAAGATGCCAACCAGTGCGTAGACAGGGCCTGGGCCCCAGCATCTGACAGGAGGCAGCGACAGGGTGGGTGGCTTAGGATTTGAAGTTAGCAGGAGAGGCGAGAGTAGGTCGTGCCCAGAGCTGCTCGTAAGGGCTTTAAGGCACTCTGTGTCTCGGGGCTCAGCACGTGTTTCAGTATATCACTTTGTTATGAAGATCCTTCGGTTCTCGAAAGTTAGAATGTCCCTGGACTGGACGAAAGAAGGGGAGGAAGCGGAGGAAGGTCTGTGTCCAGACACGAGGTGTCTGACCATTCTGCTGGTAGGCCTGCACTCACATGAGCAGCACGATGGGTGAGCGATGTCGACGCGGTCGAGGTTCGCTCCCCCCAGCGGGAGGAGTATGTTGCTCTACCCGCAGCATGCGTTGCTGGATCTGTGCATCATTGTCAGGGTTCAGCAAGGTACTGGAGCCCCGCGTTTGTGAGGGTTGGGCTCCAAGATCAGAGGATGAGTTAAGTGCCGTCTTCCACGACTCCACCTTAATATAATAAGCAACCATTTATTGCTGTAGGCCCTGGGCCAAACACTTAACACACAGCATCTCAGTTAAGCCTCACAACACCACGATGAGGCGTGTGCTAAGGTTTATACCCATTTTACAAATGCGGGAACTGAACTGAGGAGTTTTGAGGAGCTTGCCGGAGGTCACATAGTGAGGAAGCGGTGGGCCCGGGACGCCCTGTAGGTCTCCAGCACTTGGCATTCATCCTTGGACGTGGAACAGTTGTCCATGGGGTATCTGTGTGGGCGGTGGGCCTGGAATCAGTAATGGTGAATTCACAAGGAAATAATTACAGTGAATGCTCTGTTATCTAGGTCAGGTCCCAGAGCCAAGAGATTGTGCCCATTCCGGTTCCATCTGCTGCATATTTGTTTCTCCTTCACCCCCTCCTGCCCCCAAAGGGGAAATCCACTCCCTCCCTTGTTTGGCTTATTATCTGATTTATCATTAGCTCCCTGCGGGATTTGGGTGATGTTGGAGCCAGTTCATTTGGGTGAAATGAGGCTTTGCCACATCCTGACTTGGGCACGCTCCGCTCTTTGCCTCACCGTCATTCGTGCTCGGTCTTCGCTGAGGCAGTGCGGTGTGTTGATAGCTACATTCTCGTAGCCGACCACTCCACTGAGGTTCACACTCAGTCAGAGTGTGCAGTGGGAGTGTCCCTAGTGCTGGTCTAGCCCCGACAGTCCCTGAGACATGCTTGCGTTAGTCTCGGAGTCTTGCGTTGTCCACAGGCTGTGACTCCTGAGGCCTAACTTCCTGGGAGAGCCCATCCTCCTCCAGGGAGCCCTCAGCTCCAGTGTGTGCTCTTGTCTCCACAGAGGCGAGAAGAAGAAGAAGCGAGACCGGCAGATCCAGAAAGTTACCAATGCCATGCGGGCCTTCGCCTTCACAAACCTGCTGCTTGTGGGCTTTGGGGTGACCTGCCTCATTCCCAACCTGCCTCTACAGGTGGGTGTATGGCGAAGGAGAGGCCAGGTGGGGTATGGGACAGTGAGACTTAAAGGTACATGATGGGTCATGGAAGCCATCTACGAAGACGAGGGTGACTTTCCTTCATTTAATCCAACCAAACTAATCAACCATCCCACTGTGATTTACCAAGGGTTTTTCAAAACCTGCCGGGCTCTGTGCTTGATGCTGGGAGTGAGCTCTAAACGAAACTGGGATTGCCTTTCACCAAAAACTCTTCTCTATGAGGGCATATCATTCTTCATGGCCTTTTGGGATCTTGCATACCATGACCACCACTGTCATACCATTTCCTGGAACTACACGGGGGGGTTCGTATGGCTGCTTGTTTTGCATTGGTCCGAAGATGTCTGGCCAATCTGTGGCCTTGGTGGGACATCTGCTTCTCTGGTACAAGAGTGCTTGCAGGGTGTCTGTGTTTCAGAGAGTGGGAAAGGCGGTGATGATCACTTGGCATCAGGGTTCAAAAGCTTAATTCCTTTACACAAGATTTCTGATGCTTTTGAAACGTGACTTTTTTTTTAAGGCTTTTTTTTTTTTTCAAGATTTTATTTATTTATTTGTCAGAGGCAGAGAGAGCACAAGCAGGGGGAGCAGCAGGCAGAGCAGGCAGAGGGAGAAGCAGGCTCCCCGCTGAGCAAGGAGCCCGATACGGGACTCGATCCCAGGACCCTGGGATCATGACCTGAGCCGAAGGCAGTGGCTTAACCAACTGAGCCACCCAGGTGTCCCTGAAACGTGACTTTTGGCAGAGATTGGGAGCAAAGTAGATTTTGTCACCTGCCCAGCTCTACCCTTGGATCCATGAAAGTGTTCAAGCACCAATCCCAAGTTTATAAACTTTGAAGAGTCATGAGCGATGGCGTTGCTACCACGTGGGTTAGCCCGAGCCTGGCTGGTATCTTGGGCCAGGTCTAGAAGGAAAGTGAGAGTCTCTTCTTTTTTACAAGGGGCCATGTGTTGAAGTACATTGAACACCCAGGGGTGCACCACTCGTGGTCCTGTATCGGTGCCAACGCTGCGCAGACCACAGTAAACCATTGGAGGCTTGTGAGAGTGTCCTTGCATCCCTGGTGCCCTCCCAGCTTCCTGGTAGAGAGCTGCCCTCTCTACCAGACCGGCCAATCAGGGAGCCATGCTCGGTATGGCTCCCTGCTTCTTGTTGTACTTAGTTCTCGTTGAAAGAGAAGTTCTGAAGAGGCAATAAGACATTTGAAGTGGGAAGGGGGAGCCTTCTCAAGTACGCGCGTGCACAGCTGGGCACAGCCCTCTCCACACTGCAGAGAGCAGCCCCTGCCCCCTCCAGCGCCCACATTCCGGGGAACAGGTCCTGGCTGCTAAGCGGGATGGCAAGGTTGTGTGCAAAGGGCAAACAAAGGGTCCTGGTGGCAAAATGGCCAGCTCTCGTGCTTCTCGGGAATCATTTACAAGTGCTTCTCAGAGCTTTGCTCAGCCTGCCAGCGGTGGCCTTTTGGAGAAGCTGGGCTTTCCTCGGGAGGGGAGAGGAAAACTAGCTGCCTACGGAGTCTAGGTGACCAGGCACAGAGAACTCTGGGCACAAGCCTCAGGTCAGCAAAGGTAGGAGATGAAATCATGATTAATGACCTCGTACTTAGTGCAGTGTCGAAAACGTATAGAACAACTGATTCTCGGTGGAGGCTGGAGAAGCCTTTACTCAACGTTTGCCAATTTCCGTGGTGTAAATGCTTCCATTGTGGCTGATTTCAACCAGCATGAAATCACTGATCATGGTGGAGTGGGACAGAGATTCACGGGGATATGCCGTCATGCAGTACTCCCGCCAATACTGCAAGAAAAGTAATAACCTCTAGAGCACAGATAATAGTGAACCATAGTAAAGTAATTAAGGAACAATGAGTTTTGAATATGTTTCCTTTTTTGAATATAACTTAATTGTAAGTTTACAAATTTAATTTTTAGCCATGACCGTCTTTAATAGCCAGCTCACAAAATTCCTGAAAACTCAGGAATGGGCCCTGGAGATCTGGTGCAAGCCCATACCAGGTTGCCAGTGCTCCCATCGCTCAGGACCCCGGGAACTCTGAGGACCCTCACACTCTGCTCTCCCTCCCGCAGATCCTCTCCTTTATCCTACACACGATTGTGCGAGGATTCATCCACTCTGCCGTCGGGGGCCTGTATGCTGCTGTGTAAGTGCCGGGTGCTGTGGGTGGCCTGGTGCTGAGTGTAAGGGAATGGCCTGGGGGAGGATTGTGGTGGAACGGAGGTCCTGAAGGGAGCCAGCCTGCCATCTGGGCTCATCTCATATCGGGGATGGGCACCAGGATTTCTGTTGGCTGTGTCAAGGGACCGTCACACCTGGCGGGAGGTGGGTCAGCGGGCAGAGACAGCTGGGTGCCCACAAGCCTTAGCATCTAGCACAAAGTCAGTTCCCCAAGCCAGGTTCAGTGCTCATTACTGCCCTGGGGCTGCCGCTCAGCTGTGTCCTGGCACTGCCCCTGGCTGCTCACAGGAAGGGCAGGGGTGGGCTCTGGCTGCCCAGAGCTGAGTGTTTATGTTCCGATGACCCTCAGCAGGGACAATGACAGGGGTTAACTGAGCCCACAGTGTGTCAGACTGTTCTCACCCTGAGTCTGAAAGGGCCTAGTTCTGCCCACAGCCTTCTCAGGCCTGGGCTAAAATGAAACCTGCCTCCTTTTCCAAGAGGCCACACGTGCAGAAGGAACCACCACAGCTGTCGTTCCCCCTTCGACTGGGGTTTGGCTCAATAGTGGAACTCGGGGGGTAGCACCTGGCTGGCTCAGTCAGTGGAGCGTGCAACTCTTGACCTCGGGGTTGAGTTCGAGCCCCACGTTGGGTGCAGAGATTACTTAAAAATAAAATCTTAAAAGAAAAAAAAAAAAAAAACAGAACTCAAACACCATGTGCTGTGTGTCTCTGACAAAGACCCGTTGGTTCCTCGCTGGGAGCTCCTTTCCGCCTCTGGGGCTGCAAAGCCTGACGTCCACTGAGATTTTGTCAGAATTCTGTCCCCCTTCCAGTGGCATCCCACGGGGGTCATTCCAGGTCTGTGCCCAGTGCCAGGAGGAAGTCGCCGCTGCCTGGGCAGAGTCCACCAAGAGTGTGATGCCGAGTTTCCGTGATTACACAATGCTCCTCTAGATGAGGGCGCAGCCGAGCCAGGGCCGGCCTCCAGCCTGCTCCCTCGGCCCGGTTCCCAAGCTGCAGACTCCTGCCAGCACCACTCGTCCCGCTCAGCTCGTCCAGCCCCTGTGGACCTGGGGCACACCTGGGTTGGGTGAGGTCCTCCAGAATCCAGGGCCTCACACTGGTCTGAAAGAGAAATTGACCGTCACAGACCTCCTTAGCAGAAACGAATCCCAGGCAGGCACCCCACCGTCCTCTCGGGAGGCTCCCGCCTCTGCTCTGGCACCCGACGTGCAGCCTGGAGGCCCCAGGACACCCGGGGCCAGGCTGGGGCCGAGGGGCCTTTGGAAAGCCTGAGAGTGGCACCTGGGGTAATGGGTCCCCTATCATCCCGGCAGGTACCCCTCCACCCAGTTCGGCAGCCTCACGGGACTGCAGTCACTGGTCAGTGCACTCTTCGCCCTCCTGCAGCAGCCGCTGTTTCTGGCCATGATGGGTCCCCTCCAAGGAGACCCTCTCTGGGTAAGAAGGGTCTGGGGCAGTGGGCTACGGGCATCTGCCCCACTCTGCAGACTTAGAGCTGCGAGGCATCCCTCAGGAGCTTCCAGAGCCCCAACGGTAGACAGGTTGGAACCTTGGTTACGATCGATTCGGGGTCCCCTGGGGGCTGGGCAGGAGGAGAAGAGTATCCTTTCTGGACCTGATGTTGAGGTAGCCCTCCCGCCGAGGGTTGGGGTTCCTAACCAGGTACGGTGAGCCTGCCCCAGTCCCGGTCCCACCCCTGGATGTTCACATCAGTAGGTCAGAGGTAGGGACCTGGGCCCTGAGGGCTTCCTAGCGGCTGTGGACACTGGGAAACTCGGACGCTGGAATGTGGAACGACGGGCCCTCGGACCGCTTGGGCCTTCCAGTTTCAGTTTTTCCTTTCTTCTCCTGTGACCTCGCCTTATCCAAGCGAGTGTGGGGAAGGGTCTTGAGCTGGGCTCCGCAAGAGACCGCAGCTCCTGCCTGGTCCCCTACCTCGCGTGATGGCAGCTCTCATTTCTGCTTCTCCAGGTGAATGTGGGGCTGCTCGTCCTGAGCATGCTGGGGTTCTGCCTCCCTCTCTACCTCATCTGCTACCGGCGCCAGCTGGAGAGGCAGCTACAGCAGAAGAGGGAGGATGACAAGCTTTTCCTCAAGCTGAACGGCTCCTCCAACCGGGAGGCTTTCGTGTAGTGCCCATCACCTCAGAACTGTGGCCTCCTGCCTTTGCTTCAGTGACTCACCAGTGTCCTCCTCCCCACCCCAGAGGACCTCCGTGCACCCTCAGGATCCTCTCCTTCACATTTTGGAGTCCACGCTCCCTCCCAGGGCCCCGGTCCTGCCTTGGAGCTCTGCAGCGGAAGGACGGGAGAGGGCCCGGATGTGCGATTGTCCTAGTGCCGGCAGCAAGGGCTGCCGTGGGCTTTGCTCTGCCATCCTCGAGGGGCGCTGGGGCTTTGCTCTGCCATCCTCGAGGGGCCCTGGGGCTTTGAGGCTCAGTGGGGCCTGCAGGGGGAGCAAGGAGGACCCCTAGCAGGCAGGCTCTCTCCCTCAAGTGTCTGGATTCTGCCTCTTGCCAAAGCAGAGGGGTCTGCCATCTCCTGCCTGCCCCCTGCCTCTCGGCCGCATGCGCACTGGCCACACCTGCCCAAGGACAAAGGCTCGCACCGTCTGCACCACCTCGCCTGCCCCTCAACCTCCTCCCTGGGCCGGTCGGAGGCTGCCTGAGGAAGGAAGGACCCGCTTCCTGTTGTTGGTGCTAACTCCTTTGTAGTTCCAGCCCCCTGTGGCCTGTCCATGACCTGTCCTCCTGTTCCAGGCCTGTGGAGAAGCCCCCCCTGGCTGAAAGCCTGGGGAGGGGATGGAGGGCTGGGTAGTCAGGCACCACTCAGGAGCCAAGGACAAGGCTGATGAGCAGTCCCTCACCTCCTCCCCCAGGGCGAGGAGCGTTTCCGCTGCCAACCTCCATCCAGTCTGTGACCTGAAGGGAATTAAAACAGCACCAACAGGGCACCCCCGACACACACAGCTGTTTATATGGGGGTGGAAGTCAGGCTGTTGCTGACAGACATGGAGGGCCAGGCCTGACTGGGGAGATGGGACTGTGAGGGGCTTAGGGGTGTGTGTACTAGTGGGACGTGTGAGAGGTGTGTGCGGGGTCGTGCTGAGGTGGGGGCTCCGGGTGTTGGCCAGCCGGCAGCCGTGCTGCCAGCCAGGCCTGCTACAGGCCCAGGGTCCCGAGGCCGCCTCGCTCTGGGCCTGGAGCTTGTCTGAGGCTGTGGGGCTATAGCGCCCTCTGCCGGCAGGCTCCTCCGGGGCCCTGGAACTGTTTATGAGAGAGGCGGCTCTCTTCCAGGCTGGCCTGGCTCTCCAGCCACCCGCCTGACTGCCCCCAGAAATGGGTCTGAGACTTCCTGGGAGTGCTCAGCAGGGTGGGCTGATTTTTAGGTTTATACTTCTGGGTCTTTTAAGTTTTACCAGACTTCTTTTTATAAAGCAATAAATCCATCTTTCCTCCTGGGAAGGGATGGCCCTGCTAGCATTTTCAGTTAATGGTTACACGTGCCTGTTCTGAGCTTGAGGAGAAAAGGCAAGATTTTCTGCTGCTGACCAGCCCCAGCCCTACCCAGTCACTCCCCGTCTCCCTGGGTGACTGCCGTCTTAGGAGCTGCACTGGCCAGGAAAAGACCTCACTCCCCTGCCTCACCCCCAAACTGGGCTTGTGCCGACATCCTAGAAGTGGGGGCCGCCCCTCCTCTGCTCTCTATACCAGCCAGACCACGAATCCTGACCCCTTCTATCCCCTGCTCAGCTTTCCTACCCCTGGCTCAACAACTCTGAGGGTTCCTCCTGAGCTCAGGTCACATGGTGACACCAAGGGTCTCGGGCTCAAAGAGACTGAGGCAGGACGTAGTGAGGGGAACTCGTGGAGAACGTGAAGGGGCAGACTCAGGCCCAAGTTTGAGCTCCGCTTGAACTGTTGAGCACCTCGAACAGACCTCATTTTCCTAGGCTTCGGTCCAGTCCACTCCAACATTAAAAAGCAAAAAAAAATCTGTTTAAAACAAATATTTTAAAAAAGAACGAACTAGATCAACATTTCCCAAACCATTCCTCAAAACACTAGCTCCGTAAAATGTTAATTATTCTAATTTAAGAAATCACGGTCAGGGGCACCTGGCTGGCTCAGTCAGTAGCACATGTGACTCTGGATCTTGGGGTTGTGAGTTCAAGCCCCACGCTGGGCACAGGACTTAACTTTAGAGAAAAAAGAAAGAAAATGGTCCAATTTGGGAAAGGCAGAGTTAAAGTCAAGCGTGTTTTCTTAACAGCAGCAGGCACTTGCTGCACTTCTGTCATGTTCGTGGACGTGTGGCTCCCCAGGACTAGGTGCGGCGTGCTGCAGAGAGAGCACTGGTTTTAGCGGCCAGAGCCGTCCTCCATGTGTGGCGCGATGACCGCTTATTAGAGATGTGAAAGCCAGGTGTTACCTCTGGCCTAGACGGAACCGGCCATCCGCATTCGGCTGAGCCCCACCTGGTGATTCTGATGTCCCCCAAACGTTTGAGACCTCATCTGCCCTGATAGTAGGGAGTTTGGTGGGTTACATATTTTCCTATCATCGTCCTTGAGTTGTGATAACAACCCAGGAGCTAGATACTATCCCTATTTTATAGCTGGAAAACTCGAGGCCCAGAGACTCTAATAACTTGCTCAAGGTTAGTTTGGGGAGATGCTAATTAGCAAGAATTAGCAAGGGCCCTTCCCGCTGGGAAAATGAATGGAGGTTGTACAGTCAGGGCTCGTGCTGTCCCCAGCAGCGCCCAGGCCCAGCCGAAGGGAGCTGCTGCATGTCTCTCCCACCCACCCACCCGCAGGGATGAGCCCTCTGTGGGAAGAAACAGGCATTGAGAAACTAGAGTTAAGGGGGTTTTCCCCTTAACTAGGGCCAACAGCATGTGGAGCCATACCGACCGGTCAGGTACCTGTTCCCCAACCCCCTTGTCAGGGGCCAGTCATTCTGCTCTGACCGTAGGGAGTCGATGGGTTACATATTTTCCTATTATCATCCTTGAATCATGATAACAACCCAGGAGTTAGATACTATCCCTTTTTTGTAGCTGGAAAACTCGAGGCCCAGAGGGTATAGTCACTTGCTCAAGGTGAGAGTTGGTAGTCCTATGCTTCTGAGGTCATCAGAGAGTCCAAGGCCCTCCAGACCAGGACATTCCATTCGGAGCTTCAGCCCCAGGGCCCACCGGCCTCAGGAGCAGGGCAGCAAAAGCCTGGGGAAGGGAAGCAAAAAGCCAGGTTTGGTCTCCGTGTCCCAGAGCCAAGAGCTTCCTCAGAGAGCGGTTGAGCTCTACTTAGTAGAATCATGTTGGCTCATGGGTACTTGGAGGAGCAAATCTCTGGTCTCCCCAACCCTGAGAGGAGTGCCGTAGGAGGGGAAGGGACACGAGCTGGTCAAAGGCAGTGGGCCTCAAGGGGCCACAGATCTGTCTCCACCTCCCCTCCCCCTCCCCTTCAGGCTCCTGGCGGGAAGGAGCAGGAAGTGATACCCAGCCATGCACTTTTGATCAGAGTGAGGAAGGGGGCTGAGCTTCCCTCAGGAGCATTGCCAGGAGTCCCCTCCTTTCTAGTCTCCTGGACTCTTGTCTAGGAGGAGTCTAGTCATTCCTTGGTGGTTGGCTCCCTCCAAACCCTCCTGGGGGAAGGCTCCACCTCCTAAAGGCCGCGGGTATGGTTGCAGGCCACTGTGGGTTCCCCTCTGTTTTGTTCTTTCTCCTTTCCCACTTGTACCCAGAATTGGCCTGGTCAAAAGAGGTCCTCTCCACAGGATTGGGCTTGGGGGGGCCATTTAAGCACCAGCTCCCCTTGCTCTGAAGGAGACTACAATGGCTTCTCACGGGTTCTTGGGGGTGGTGAGGCGCCTTATCTGTACCAATTACCAGAGGCCCGACCCAAGGGACATAGCCCGTTTTCCCCAATATGGATGATGGCGTTGTGAGATTTGGAGCCCAGGACCCCCAAAGTGAAGGAGTTGGCTTTCCATAGGCCGCAGCACCCCACCCCCAGGGTTGGGAGTAGGTAAGGGTGAATAGGTGGGCTCTGTGAGCCTGATTCCACCCATGCCCTAACTCCCCCAAGCCCTGGGGTGAGGGTCCAGCGTCAGGGAGGGGCTGCGGCCTCGTCCACGGGGGTGGCCTGCCACGAGGCGGAGCTCTCTCGGTCAGCGGGGAGCCACTCGCCACCTATGCCCCTGGGTCTCCGCAGACAGCACGCCCACCTTTGAAGTTAGTCATTCCCAGGGTTCTGGGGTGGATCTGAGACCCACTGGGGCCCCTGGCAGCTCCCAGCCCCATCCCAGCATGAGGCTCCATCTCCCCGTGTGCCAAGGAGGCAGTGAGAGGAGGAGTAGAGCTTAGAGGCCCCACCACGAATACCATCTCAATGCCCTTAGGCACGTCTTGAGCCTCAGTTTCCTTATCTGTAAAACGGAGGTCACACCTTCGCCATGAGGTAGGGGAACATGGACACAAAGCCCTTGCACAGTGGTCTACTTGGCACTTAGGAAGTACTTACCAAGTGACAGCATTATGTTTATGATTCGGGAGGCGTGCAGAGACCCGAGGGAACGAAGACCACCCCACCCCCCGAGGCCCATCCTTATAATCGGACATCTACTGTAGGCACCTGGGACCAGAACAGACCTGTGCTCGCCCCTCTCCCTCTCTTAAACCCTCTCTACACAAAAGCCTTAAGAAGTTGTCCCCTTGTCCATTTTTCTTTTATGCCCTACATTTTAGTAAGGGATTTGGCCCCAAAGCTCCTCAAGGTAATTCTAAGTGTTGAGGCACCCTGACATCTTATGCTAAGCGGAGTGACTCAGATCACTGCGTGTAGGCAGCCTCCTCCCGTACAAGTGCTTGGCTGTGCCTGTGTGTGTTCGCATGTGTTCGGGGCCCGTCAGATGTGAACATGTTTTGAGGAGTGTGTAGGAGCTCGTCTGTGTGCCGCCTCTCCAGCTGGAGAAGAGGGAGAGGGTCTTGCCTCGCCGAATCCCTGTCCATTGCTGGAAAGGCCTGGGTCCCTAGTGGTGCCTGAAGGGTTCATCGATTCCCTGTGTTAACCAGGGTCAGTGGTGTCACCACAGCTCAGTAACGGACCCTGACTTCCTGCTCCATTGCTGTCTCTGGCCCCCGACGTACTTCTTGGCACACAGTAAGCACTCAATAAATGTATGCGGAGAATGACTAAGAACTGCTTCCTCCTCTGCTTCGATGTCTCTTCCTAAGTCACACGTCTTTCTGCCCCTTGCCTTTTGCTCAGATTCCCTGTCACTTGTATGACCCATGCTCCCTTACCCCCACCCCTCCCCGCTGCAGCACTCACCATCCTCCCCCCCCTTTGCTGGCTTAGCCTTCCCCTCTGCCATTTGAAAAGGTGGGGGAGGGACAGAGTAAGGGGCCTCTTGGGGGGGGAAGATCAAGGCTCCTGGTGAATTCTGGTTCTAAAGGGAGCTCACTATTGTCCCTTTTCTTTTTCCTAACATGGTGGTCATGGACATGACAGCTCCTCCTATAGATTTCCCACCAAGCGGGCCATCCTCCTTCCAGGACCCTGGGCAGTGGCAGCAAGAGAGAGAGAGAGAGAGCCACTGGGTGTCCCCAGGGAATCCCCAAGGGGATCTCCACCCCAGGGAGGGCAGGGGCAGCCTGGCTCCTGACCCTGCTAGGGTGGAGGGGGCTTGAGGCCCAGGGGAGGGACGTGGATGGCCTCAGGGGCCGGCTGGATCAGTGAGGAGAGAGAATGTTATGTGGTACGTGAGGGAACTCCTATATGTCAGGATTGCAAACTCAAAAGCTGAGAGGCTCTGCCACATGCCTTTGTTGCTACCTTTCCTTTTCCATGGCCATGTGGGATTGAGCCTAGTGTTGTCAGATCTTCTGAGATTTTTCAAGAGAAGCTGAAAATCTAGGGTGCCTGGGTGGCTCAGTCTGTTGGGCATCTGCCTTCAGCTCAAGTCATGATCTTGGAGTCCTGGGATTGAGCCCGGCATTGGGCTCCCTGCTCAGCAGGGAAGCTGCTTCTCCCTCTGCCGCTCCCACCTCACTCATGCCTGTGCTCACTCTCTCTCTCAAATAAATAAATAAAATCTTTTTTTAAAAAATTAAAAAGAGAGAGAAGCTGAAAATCCTAAATTTTATTATTTTTTAAAAATCCCCGCTTTCAGGGGCACCTGGGTGGCTCAGTGGGTTAAAGCCTCTGCCTTCGGCTCAGGTCATGATCTCAGGGTCCCGGGATTGAGCCCCGCATCGGGCTCCTTGCTCAGTGGGGAGCCTGCTTCTGCTTCTCCTTCCTGCTCTTGCTCTCTTTGTCACTCTCTCTGTCTCTCACTCTCAAATAAATACATAAAATCTTTTAAAAAAACCAAAACCCTATCATGGCTGCTCAAATAGCTTTCAACCGCATTCAGGCCAAACACCATCAGAGGTATGGGGAGAGAAGAGGAGTAAATAAAGGGACTCACTGCCTCTTTTGAGTGCCCAGAGCAACTGCTTCTTTATTTCTTTGACTCCGGCAGGTGACACATTTGTTTTATCTCAGACTATGGCCCTACCTGGGCCGGGACCTTTTTCTTACTACCTTTGTTTCCCCCCAGCCTGGGGCATAATGAATGCTGTTGAGTAAGCAAGTGGGTTAAACACTCCAGTCTCGTTTCTAGAGTGGCCTGGAGTCTCTATTTAGGGACAGGGAATTGTCAGGCAAAGTGCGGGGCAGAAGGAGCAACCCACTCGTCCTTACTGGCCGAGTGCCTGCCCACGGCCTTGACCGGCAGACACTCTCCTCCGCTCCATGGGCCCAGCCCAGCAGCCCAGGGTCACACGTTTATCTGTTTATTTGTTTGTTTTTTTCTTTTTTGGGTCTGGTGTCTGTCTCTCCGCCAGAATGAATGCTCCCTGAAAGCTGGCACATTCTTTGCCTTGGTCACTGCTATACTTCCAGTGCCTGGCATGGAACAGCTGCCCAATCAATATTTGGAAGATGAAACTTGAAAAGGGAGACAGAGAGACGGACAGAAATAAACAGAAAAGAGGCTGAACCACACTGAGATGTTGGGGGAAGAGCACGCTCTCCCCCTCCAGGAAGGGACGGAGCAGAAGATGGAAACAGTGAAACACAGTCTGCCCGAGATACCCAGAGATGGGTTACAGGTGCGGTGTGGCCGAGGCGGCAACACGGCCTGCCAGCCAAGACAACTTCGAGATGCACAGACACGAAGATAAAGGCAAGAGGAAGACCGAGACGGAGCTGAGAGCGCACAGATGGGGGAAGGACACTGGTGCGAAGAGAGGAAGAAGAAGAAACACCGGGCTGAAGGTCATCGCCCAGACAGAGCAGCGGGATAGAGACAGACTACAGGGATGGAAAGAGACAGAGAGAGGTCCGGAGAGAACAGGCAGGAGGAGAGGTGAACAGAGACAGAGAGGGGAAAGACAGAGACAGAGAAAACAGAAATAAAGCTAGAGAGGGAGACAAAGGTACAGAGAGATATGGAGGAGAGATGGAGAAAGGGTTGGAGAGGGAGCTAGAGATGGAGAGAAGACAGAAAGGTGCGGCTGGAGATGGAGAGAGGGAGAGAAACGAAGAAAGAGACGTGAGAGGCAGAAGGTCACTGGCACACTCGAGATTTTAAGCCTGGAGCATGGAGAGGTAGTTTTGGGGGGGTGGCGGTGTCCATCCCTTCTTCCTCACAGCACCCCTCCCCCAGAAATGGAGATGTGGAGACGTGCCAGGTGCCGCACGACATTGCCTTAATTTTTTTTAAAGATTTTATTTATTTATTTAACAGAGAGAGAGACATCGAGAGAGGGAACATAAGCAGGGGGAATGGGAGAGGGAGAAGCAGGCTCCCCACTGAGCAGGGAGTCCGACGCGGGGCTCCATCCCAGGACTCTGGGATCAAGACCTGAGCCAAAAGACAGATGCTTAACGATTGAGCCACCTAGGTGCCCCACAACATCGCTTTAAGTACATAGCCTTGTCTACTGATTCCAAGCAATCCTAAGAGGCTATGTATGAGGCTGGGACTCTGAGGCATTAGGCACCACGGGGTCTGCTCCCACAGTGGGGCTGAGGGCTCCCAGGGGGCCACAGCGGGAGAGGGCTGTGCACCTGCCACTAAGGGCTAACTCCTAAGCACAGCGGAAGCGAAGCTTGCTAGAGCAAATGAGATGTAAGAAACACAGCAACTAAAGCTGAAATGTGAGGGGGAAATGTGGACCTTGTTCATACACTGAACTTATCTAAAAGAAACTGCAAAATAATATTTTCTAGATAATTAGGGAAATCTGCATATGAACTGGGTAGGAGATATCAAGAAATTATTGATTTTGGGGGCGCCTGGGTGGCTCAGTTGGTTAAGCGTCTGCCTGCGGCTCAGGTCATGATCCCAGAATCCCGGAATCCTGGGATCAAGTCCCACATCGGGCTCCTTCCTCAGTGGGGAGTCTGCTTCAATCGCTTCTCGGCCTTTTGGCTAAGATCAAGTGTAGTGGGGAGTCTGCTTCTCCCCCCTTCTGCTCCTCCCCCCACCCGGCTTGTGTGCTCTCTCTCCCTCAAATAAATAAAATCTTAAAAAAAAAAAAA
>CM052891.1:39382845-39401050 GCA_028534135.1 Potos flavus | reverse complement strand
TTTAGGATTTGATGAAGGAAAGGCCAACACGAGCAAAACTCAGGGCTCCGCTGAGGTACTCGTCATGGCTTGCCAGCAATATGCCACCTGCTCCACCCTCCCTTCCAAGTCCCCATCTTGGGCAGCCCATTCGCCATCACCTGGTGTCCCTCAGATCCAACACTGGAGTCATTATCTTCCTCTGTGTACATCTACCTTTCCAGTATTCTCCAGAAGGCAGTACTACCCACCCAGGCTCCCAGGCCAGAAACCTGGGTGGTTTTCTCCCTTTCAGCCAATTAGTCAACAAACCTTACGGATATTAACCTCTTGAGTTGCTTCCCTCCTCTGCCCTTTCCCATCACTGTCCCAGTCCATCTTCTCCAGACTTCTGCAGAAGCCTCCTAATTGGTCTCCCTGCTTCTGGTCTGGCCCTCTCCACCCCCTCTCTACTCACCCCTTAGAGTGAGCCTTCAAACACCAAACTTGCTTAAACTTCTTTTTAAAAAGGTTTATTTATTCGGGAGAATGAGAGAGGGCATGTGCATGGGCGGTGGGGTGGGGAGAAGCAGCAGAGGGAGAGGGAGAGAGACAATCTTAAGCAAACTCCCTGCTGAGTGTGGAGCCCACGCTAGGGGCTCGATGTCAAGATCCATGAGATCATGACCTGAGCTGAAATGGACTAGGCCACCCAGGTGCCCCTAAGGTACTTAAAACTCTTAAAGGGCCCCAGCCCCCTTGAGATGGACTCCAAACACCTTATTATTGCCAGGAATTATATTACCTGCCCCCAACCCTCTCCCCACCCTGCCTGGTAAAGTCTTCCCCTCCTAGCCCCCTGCAGATCTCAATTTAGAACCTCTTCTTGGGGTGGGGGGAGTGGCACCTGGCTGGCTCAGTGGATAGAGCATCAAGCACTCTCCATCTCTGGTGGTGAGTTCAAGTCCCACGTTTGATCTCTGCGTCGGGAGTCTAAGCCCCACGTTGAGTGTGGAGATTACCTTAAAAAAATATCTTAAGAACAAAAAAGACCCCCCAAAATCCACAAGAACAAAATAAAAACACCCCACCCCGCTCCTTCCAAGAAGCTTTTGCTGACAATACCTCCAGTATAATCCCACCAAGCCTATGTTTCACCACTCAGGGACCTTTTCTTGAATCCGTCTTGTTTACTCTCTCAACGAAAGCATGGGTTTTGGGTACACAGCGCATACTTTGCAAATACTTATTGGATGAAGGACATCCCACTAAGACTGCTGGGTGAAAATCTCCATCACATGCACATTAACGACTTGAGCAAGTCTTTTAACCTCTGCCTCCTCCTCACCTGCGAAGGTGGACAGCAATGGTAACTTTTTCTGGTAGAGATGTCTTGAGGAGTCAAGCATTTGGAAGAGCATTTGCACGTAAATTTGGTTATCTTTATTAGTTTTCTTGGCACAACCCTTTCCTGGATCTCAACCCACCGCACCGAGGGGACCGTGCGTACAGGTACAGAACACTCACACCTAGGTCCACAACCGACACCTGGATGTCTGCTCCGCCTACTGCCCTGGTCTTGCGCCCCCCGGGAGTCCACCTCCGACGCTAAAGCCGACGCCAAGGCCCATTTAAGGACGGGAAGGGGGCGGGCCCGAGAAGGCTCCGCCTTCGCGCTGAGGTCAACGCGCACCGCTACGTGTGACGCTCTGGTTGCCGCAGAGACGCCCCGCCCCCGCGCGGCGCTGCGGAACCGGAGCTCCGGGCGGCGTCGGCAGCGGCGCGGGAGGCGGCAAGGCCGGGGCGGCGGGAGCCGGCGCGGCGACCGCAGCGAGAGCGGCGGGGACGGAGCAGACCACGACGAAGGCGCACAGGCAGCCGGGCCGGGCCGGGCCACGGGGAGAGCGGCCGCCGGGAAGCGGGCGGGAGGCCGGGCTGGCAGCGGGCAGCCACCGAGCTGCGGAGCGACATGGTGCTGCTCAAGGAGTAGTGAGTGTCCGGCGGGCCGTGCGGAAGCGAGGAGGAAGGGAGAGTCGGGGATGACGACCAGGGAGCTTGATGGCCTGGCAGAGGGGATGCAGTGGCCGGACGGGGCCCAAGGGGATGGAGAGCAATGGATGGGCTGTTGGGCGGCCCAGCGGGGGCTGAGGGGACCGTGAGGGCCTGATAGGGCCTGAGGTGGGGCCAACGGGGATAGAGAGATACGGACAGCTCCTGCGATGGGGCCTGAGGAACCGTGAGCCGAATAGGCCCGAGAGGAGAGGCCAAGGGGACAGTGAGGGCTGCACAGGGCCTGAGATGGGGTCAAGGGGACAGTGAGAGCCAACAGGGCATGAAGAGGGGCTGAGGGAATGGAGATGTGGGGCGGCCCTACGGTGGGGCTGAGGGACCGAGGGGCCCGCCAGAACTGCTGGAGTGGCTGAGGCGACTGGGGGGAGAAGGAGGAGTAGGCTTCAGGGACCAAGGAGCAGTTAGACAGCTTCAGGAATGGGGCTGAGATGATGGGGAGGAGTGTGAAGGGAACCTGGAATATGAGGAGTGGCCACCTTAGACATCAGGGGAAGGAGCAGGAAGTTAGGGCCAGGCTTGGGTGACACAGGAAGGGTCTAAAAAGATAGCAGAGGGGACTGGTGGCATGATGTGGTGCCCAGGTGGTAGGTGCAGAGGAAGAGGTACTTGGAAAGAAGCTTAGGATGTTTGCTTGGGACTTGGGGGCATTTGGGTGAGGAGTCCAGAAAATATCGGGGAGGAACTGGTTTGTGGGAGTTAGAGTGATGGAGAGGGCTGGGATGTTACCAGGGTAGAGGGAATATACTTGTGACTTTATATAATAAATATACATATTGGAGTGGGGTTTGGGGGACAGGCACAGCCGGCCTCTAGAGCGTTTTTAGTCTTGGTGCAAAGAGATAGAGAAATTGCTTTGAGAAATCGAGAAGGTTCCCATAAAGCCATTAATTGATAAAAGACAGTGAAGGGTGAGGGAGTTCTTGAGTAGTGACGGGGCTGGGAAACTAGTGACTTCTGGTAGGTGTTGCAGGGAGATATGCTTGCTCCTGAAATCTAGGGGATTAGATGACAGGGTGGGATGTTTAAATTGATAAATCTTTCAACACTAAATGACTGATCACTGAAGCTCATGGTTCCCAGTAAACATTTCAAGATTTTTTTGCCCGCCCCCCCAAGAGGAGAGATTGAATGTGTGCGTACAGAATTTACAGTGAAGCTGCTTCGCTGGAAGGGAGGGCAAGTGGGCAGCATTGGGTCAGAAGCCCAGAAGTCCAGAAGTGGGAGATGTCAGAAGTAGAGAGCAACTGGTAGGACTCAGTTGGTACCCAGGTGCGTGTGCAGTGGGCTGTTTCCATTCCGTCGCTGAAGGCACTTTGCCCCATTCCATGTGGCTTGCTCCTTGGAGGTGTTCAGGACATTTAGGACACAGTGTGGAGCTTTGGATAACAAAGGGAGCAGAGACCCAGGTGTCATCCCAGCTTGACACTTCATCTGAACAGCATTATTTTGAAGCCGCTCCACTTCTAGTTCTGGACATCCAGGATGATGTTGATCCAGAGCTCGGAGCTTTATATGGTGAGGAGGAAGAACCTTGGGATCCTGACAGGAGGAGGGAGTGGTACACTTTGGATTTTATTATTTATTTTTTAATGTATTTTTTAAAGATTTTATTTATTTGAGAGAGAGAGAGCACGAGTTGCCGGGGTGGGGGAAGAGAGAGAGAATCTCAAGCAGACTCCGTGCTGAGCACAGAGCCTGATGCAGTACTCGATCCCAGGACCCCAAGATCATGACCTGAGCCAATATCAAGAGTTGGACGCTCAACTGACTGAGCCACCCAGGTGCCCCAGCACTTTGGATTTTAATCTTGACTGTCCAGACGACAGGCTTTTCCCATTCTCCTGATCTTTTTTTTTTTTTTTTTTCTGTTCCCAAATGGATCCTAGAGTCTATAGAAACCTGTAGTTCTATGAAGAAGGTCAGGCAGGGAAGGGACCTTCAGAAGAGATCTGAGTGAGTCTTGAAGAGAGGTCCTTCCTTCCCATTCTTTGTTCTTCTACCCTTGAAGCCTGCCAGGGAGGGGTCCAAGGTGCTGGGGACGCAGAGTGTGCTCGGCATCCGCGTTTCCTTCCTGACTGACTTGTGCCCTGTGTGTGCATCCTGGGGCAGGGGACGGGGAGGGGGGCATCTGAGCCACTTGGCCGTGGCTGCAGCGCTGCAGCTCTGGGAAGGGTGGAAGTGAAGGTCACAGTGCAGTGAGCACAGCTTCAGTCTCAGCCCAGCACTGCCCCTGTGGCCCTATCCTTTGGAATTGCACTCTATTGCTGCTGAAGTGGTTTTGCTCCCAAGGAGCCGGGGACAAATGTCTGGGCGTGCGGCTGTCGTGTAAGCAGCCTCAGAGCATCCTCTCAGGAACTGGCTGATGCTCGTCTCTTTGGGAGGGGGGAGACTTGGTGCCCACCAAGGGCCTGAAGTTTTCCCTGTTGGTTTTTCTGACACTTCCTCTAACAGGATTCTCCTGGATTTGATTTCTGCAGATTCTTGGATGTGATCCTTACTGCTGTTCCTGAAGATAAAAGGCATATTGTTTTCTAGGAAGTTTCTTCTGAGGGTGCAGAAATTGTGGCCTCCCAGTTGAAAGTATTTTTCTGCACTGTCGGCTTTCTCTGATGGGAGGAAGGCATTCATGGCAGCATCCAATAACCTGCAGGATTTGTGTCACTGGAGTCATTCTGGTGGAGGGGGGTCAGCAGGCAGCGAGGACTTGAAGCCCATTTTGGTTTCCTGCTACTTTTCTGCTCTGTTCCTTGCCTTTAGTGCGGTGTTTTTCTAAAATCCTGTGTGCTTCTTGCTACCTGGGGGACTTTCGTGGATTTAAAAAATAGTGAGCGGACTGTTTCCCAGCCTGGAACACGGATCCCAGTTGTTGGAACCACTGCATAGGAAGGAGAACATAGCAGCTCATGCTTCACCAAGAGTGCAAGGTGCAGAAGGCTCCAGTAGGTTCCCAGCTAAGGTCTGGGAACTGAGAAGCTAAGCTCGGGAGCTGGCATGTTGTGTATGAATACAACCAAGTGGTTTTGTCTCAACTCTCTGACCTCGCGTCTTTGAACTGGGGCTTGGCTCTTGCTCTGCCACTAGCCCTGGTACGTCTGTGGAATTCCGACTGGTGTGGGACCTTGCTGGCCATGGCTTTTTTTTTTTTTTTTTAAAGATTTTATTTATTTATTTGACAGAGAGAAAGATCACAAGTAGGCAGAGAGGCAGGCAGAGAGGGGGGGGGAGGCAGGCTCCCTGCTGAGCAGAGAGCCCGACGCGGGGCTCGATCCCAGGACCCTGAGATCATGACCCGAGCTGAAGGCAGAGGCTTTAACCCACTGAGCCACCCAGGCGCCCCGGCCATGGCTTTTCTGTTGGGTTGCTGGTGGTACCTCCAACAATGGGTGTTCATTGAAATGGAGAAGAAAAAGGAGGGAGTCAATCGGGGTGCCTTTGGACAGCTTCTGGAGGGCAGGACACAAGTAGAGTGTCCGCTCTTGGTGGCTTGTGACAGTAGCTTGTATTGCAGTGCTCTGCCCCAGAGCAGAGATAGTTGGTGCGTTCTTTTATCATGATTAAGCTTCGAAGGAGTGTGGCCCCATCCTAGCCTTCCACCTCAAGGGCCATTGTTAGGAGATGGGGCTCATGGAGACGAAACCCCCAGGGCCTGATTCTTCAGGTCTGACTCCTCATCTTGGCTTCCGAGTTTGCAGGGATCGGTCCTTGTTTTGCTGGGAAGGATGTTAGTGGGGGAGAGGGAGAAAAGGACAGCTCCAAACGTGAGTCAGAGGCCCGGGAAGTAGCTGGTAGAGGGACAGATTTGCACTGAATCATAGGGACCTGAAGGGCACAGATGAGCCTGCCTCATAGCACTCAGGGGGCCATTCTCTGCTGGGTTTTTGACAGTGAGTATATGTCACGTGCAACAAAACATTTAATAGTGTTTTAATATGATGCTGTAAGAAGCTTGGGCAGCGTTCGGAGCCTGGCGTTGATACTGTTTTCCCTCTCTTGTAGTCGAGTCATCCTGCCTGTGTCTGTAGATGAGGTAAGTTCCTTTTCTTCCTTTTTATTCATAGTCGTATATAATTGCTTGTGACCGTTGGCTAAGTTGGGCTCCAAGTGGCGCACACTCTTCATGTGGTTTTCATGGTTGTTGTAACTTAGAGATAATCAGTACGTGATGAGAATTTTTCTGGTGCCACTTTCTGTCAAAGGAAGGCACTTATTTTTTTTATATCTGAAGCCTGCCTTAAGCTGTTGGCCTGCTGAGGGGACTTTGACCAGAGACTAAACGAGCCCCTTTTACCTGCTAGGACTGTGCCTGTTTGGGGACATTTTATTGAGGGGGTTGAGTGTGTGAGGGGATTTCTGGGACCTCCATGACATAGCTGGGAAGTGTGCACGGCTCTCTCTTGTTGTGTAACAAACCAGTAGGGCAGGAAATCTCCAAGGCCCTCCCTAGCCACATTCTAGGTGACTGCTGGGAAGACCAAGGCCCAGAATCCTTTTACAGAGGGCAGGGAATAGCAAATGGGCTTGGCTTGCTCTCTGTCCTTTTATAGTGTTAGGCCCCATGTCTTGTGTATGGGGACCTGGCAGCATTCGCCACCAGAAGGATCATAGGCCACGCTGACTCAGAATAGTCTCTTGGACAGCAGAAAACTGTCATAGAGCCTCCCTCATCCCACCCTTTCTTTGAACTTCCTCCACTCTCCTCTCCTGGCGCAGCCTGTTCTTTGCACCCCTTTCCCTACCCCATCCCCCCAGCTTCTAGATAGGCTCCAGTTTGGGTGAAGTTTTTCAGCCGGTGTGGTGCCCTCAGTCATCGTCTTTCCTGTGGTGTCAGCATGAAGCTTCTGTGATAATTTACACTCTGTTCCAAATATGAAATGGACCTTTGAAAAATGAAATCAGGCCAACAGAGCCTGCAGCACACCTTAGATGAGACAAATATCTGAGCTTTCTGACCCCAAAAGGGTGGGCAGGCACTGGGCCCCTGGAGGATTGCCTCCTTTGGTGGGCTACACATCTGGTAAGAGCTGTGGAGATCTGGGGTAAGGAGCCCGAGGCGGGCCTCGAACACACTCTGGGAGTTTTGGGCAAGGGGCCTAAGAGAAACAAGAATGGGAAGTGGGGAAAGGGCCTGGAAAGGAGAGGTGTCGCTGTCCCTGGAGGCACCTGACATGGGCCTGCGCCCTGGGAACCGTGTGCTTAGGCTGACAGATATTGGCTTGGGCAGGGATGGGGGGGGTCCCTGTTAACCCACCTCCTTTGGAGGGGGCCTTGCTCTCTTTGGGAAAAATAAAAAGTGGTGATTTTCCAACCTAGGAGGCCAAGCAGAAAGGCCCAGAATGTCCCTTGCCCTAAAACTTACCTCTTGGGTGTCCAGTTACTCTCTCTCTGCTGTACAGGATAATCCCACCCCCCAGGTCAGGAAGATGTCCCTCAAAACTCAGGAGTACCTCTGTGTGCATTTCGGGGTGAAATGGATCATTTCACAGGGAGTATCTTGAGTGAACAAGGATGGAAACGTTTCTGCGAAGTGTGGCCAATCCAGGAGAGCCAGCAGTGTTCGGGAGCAGTGTTGCTGCTCTAGCAAGCCTGGAGGTTACTTACGATGGGGCCAGGCATGGAGGAAAAGAGGAACCCACCTTCAGAGCATCTGCAATTGGCAGTTTTTTTTGCAGTATTGAGGAAGCGATGGGGAGGCGTGAACAGAGCCTACAGGGTAAGCAGAAGCTTGGGAAGTAAGCGCTGGTTAGGATTCATCGTTCTGCCTGGGAATGGTCTACCTCTTCTCGGCTAGAAGCCACTGATGAGAAAGCAAATGCATGGCCTGGGTAGGGGGAAGCAGAAGCTGCTTTTCTAAGACTTTTTATTTTTAAGTAATCTCTACACCCGCCATGGGGCTTGAACTTAAAACCCTGAGATCAAGAGTTGCACGCTCCACTGATTGAGCAAGTCGGCGCCCCGGAGCTGCTTTTCTAATGGCTTGAACCTTAGTTCCAGAAGATCAGAATATCTTGAATGGGGAAGCCAAAGAAGAAACAAGTAATGATCAGCCTTTTCAGTCTTTATCAATAGCCCCATCCTGATCCATGGTTCCCGTGGGAACAGCCTGGGAACAGCCTGGCATCGGCGACTGTGGGATTCACTTCCTCATTGAAGGCCTTGATTTGAGGCCCTCAGGGCTGGCTTTCTTGCTTTCTTTCCTTCCTTCCTTCTTCTTCTTTTTTTTTTTTTTTTAACATTTATTTATTTATTTAAGTAATCTCTACACCTAACGTGAGGCTCGAAATCATGACCTTGAGAGCAAGAGTCACATGCTCTTCCCACTGAGCCCCCCCCCCCCCCCCGGCTCCCCTCCTCAGGGCTTTCTGATGTAGGTTGGCAAAGAGAAGAAAGAGAAAAGAGAAGGCCATGGCTTTATAACTATGCTGATGGCCTGAATCAATATTTTGGGGTGGAATTAGCTTCTGTCTGGCTGGAGCCTTTGGCCTAATAGAGCATAGGGTTTCTAGGCGTTCTGCAGAGCGAGAAAGCCCGGGCTGTTTGACAAGGGTATGTCCACCAGTGGTTCCTGGCTTACGTAGGCCCACCCTCTTCCATGTGCACAGAGCTGGTTTACTTCCCATTTCCAGAGACGTGTGGTACCATCCCCCTGTGTACCCTGGCCCCAGAGGGTCACGTGGCTGACCGAGAGCTATGCTGTTTTTCGTGGTAATGTTTTTTGTCAGTGTCTCAGGTCCACCTGCTGCATCTTCCTGGGCTTCCACTCCCAGTGATAGGGTCTCTTTTTTCTCTTAGCAGAGTGTCTTAGTTCTTTGGAACAAGGGCAGGCATCATTGTCCTAGGCCTGAGGAGGCTGCAGTCCCTGTCTTGGGGCCCTCCTTGGGGCCCTTTATCTGATGTAATGGTCTGACCCCACCCCCATCTCAGTGTGGCTGCTTTCTGCTTTCCCAGGGTATGGAGCCCCTGTGCCAAAGGGAAGCCTTTGACGTGAGAAGTGTCCCTTACTTGTAGCTTAGGGAGGCCAGCCTTACTTAACCCCTTTGGATTAACAAAACTGCCTTCACTTGTCTCATTGGGATTAAAGGATCAGAATATCAAGAGAGATTAAAGGGGGAAGATGCCAGCCCAGCAGACTGATCCTCTTAGAGCTTGCCCTCTGATTCCTGCATCTGATGAGGAACCAAGTGAAGGGGATTAGTCTCTGCCTGCCCCCCCTCAAAAACAGCAGCACCAGCCAACCACCCAGTCCCCTCCACCGGGCCCTTTCTTCAGCCTGCCCCTTAGGATTGCTGAGTCAGTGGTTAGGTGTTCTTATGACTCGTCTCTAAAACACAATTAACGTTCCTTCTTAGGAGCCCCTCGCTTAGCCAGATCCTGACCCACTTGTTAGGGGTTTTTGTCTCGCCTCAGCACCAAGGGGTGGACTTGGAAAGGCACAGAGACAGCTTGGTGTTCCCTGGGGGCATCGAGGCAGCAGTGATGTTGCTCAGGATTAGCAAGGTTGAGGTGACGGGCTCTTGCCCAGATGTTCCTCTCTATGGGATTAACTGAGCCCTGATCGCTTGCCTGGGCCTTTCCTTGGCATTTTGTGCTGGGTTTTTACTTTGGAAGTTAGGGCTCCTTCAGTTTTATGGTGAACAGTGAATCGTCCTGGTCGGTGCTGCGTCCCCTTCCGGACTTTGCCTAGAAATTTCCCTGCAGTGCTTATGAAGCTGCCCAGTAAAGCAGGCTTCCAAGTTTGAGGTACAGCAGCCCTGGAAGCTGCCTCCCCTCCTTGCTCTTGCAGGCAGTGGTGTCAGCAGCCGCTGCCCAGAGATGCAGCCTCTCTAGTTCAGTCTCAAAAGGAGAAGAACCCTTGTCTGTCCCTCCCGGGAGTCCCAGGAGTTTGAGGAAGGGAATGTGGAGGATGGGGAAAAACCTTTACACAGTGTCATCAAGTACCTTTTTTTCTCATACTCTTTAAGATTGTTCCTGGTGGCACTGGCGGTGACACGGAAAATGCATCCTTTGGTGTAGATGTAACTTCCGCATTAACTGTTGCTGTTCGTTCTTTTTGTCTTGTTTTTCCCTCCAAACAGCTTCCCTCAAAGAACAGGAAGCAGAAGGACCTGGGCAGTGCTCAGGTCATCGGTCCTAACGCTGAGTTGTCCTGAGGGGGTTAGAAGAGCCCAGTAATCTTGACCTGTGACTTGCTAGGGTGGCCTATGACCCAAATAAAGGAAAACTAGGTCCCTGCCATCTCATAAGTGCCAACGCAGAGGGTGCACTTGTCAAATTGGGATTAAATGTACATATTGTGGGGTAGGAATCTGTGTTATCCGTAATGGGAAACAGGGCACTTGCTTTAGCCCTGCCAGGATTCTGGAAAGCATCTGGAGGTTTTTGGTTGCCTACAAGACTGTTCTCTGAGCTGCTGGCAGGGGGACAAACTGCACAACACTGGAGAAAAAAAATAAGTCAATGAGCCAGTTTATAGCAGAGGTCGTGGATTTCACAGAGCACTGGGCAACTTTCTTTAACAAGAAGTCATGTGTTAGGATCTGTTTAAATGAATGGGGTAAAGAGACTTCTAGCATCCAACCCAGATCTTGTTTTAGGGTCTCAATACCAGAGGCAGATTCAAGGGAAAAGCTACCTTGGACTCTATAATGTGTTTTCTGGATAGTGGCATGAGGTTAAGTATATTCACCTGCCTCCTCAAGCCTTGGTGGAGGATGTAAACACGGGAAGGAGGAAATTAAATGCATCTGAAAGCTAAGGAGAGGCCACAGAGCCGTGTTCATAGTTGCTGTGGGTGGATTTAGGCAAGGTCCCACGTGGAACTGCAGAATGGGGGGGGGCGCTGGGGGGTGGAGGGGAGTCCCAGAGTGGTCCCATTGGACAGTTGCTGACAACTGGATTGTGTGCACTTGTTGAGAATTCTGCCCTGACAGTAACTCCTGTCTCTCTGTGTCCTTTAGTATCAAGTAGGGCAGCTGTATTCTGTGGCCGAGGCCAGCAAAAATGAAACGGGGGGAGGAGAAGGCGTGGAGGTCCTGGTGAACGAGCCCTATGAGAAGGACGGTGAGAAAGGCCAGTACACACACAAGATCTACCACTTACAGAGGTATGTGGCCGAGCAGCCGAGCCAGGAGGCAGCCAGGTATTGAAGTGGAGATCACGGATAATCGGGGGTGTTTCCGGGTTATTTGCCGGTTGCTCAGGTTGCTTCGCCTGTGAGGGTGGGTGTGAGTGGCACTTCTTTACTCACTTAAAGGGTTTTTATTTTTTACATTTTTTTTTTTTTTAAATACTTGCCCCAACCAGGCTCCTAGTCCCCAGAGGTGGTATTAGTATCTTAGTGTTTAGTTTCTTAGTTGTCTGTGAGTATAGGGGTGTGTATATGTATGTAAATGGGTGTTCCATTTTCTTTATTGTTCTCTGACGTACATGAGATCAGACTATGCATACTGTTCTTTTTTTTTTCCATACTGTTCTTGACTTTGCTCCTTTGTTCCCTGTCATCATAGCTGCCTTCCACTGTCAGCGTATTCTGCCCTATTCTTTGAGAGTACACCTGGCATTTTGCTGTACAGGTGTGCTGTGGCTTGTTTCAGCAGTCCTCCCCTGATGGATGTTTATAGTCATTTCCAGATGTTGACATACAGCATTCCCATAAGATTCCTTGCACACAAATCTTGTGCCGTACTTAAGTGTGTAAATTTATAGTAAATGCTCCTAAAAGTGAAATTGTGGGACAGGGAGTACTTTAAATTCTGATACTGTAAAATCAGTTACCAGAGAAATTTTGGTACTTCTCTGTGGATCAAAGTCATGACTATTTAAAAGTGAGTCTGATTTATATCCCAAAATCCATAGCAAACTACTGAATCTCTAATTGAAACAGTAATATTTCAGTAGACTATAAGCTGACAAAAAGGGCATTGAAAACCATAGTAAACACGCACCAGCTTGGGGACGCCTGGGTGGCTCAGTCGGTTAAGCGTCTGCCTTCGGCTCAGATCGTGATCCCAGCGTCCTCTGATTGAGTCCCACATCAGGCTCCTTGCTCAGCGAGGAGCCTGCTTCTCCCTCTGCCTGCCGCTCCCTCTGCTTGTGCTCTCCTTCTCTCTGTCAAATAAAATCTTTAGAAAAAAAAAACAAAAACGAAAAACCATACACTAGCTTGAATGGAAGTTGAACCAAGCTAGTTTTAGACACTATCCAGTGCTGGAAAAAATAAACCTGATAAATCTTTTTTAACTGTTGTAAAATTTACATAACACAAAATTCACCATTTTTACCATTTTTTAAGAGATTTATTTGAGAGAGACTGCGAGAGCAGGGTGAGGAGCCGGGCAGAGGGAGAGAGAATCCTAAGCAGACTCTGCTGAGCGCAAAGCCCGCCGAGGGGCTTGATGTCAAGACCCCGAGATCATGACCTGAGCCGAAACCAAGAGTTGTCCGACTGCGCCACCCAGGCAGCAGCCCCCCCCTTTTTTTAACCATTGTTAAGTTCAGTGGCACTAAGTACATTCACGTTGCTGTGCAACAGAAACCAGGATCCTAATTTCTGGTCACTGAACTGACTAGAAATGAAACCAATTTCATTTGCATTTGGGAAAATCCCTGATTTAGTGTCGTCTGGTGCTCTGGAGCTGTAGAAGTGCCGGGCTGTAGAGGTCACGGATTTTGCGAGAGCTGGAACCGGACGGGGGCAGCACTGTGAAGTGGGGGAAGTCTCACCATGATCCCATTTCCTTGCCATTGTGCTCTTTGCCGTCCATGTCTCCTCTTCGTCTTCCTCCGTCCCTCCTCCGAGTTGACTGCCAGCCAATCCTTACTGAGCCCTTAGCGGTTGATTCGAGTAAGTCTCAGGATATGGCTTTCCCATAGTGCATGTGTCTTTTTTAAAGAGTACTTTGCAAACAGATAGTGAGGTTGGTAGAAGGGGCCAGTTGGTTCCTTACGAGTCAGTTGGTCCAAACAAAGTGTCCGAGAGAAGGTCTGTACATGTGGAGGGTGGGACTTGTCTTACCCTCTTCCTTAAAAGAGAGGGGGTAAACTTTGAGCTGCCACCTCTACTCTTTACTTAACCCCAAAACCCTCAACTGCAAAAAACCAAATCGAAACCAGCAGTGCCGAATGCCGTGAGCACCTCTCCTCCTTAGGATCAAAGCCTTCCTGTCAACCATCTAGTTGCCTCAGTCAGAAACGTGGGTTCCCCACCACCCTCTTCCTCATCCCTCATATCAAATCAAGTCCTTTTGACTCCAACTCCTTCGTACCTCCAGTGCTTCCATTTCCTTCCATCATCTCTTGCCTGGATTACTACAGCAGCCTCCTGACTGCTCTCCCTGCTTTTCATTTCTCTGCACAACTTCGAGTGTTCTGTCCAAAGATAGATGTGGATGGCTTTCCTTGGCCCTTGGGATCAAGTCCAGACTCCTTCTTAATGTAACTTAAAAGATCTTTTATGACCTAGCCTGTGCATGGTCTCTTATATTCCCTGCCTCACACCTTACACCAGCTATTCCAAATTTCTCTCTATTTCTCCCAGCTTTTCCCATCCCACTCCCATCCTTTTATCTAGCTCAGTGCTACTCACTCTCTACTCTGTATGTTCATTTAATTCTTACTGTCCCTGAGGAGCCTCCCCACATACCATGCCTCCCACACCACGTTCTTCCCGTGCTCTGCCCCCCAAAGCCCAGTGCTCACCCAGTGTGGCACACGCTTACGGTGCTGGCCTCTGCCTGGTTGGGTAGACTCCCCACTAGAACGTAAGCTCCAGGAAGTCAGGAGCCGTGTCTGCGTGATTTCTGTAGATATCCTCGTTCCTGGCACACAGGAGGACTTACTTGAATGAGTGTGGCAATGAGTAAATGAATCTCAGGGTTGCCCTGAGTGCCTGGGTTGGCTCTCTGCCGGGCCAAGCTCTTTTGTCTTAGGCCTCAGGCACTAAAGCTGATGAGATTGTTGGAGCCTATTAAAGACGATATAGAAAAATAAATAAATAAATAAAAAATAAAGACGATATGGATTAACAGTTAAGAACTAAAGAAGAGGAATATATGCATCTTAAAAAAAAAGGCTCATACTGTACATGCTGTTCTGTAACCTGAGACAAAAAAGAACTGAATAGAAGAAATATTTTGTCCTGGGAGGCAGATAGCTCTGAGACCCTCCTGGCCTCCCAGAACTGATGACAGCAGATCAGATCATCTTGGTCCCATATTCTCAGTCCATTAGCCAGTCACTGTGGCCCATAAACCTGGCCCGGTCCACTCTCGAAGGTATCCCATCCTTGGCCGTGTGTAGTAGAACGAACACCCTGGGCCCGGTGAGCTCGGGAAGAATGGATCATGATAACGTAAGGACTGATAAGCCGTGGCAGGTAGCCAAGGGTCCCAGCTGCCGTCGTGTTCCCGATGGGTGGTGAGGTGCCGGGGCGAGTTGTGGGTGGATGTTAGTAGGCAGCTCGGCTTGAGCGTCAGGCTCCAACAGGTAGCTCCTTACACAGATAGCTCCTCACACAGAAAGGTAACCTGCCTATCTCATGAAGACTTGCTTGCCAACCCTGCTGAAGAAGCGGGAGCTATGGCCTGAAGAATGTGATGTACCAGCCCATCGTCTTCTCTGTTCTCCATTTCTCTTCGTAACCGCCTTTTCTTACCACAGCAAAGTGCCCACGTTCGTCCGAATGCTAGCCCCAGAGGGAGCCCTGAATATACATGAAAAGGCATGGAATGCCTACCCTTACTGCAGAACTGGTAAGTGCAGACCTGGCCGGAAGCTGGAGGAGGGGCCCCAAGCTAGACGGAGGGTGTGGTCAAGTAGGCCCCAGGGGTGGCCATGAATTAGGGTTTTGTGTCCCACCTCCATTTTCCAGAGTAAGTCAATGAAAGGATGAGCTTGGAGACCCCCCCTCAGGCTGGTGGTGAATGTCAGTGTCCTCTAGCAGAGTGTTGCAGCCATCTGGGGGGGAACCGCCAAGTAGTCACAGCCTGAGATGGCACAGAACCAGCCCCTCTTGGTTGGGTTGGTATAATAATGATGATTGTTTTTACTGTCTACAGAAGTAGTGTTCTCTGTTTAAATTGTGGAAAATATATACGAACAGAAGAAAATAATCACCCAGGATTCATCCACTTCCAGATAGGCAGTGTTGACATTTTGGTGTCTTTTTATCTTAATCCTTTTTTTAATGCTTACGCGTTTATCTCCGGGCACATTTTAAAGACAAATTTTAGATCAAATCATACTAATTCTTAAATTGCTCATTTTTTATTTGGAATCTTTTCCCTGTCACTATAGAGTTTGCTATTTTTTAAATTTGTAATGTCTGCATAGTGTTCTATTCTGTGAGAGCACCGTGGTCTTTCTAAACCACTCACTTATTGTTAGATACTGAAATTTCCAGTTTAATGTAATATATTTGGGTTTGGCTTAGAAAGCAACTTTGAGGCCAAGGAACTCTTAAGGCAGGCAGTCGTAGGAAAGGACCTATAGGGTGACCTTCTTGCCCTGAGGGAGGGCCAGGCCTGATACCAAGAAAACGTAGCAACGAAATCCTGATTTTGTTGGGGAAAAGTTGAAAAAGCCCAATTTTTTTTATGACAAAGGATTCAGAAACAGCTATCCCCTAAATATATAACACACAGAATATACATGTCAGATTTGTGGGGTAGGAGACGAGGAGGGAGTTCACGGCTAAGAGCCCTGAAATGATGGTTTATACAGAACCAGAATGTTCTATAATTTACAGTGGGAGTAGGGGTGGAATTATTGTCTTAGTCTTGGCTAGTCTCCTGTCTAGAATTTCTGGAAAGGAAAGACTCGAAGGCAGAGAACTTTTTATTCTCGACCTTCTGGGATTCCCTTCGAGTAGTTCAGACTCTTAGCTTTTTAGGATTCCTAGGTCTTGAGGGCTAGTACTGATCCATATCCTTAGAGGTCCCCTGGAACTTGGCTGTGACTTGAGTGACCTTTTCCCTAGACAGCCCACATTTGTCGGCATAGACAGTCTGGCTCTGGGGCCCTCCTGCCTGCCTCTACCTCCGTGTAGTGTTACACTTGCCTTACTTGTTGGACTCCCCAGATTGTATCCGATGAGGGTGCTCCACCCACGTAGTCCTCATCCCGTGGACTTCGGGAATGACTAAAGTCCAGGGCAGTCATCGCTCTCTCCAGTCCTCAGTGGCCCTACAGAGGTTCAAGCACCTTGTGTCAGGAGATGAACAATCACGGATGGAACCTGGGATGTGTAACACTTAGAGTTTCACTCATGTAGCTGAGGACCCGAACGTCACTACTCCCTAGACACTGAGCAGGAAGTTGTTAAATTCTTGGAAAAGAGGCAGGCACATGCTTTCTTAAGACAGTGTGCACTGTGGCTGGGTGTGTCTGGTCTAGGGCCAAAGGTGAATTTTTTTTATGTCCAGGAGAGTTGCCATTGAGCATGCGTCATAAGAACCTTAACCAACTTGGCATAAAGGAGGCAAACAGACAGTGTGGACTCCTCCCTGCCTGGGTCAGTGTTCTGCTTACAGATCTTATGCCGACAGAGAGATGCCTCCATGCCTCTGTCCTCTGTGTAATTCTGGGGAGAGCATGCTACGACTGACACGGGCATTTTCCTAGACGCCCAGTGTCCCCTTCACATATCGTCCTGATCCTTGGCCGAAAGAAAAAAAAAAAAAGAAGAAAAATATAATTTCTAAATACTCAGTGAAGAGAAGAAGCAGGGAGTAGGGGAGGGAAGGTTGGTTTTCTCAGTGGGTGCTGACCTCATGGTAAGAACCCTCCATCATACAGAATGGGTATGTCGACTCTTAGATCTGCTTAGTTGGACATTGCTCTTTTAAACTCAGAGATAGGAATAAGAAGGCTACTTTCCAGTTCCCCCTGGGGATTGGTGGGAGAAAGATCAGTAGCTCAGACCCCTTCGCTTGGCCGAAGTAGATTGAAGTTTGAGGTGAGAATGGATAAAGGAGCATAGGGTAGAAGTCCATGTGCCTTTTAGAAGGCTCTGCCCTCACTCTGAGTGGGACAAAAACAGATTCATGATACTCTGCTCACTAGCCGCTTTTTCTGTCCTCTTACCTTGTTTCTTTCTGTTTCTTTCCTCCTGATGCTGATAGGTTGGGACAGGAGCGGGAGTTACGATGGGGCATGGCCTGCGAATGAAAGTAGGAAGAGGGAAATAAATGTTTCTCCTCTTGCTTCTCCCTCTAATCTTAACCCTGACCTGAATACAATCTCACTAAACCATGGTTTTAAAGTACCTTATTAGTCTTATTTGGAGAGCCCTATTTCCCAGCTGCAAAGGATTTCCTGAGACACTCCCCACCCCGCAGTGTACCTAGGGTTGCAGTTTGAAGAAAAGGAAATGATCTGAATGCAGAGGTATTTGGAGGGACAGGCAGGACTAGAGAAGATTGGGGAGATTGGTCACCCAGGTTGGCATTAAAGGCCAGGGAGGGTCAGCACCCCCGTAGGTTCAGAAACCTAGTTCGTCAGAACTGAGTGGATCCTTTTCTCAGGGACCAGGAAAGACTGATGTATGAAAACCCAAATGCCAGTATGTTAAGTTCTATTGAAATACAGAATTACTGGGCCCCTGGATGGCTAAGTCGGTTAAGCGTCTGCCTTCAGCTCAGGTCATGGTCCCAGAGTCCTGGGATCGAGCCCCACATTGGGCTCCCTGCTCAGCAGGGAGTCTGCCTCTCCCTCCCCCGCTGCTCCCTCTCCCAACTCATGCTTGCTCTCTCTCTCTATCTCAAATAAATAAATAAAATCTTAAAAAAAAAAAAAGAAAGAAATACAGAATCACTAATGACACTGGGTAATCCTATTTGCCGATTAAGGATTAAGGTGTTCTTCCCTTGTGAACTCTTCTCCTTGGGAAACCAGAGCAGAGTCAGAATGCCAACAGGCAGTGGAAATGCCCGTTGACTTAAATGATCAGACTCTTGTGTCCACTGATGAGCATATTCTGTCCCTACAGAGGCCAGACTAGAAGATTGCTTAGAAACCTGGATTCAAAATAAATAAATAAATAAAATAAAAGAAACCTAGATTCAGAATCAAGTGGTTAGTTGGGGGAACCTTAATGGCTCCTGTCGTCAAACCGGGCCCGGCTGACTCCACAGTCAGTCTCCACTCTAGAGAACTGCTCAGATGAGCCATATAGGCAGCCCGA
>CM052891.1:39366653-39382345 GCA_028534135.1 Potos flavus | reverse complement strand
AGCAGTTCGGAGGTTAATGTGTGCCCCCTTCAAGGAGCACCACATTTTAAAAAGAACTAAAGGAGGAAGCACTGGGGTTTCAGTTGCCGAGAAGAGAACTTCAGGCCTCGGCCAAAGGCTGGCTGGTGGATGGGGTGCTGGTGACCCATTCGTTCTCAGATTAATCATTAGCTCTCTGTGCATGAGGCAGGATGGTTGAGTGGTTATATACATGGATTTTTGAAGTCAGACAAATCTAGTTTTGAGGCCCAGCTCTGTCGTTGTCTCTGTGACCTTGAACAAGTCACCTCCCCCCCTTTGAACTTCACTTTCCTCATCTATAAAATGAGGATAATATTACTAGATGTGTCACAGGCTGGGATGAGAATTGAACGAGAGAATGTGCCCCTAGCGTACCGTGGGCTCCTAGTCAAGTTAGCTGTTGCTGTAAGGCAGAGGCCGGAGTCTCTCAACCACCTGCCATCGGAGATGAGAGATGATTACTCTCCAACTTTGAGGCCGGTGACTGTGTTTTCCCCCCTTGCAGAATGAATACATGAAAGAAGACTTTCTGATTAAAATTGAAACCTGGCACAAACCAGATCTTGGCACCCAGGAGAATGTAAGTAGCGGTTCCCAAGAGCCCAGGGACTTCCAGGCTGTGGGGTGGGGTCTTGAGGCTCTGCCCAGGGGCTTCTCCTTCCCTGTCCTGGGGCCTTCTCTGTGGTCCCATTTTAACAGCCTATGCCTAGACCCTTCCTACCAGCGTGGGATTACTCTGTCTCTAATTTGCAAAACATGATCTCCAAAGACTCCTTAAAGGGCCTTCTCATAGAGCTAAGATTGGTCTAAAATGCAACTCTTGGCACAGAGGAACTATATTTTTATTTTATTTTTTTTTTTAAGATTTTATTTATTTGACAGAGAGGGAGATCACAAGTAGGCAGAGAGGCAGGCAGAGAGAGAGGGGGAAGCAGGCTCCCTGCTGCGCAGAGAGCCTGATGCAGGGCTCGATCCCAGGACCTTGAGATCATGACCTGAGCTGACGGCAGAGGCTTTAATCCACTGAGCCACCCAGGCTCCCCAAGGAACTGTATTTTTAAAACATGAAGATTACAGCTTCTATAGAGTGCAACAATAATTCCTCAATTCTAAAATGCACCTGTCCTTTTGACTCCACCAATTCCACACCTAGGAATTTATCATGTAGCTATTCTTCCACAGGTGTGAAATAACTTATCCACAAAGAGATTCATTGCAGCATTCTCCATGTAGCTAAAGATGAAAAACAGTGTAAGAGCTCATTAGTAGAACACAGTTAAACTGTGGCACAGCCATACGGTGGTATAGTATGCAGCCGTTAAAAAGAACCGAGAGAGAACAGTCTTCAAGATAGTGATGCAGAACAGTGTGTGTGTGCTACCGTTTGTTTTAAGAGAAAAATCTGTACGTGGTGTTTGTACGTGCATGTAATGTGGTAGTAGTGGCGCTCCTTGGGAGGGGCCGGAAGGTAAGCAAGAAAAAGTTTTTTAAAGGCAACAAAGTAAAAAATAAATAAACATAAAAGCATCAAAGTAGGGGCGCCTGGGTGGCTCAGTCGGTTAAGCGTCCAACTCTTGATTTTGGCTCAGGTCATGATCTCAGGGTTGTGAGATCGAGCTTTGCATTGGGTTCCAGGCTGAGCTCAGAGTCTGCTTGAGATTCTTATTCCCTCTCCCTCTGCCCCCGCTCACATGGATGCAGGTGCGCACAACCTCTTTCTATCTCTCTAAATAAACAAACAAACAAATAAATAAGATCTTTTAAAAAAGCATCCAAGTAAGCAGTCTATGGCTAAACAGGCAGTATGTCCATGAATGTTTGTAGTCAGTCTTTACAAGGGGGAACGTACGGAAATAACGTAAGTGCTGTAGACAGCTCTGAGTGTTTTGGCCTGCGGAAATCAGAGCAGTAGTTCTCCATGTATATCTACTTAAAACCTTCCTCCCGTTCCTTTGGATAACTTTACATGTAATTCTTTACTGGTAGGAATCTCACATTGTGGCTACGGGAATTGCTGTTCCTGGGTCTTCATTCTGGATAAAGGGTGCTTTGTAGCTGACAAAACTACACCATGGTCCTCCTTGTCCCTGCAGGTGCATAAACTGGAGCCTGAGGCATGGAAACACGTGGAAGCCATATATATAGACATTGCAGACCGAAGCCAAGTACTTAGCAAGGTAGGAACTGTTTAATGAGGTTGGCGGCCTTTGAGATGCAGAAGTGACATCTAAGTGTCAGGGAAAAGGAAACCATTCCCAACTTGGCTCAAAGGGAAGTTCTCTCTTGGCTGTTGTTTGTTTTATTTTTTAAATTAAAATTAAGAATTCTCTTATCATTTTTTTTTTTTCAAGAATTCTCTTATCTTGACTTGGGGATTCCGCCAGGAAGATAGTGGCCTGTTTAGCCTCTGGAAATTATCACCAGACGGTGTATGTAGGTGCTGAGGATAATTTGCTCAGCCGAAATGACACTTAACCTGAAACTAGTTCTCAAATTCATTTTTTCCAACCCAGTCATTAAAAAACATTCATTGCCTGCCTGTTATGTTTGGAAGACTATGTTCTTTGGGTTCCAGCAGAATATATGAAAAGACAGATTCCCTGCCCTCAGGAAGTTGGTGGTGGCTTCTCAGAGTAACACACATGGCAGAGCACGCCTAGAAAAGGACAGCCTCTGCTAGATCATGAACTTGGAGAGAGCAGGGACCAGATCTGTCCTGCTCAGTGCTGTGCTCCCAGGAAGTATTTCTTTAGGGCAAGAGAGGTTAGGTTCCTGCTCATTCAGTAGTATTCTTCCTATTTGACAGAGGCCCGTTGGGATCAGGGCAGAGGAATTTGGCTCTCTGCCCATTGGTGGGGAGTGAGTGTTTGCTCTCCATGTCCCAGGGGTATGGTACCTCTTTTCTCGAGTCACTCTCTCTGTGCTTAAAATATCTTGGTTTGTGCATTTCCAAAAAGATATGAAAACCATCTTGTGTTTTCCTTGCGTATATCCTCACTTCCACCCTCAAAAGTGAGTGGGTTTTTCAAAAAACTTCATTGAAGTATAGCATACAGCAAAGGGAATATATCCTAAATGTGTAGCTCAGTGGATTTTCTCAAACTTAACATACCCACATATTTCTCAAACAGGAATGCTAACGGAGAGTATGGCTCTTTGTGTATTTTGTCAACTCTGGTTGTTTTGTGTGAGTAGAGGGAAACAGGTGGGGAAGATTTAATTAATTTGTGTTTTATTTGTTTAAGAATAGTCGACACAAAAACTTTATTTTTTTTTAAGTATACATAAATCATCTTCTTAGCTTTGGGAAATATTTTATAACCTGTGTGTGTGTGAGATTTGTTTTCTTCAGCATTTTTGTTAAGTAGATATCATAGTAAGTTTGCTTTTCCTGAGCCTGTATTAGTGCAGAAGAAAAACCAAAGATTAAACTTTCCTTAAGGCAATTCACATACAGCCTTGGCTACGTTGTAACTAGGTGAAGTGAGGCTGACAGTATTACACAAGAGGATAGGTTCTATACATTGGACATTTCCAGTAATGATTTTATTAAACAAGTCAGTTAAAAAAAAAAAAAAAAAAGCCAGAGGGAGACTGGATGAGATTTCAGGCTTGAGAGCTGGTTCTCATCTCTGGCCATGTTTTAGAATCACCCGCAGAGGTTTAAAAAAACAAAACAAAACAAACTATGCTGCTCTTACCTGTAGCTATTCCTAATCGCTGGATTTTAAGTGGAGTGGCCCAGAAATCCGAATTTTGAAAAAGTTTTCCTTGGTAATTTGGATGCTTATCCCAGTTGAAAATCTGTCTTAAACAGTGGAAATATGTGCCTGCTCAGACAGTCCTGTTAATATGGATTACATTGAAAACAAACCATGGCAGAGAAAATCACACAGTGCTTCTCGGAAGCAAATGTAAACAGTTATATATCACGTTTAGAACATTTTCCCATATTTTCTCTATACCAGCAGCTTCAAGACTGGTATGAAGTGTACTCTGATGGAAAAATCTAATCTCGGTCTCCCTCCCTCTCCCTCCCTCTCTCTCCTTCTTCCTTCCTATTTCCCTCCCTCCCCAACTCCAATTCTACAACTTCTCTCAGGATTACAAGGCAGAGGAAGACCCAGCAAAATTTAAATCTATCAAAACAGGCCGAGGACCCTTGGGCCCCAATTGGAAGGTGCAGTTCACGCCCTCACCACCAGGGGGCAGGGCGTTGCATGGGCAGACCTCTCCCCAGGGAGGAGGGACATGGCTAGGGTGGGCTAAGGGAGAACCAGAGGTCGGCCCTCTTAGTTACCTGACTGCCTATATGTGTGTCTCTAATACAGCAAGAACTTGTAAATCAGAAAGACTGCCCGTACATGTGTGCATACAAACTGGTTACTGTCAAGTTCAAGTGGTGGGGCCTGCAGAACAAAGTGGAAAACTTTATACATAAGGTAAATGACCAGGGTGAGGCCTCCCGCGTGTGTGTGTGTGTGTGTTGGTGGGGGTGTATTTTGCCCAACAAGAGAAGATCATCCAACCAACGTGACTTGTGTCCAACAGTGGCTGATATCAGAATATTTCAGTTTGATTTCCCAGACCCTCACTTCCCCTTTCACTTAACTGTCCTACAGCTTAATGCCATCTATCCAGGGGCACCACATGTGACAGGGAAGGAAACTGAAATAAAATAAAAAAGGAAACAGGAAGGGGCTGCTATGACTGAACTGCAGATAAAACTCAGTCTTTCTTTTTTCATGAAGCCAAAAGGCAAAAGGCCCTAGGAGCCAAATTCTCCAGTGCCCTGAATTCTTGAACTGGACAGACCTAAGGCATTTTTATAGCTTTTTCTCTGATGTGTTAGAGCCTTGTTCTTGGGCCCCCTTTCATAGCTCCTGGCCAGTTTTAACCTGGCCTTGGGCTCCAGAGACGAGAGGGACCCTTGGGACAGGTGTTTATGGGCCTTGGCTGACCCGTGAGCTCGTAGGCTGCCTGTCTTGGTAGCATTTTGGGCACAGGGCGTACCTCTGAGGTAGGTACCCATCCTCCAGGGGGCTCCCTCCTCCTTGAAGCAATACCTATTGTCACGTGAGGACAAAAGTCACTGACCTTTGGGACCTGCAGGCTCATCCGTGTAAGCCAGCCAGGCACCTCTCCTCCCCGCCCCTTCAAGAAAGTGGGCTTATTAACACGGAGAGGGAGGGGAGTGGGAGGGGAGCTGCAGCAGTGGCCTTCTGGGTTCTAACTAGGTCCCCTCCTTTTTGTAGCAAGAAAGGCGTCTGTTTACAAACTTCCACAGGCAGCTCTTCTGTTGGCTCGATAAGTGGGTTGACCTGACGATGGACGACATCCGAAGGATGGAAGAAGAGACGAAGAGACAGCTGGATGAGGTAAGGGGGCTCCTGGAGGAGACTGGGCTCCCGGCTCCATAAATCCATGAAGGAGACTGTCCCGTGGGGCCGTTCCTGAGGGCACCGCCTGTGGCTCGAGGAACATGTTAGCGTCTGTGGGAGTGAGGTCTGGTGCCAGGTAGTTTAGAAGCACAAGGAAGAGAACAGCTAGTGCTCTTGAACTGGCCGTCTAGCCGAGGTCTTGGCGTGTTCAGAGAGACAAATATGGCAGCGTGTGCCGCAGGCCCAGTGAGTAACTCTGCGGTGGTTCTTCAGAACTGGGGGGGTCGGGGGAGTCCTGTTGGGCTGCAAGATCAGAGGTGACCCTGGGAGGAGGCAGGCTGGCCCAAAGCGTGAGGACCGTGCATGCCCCCCACAGAGGACAGCAGCAGCTCAGCCACAGCTAACTACTCTGTAAGGTTGTTTTAAGTTCTTTTTAGAGTCTGGCCCCTTGGCTCTTTGAGTGGGGAAGGGAGGGCTTGGTGTGGAGCCAAGGAGAGGGCTGTCTGCTCCATGGGAGCTCAAGGCCTAACGCTCCTGCCTCATCTGGGGATGCTTCTCTGCGAGGCTCACTCTGAGAAGATCGTCAGTATGGAAGGTTCAAGTCCTTCCCGTGTGTGAGGGCGCCATTCTAAGGGCTTTTACAAAACTACACCATCTCCTGTGATCCTCGCCATACCCGTGAGGAGACACCACTGTTCTTGCCACCCTCCGATGAGGGAGGTAGAGGCTCTGAGAGTCCAGCTCCGTGTCCAAGGTCATACAGCCTGCAGGTGACACAGGCAGGGTAAGAGCCATAGCTCTCAATCACTTGGCTTCTCTTCCTCCCTTAAATGCCACTCGGGGCCCTCCTGCCCCCTCGAGGCTAAAAATAAGGCAGGAAGCTCTGTTTCATAACTGCCATCCATTTCTCCCTCCTTGCCCTGGTGGGCTGGCCTGGAGCCAGAGGTCGTCAGGCATCGCTGTGCCCAGCCTTGCCGGCTCCCGAGCAGTGCCTCGGACGAGACCCAGGCCTGACTGCCCGTGGTGCCCCCGCTTCACGGGGCCGGTCTTGGGTGCAGACTTGGTCCACGAGTTCTTCCTTCCTTAGCTCCTGTTGAAGGCAGATGTTCTGGTTATTCATCCAGCTACATTTGGCAGGGAAATGGCAGGATTTTGGACACGATTCCTGATTCTTGAGCTAAGGATCTTCAGGAAGTGGTAGATTTTAATGTCCAGGATATTGGGGATTCTGACTATGTAAAAGAGAGGCCTGAGTGTTTTTGGCTACCTGAGTCCTAACCAAAAAAAAAAAAAAAAGGAAAAAAGTTACCAAACAGAGCAGTGTGGAGACTTTGGGGGTTAGCCTGGAGCCTTAGCCACCCACTGCCTGACAAAGGCCAGCCAAAAGTATACAGGGGTTCGTGGAAGCATTTACGGACAGCCTTTCACTCTTTCAGTAGAATTTGAATTCCTGGAGCTGGAAGAACTCTCCAGAGGAGCTACTGGATCTGCCTCCCTCAGATCCAAAGTTTGAGAGCCCTCACCATTAGGGAGGTCTTTTTTAGTCTCCCGCCCCTCTCTTTGTGTTCCTCCATTCTGTGGAGAATTGTGCCAAAAACCCAGAAGACCACTATCCTCCAGGATAACTGCAAATGCAGGAAACCCGTTTTAGAATTGGAATTTTATTTTATTTTTATTTATTTAATTTTTTTTAAAGATTTTATTTATTTTGAGAGAGAGCACAAACTGAGGAGAGGGGCAGAGGGAGAAGCAGACTCCCTGCTGAGTGGGGAGCTCCATACAGGACCTGATCCCAGGACCCCTGGGATCATGACCCCAGCCAAAGGCAGACACTTAATCGACAGAGCCACCCAGGTGCCCCTAGAATTCGAATTTTAAATAGTTTGCAATGGAAGAGAAGGATAAGTCTGTGTCACTGGGGGACATCTTTTGACCTCATTAGCAACTGTACTGGACCTTTGTGTGCTAACTGTACCTCTGACTTGTTTTTTTGCTCTTTTTTCCCTCCTTCTAAAAATATTCTTATCAGTTTTATTTTTAGTTTCTTTTTTTTTTCATTTCTTTTTTTTTGGTGTGTGTGTGTGTTAGAAAAAATTAAGTTTAATTTTCAGCAATTTGCCAATAGGAACTATATCCTGTCCTATCTTAGCTCAGGCCTCCTTACAATCAATCGGGCATTGTTTTGGGCACTGTGCTAATTTTTTTTCATTTCTTAACTTTTAAAAAATCCCACTTTATTGGGGTATGACTGATATACAGAAAGCCGCACAGGGGCGCCTGGGTGGCTCAGTCAGTTAAGCGTCCGACTCTAGGTTTCAGCTCAGGTCATGATCTCTCTTGGGAGATTGAGCCCTGTGGGGAGCTCAGCGGAGAGTCTGCTTCCCCTCTGCCTCCCCCCCACAACCGTGCTCGTGCTCTCTCTCTCTCTTTCAAATAAGTAAATAAAATCTTATTTAAAAAAAAAGCTGCGCTAAACTGCACTTATTTAAGAGAGAGCATGTGCACGAGCAGGGTCGGGGGTAGGCAGAAGGAGAGGGAGAGGGAGGATCTTAAGCAGGCTCATGGTGAGTGAGGAACCCGCTTCAGGGCTGGATCCAACTACCCTGAGATCATGATCTGAGCCAAAACCAAGAGTTGGACGCTTAACTGATGGAACCACCCAGATGCCTTGTGCACATATTTAATCTATCCATCTTGATGAGTTTCAGATAAGTATACACCTGGGAAACCACCAAGACAATCATTGCCATAAACAAAAACATCACCTCCAGAAGTATTTTTGTAATTTTCAAACTCAGTATCCCAGGCTTAGAAGGGAGAAGCTGTCCTCCTCTGCCCTGCGCCTGAGTCCCACCCCCGCCCAGAAGCAGCCCCTTGCCGTTCTTATGGTTGTTTCTCTTGTTAATTACCCCTGTATTCCAAAGAATATACTTAGGCGCTTAATTCTTCATTTCTCAACTTTAGATATTAGTGGTCAACTTTTCCTATGGAAGATTTAACTCATACCCCACCCACCCCTCACACTCTCTTTTCCTTCCTCCAGTGTCACAATTTGGGGTTAATCCATTATTCAGGGTTTATATTGTGACAACTTTGTCATACTTCTCCCCAACTGAGCACTTTAGTCTGCTCCTGATGTTTGTTCCTTTCTTGGAAAACTCTTGTTTTTTTTTTTTAAGAAGGTGGCCTGAAACTAATATTACACTGTATGTTAACTGGAATTTAAATAAAAACCTGGAAAAAAGTAAGATAAGAAATTAGTAATTGCTTCCCTCCCTTTTTTTAGCTTAGTTATATGTATCTCTGTTACTAAGTTTTGTTTTTGAGTCCTTACAGGGATGGCCTGGTCCGGTTGGTGTTCTCAGTTCTAAAAACTAAAGATCTAAAGATCTCCTCAGTTTTGTGGTTTGTTTTTTTTTTTTTTAAGATTTTATTTATTTATAAGAGAACGCGTGCGCATGTGTTTGCACGTGCGCGCAAGCGGTGGCAGGGGAGGGCGAGCAGACTCTGGGCACTGAGCACAGAGCCCAACTTGGAGCTTGATCTCAGGTCCTTGAGATCATGACCTGAGCCAAAATCCAGAGCCAGCCACTCAACCGACTGAGCAACCCAGGTGCTCCAAGGTCTCTCCTCAGTTCTAGAAGATGTTTTTATATTGTAATTTCTCTCTCTTTGTATCACAGTTTTCTCCCTTCTGTTTTCTTTGTTCTTCTGGAATTTTATTTAGAAGTTAGAAGTCAGACCTCATGAATTGACCTAATTTTCTTATATTTTTCTCTCCCTTTTTATTTGCTTTCTGGAAGATATTTTCCAATGTTAACTTCTCATCTGTTGAATTTAAAAACATTTTATTTATTTATATTTTTAAAATAATTTTGTTTTCTTTGTGTGTTTTTTTATTTTAAAGACTTTATTTATTTGAGAGAGAGGGAGAGCATGAGTGGAGGGAAGGGCAGAGGGAGAGGGAGAAGCAGGCTCCCTGCTGAGTGGGGAGCCCGACCTGGGGCTCCATCCAGGGACTGCAGGATCATGACCTGAGCAAAAGGCAGATGCTTTAACTGACTGAGCCACCCAGGTGCCCCTTAAAAATATTTTAAAGCACTTCTTATGCTGCGTTCCTTAAGTACTTTTTCTGTTTTTCTTTGTGCATTATCTTCCTTTTCTAAAGCAATGGCTTTTTGTTTTTGTGTTTGGTTTTCGAGGTTTCTCTGCCCCCTGTATGTTGTTTCCTCTGAGAATTCAGGGAGGGAACACCAGGGCACACCAGAGCCAAACTGGTTTTTTTTTTCTCACTTAGAAATAAGTCACCCGTTTTCAGCCACACCTGCATTCCCACCCTGTACGGTACTTGGTGCTTCCGGTTCCTGGGCCTCTGGAGAACCTGCAGCACAAATAGGTCTGTCCTTCTTAGCTCCCCTCCTTACAGGCACTTGGGTGTCAGTCGTGCTGCTCTGCGAATTAGTCATTACGCATCCATCCATATTTCAGCTTCCAGAATGTTGCTGCCATCTCTTATCTGCTGTTCTTGTTGCGTTCATGGTTTTCTATCTCTTGCTTACTCCTTTACTCTCATTGTAGTAGGGTTTGGGGGAGGAGTAGCAATAAATGCATGTTTACAGTCTGCCATGATTAACTATAAATTTGCAATAGGATTTATGACCCTCATTCTTTGATTAATGCTTAGCAGCCTAGAGTGGGTGGATTTTTTTGTGAATTATGAGAGGTCACTCTAAGGCCACAGTCACCACTACTGTGACTCTAGTCCTTATGGGAGGGTGGACTCACCATTCTTGGATGAAGCTCAAGGATTTGAGAAACAAGGGATCGAGAGATTAGTCCTTTGCTCTAAAAAGAAAAATGTCAGGAAACGTGTGCCTGTAGGCGAGCAGTGTCTGTCCCTCTGTCTCCCTCCCTCCTTTCCTCTCTTTTTCTCCCTCTCCCTTGCTCTTGCTCTCTTAAGAGACTCATAATCTCAAAATTGGAAGAAGGCACCTTAAAGGTCACTTAGTCCAATTACCTGTCCAGTGCTTGAGTCCTTCTCTGCAGCTTCCCCACTGCCTACACTTGATCACCTCCTATATTGGAGAACTCACTATCTCTTGAACATGATGGTAATAAAAATATTTTTATTACTAATAGAAGCTAATATTTTATTGAGGTCTTACTAAATGCCTGTCATGTGTGGTCAGCATTTTCCGTGAACGATGTCATCAAATCCTCATGTCAGCCTGTGCCAAAGTATTATTTTCATTTTATAGTGAAGAGAAACCGAGGCTCAAAGAAGTTGAGGATACCTTGTTCAGTGAACAAGTGCCACCTGGGCCTTTGGCCACTAACTCTGTAGATAATGAACCCGGGAGAAGGGAACTCCTTTTAAAATTTTTAAGAAAACTTGTTTCCTGATTTACTGGCTTTTAGAACGTTTGCTTAAAGCTGACAGAGATGCTGTGTGTCAGTTAGAGTGCATGATTGAGATTCTGCAGCGTTTTCTTTCCCAGCCTTCCCTGTGGGGCTTCCTTCTAAGTCCCTGTCAGCTCCGTGATTCCTCTGGTCCCTCCAAAGTGCATCCCTTCGTGAATCTCGGAGCCTCCTTGTAGTCAGTCTCCCTGTCCACACGCTTGCCTGTCAATGTGCCTGTCCTTTCTCATCTCCTGAGTCTTGATGCAGAGATCCCTTGCTCCATCTTGTGGCTTTCTGATATGGATGATGGATCACCATCATTTTTAGATTTTAAGTCTTAAACTCTGAACTGGTTACCCAGAGACTGTGTAAGTGTCCCTGTGCAGTGAAATGCCTGGCAGGACACTATACCCCAGAGTTTCCAGTTTGTGATTGGGGTAGATAGAAGCTTGGAGAGAGTTAAGCTGATGGAGAGAAACCACTCAGTGCTGGGCCTCGGGCGAGTAGGGAGTGAGATTCCAGTAGCATGTGCAGAGGGCAGAGCTAGCTTAGTGTCTTGAGGCTGAAGGATTCCCTGTATGTGGATGTTATTGTTCTGTGGCTTCTTAATTCTCTCTCATCTGCCCAACAATGATTGACCCCAAGGCAGACCACCTGGAACACCGGCCAGCATCTTGAAATACAGAAGTAGCTTTCTTTTCTTTTTAGGTACAGTCTCACTTTTCAATATTAAGGTAATACATAAACATTAAACTTTTTTTTGGAAATAGTGAAAAGCAGAAAGAAATCACTCGTACTCTATTTGAAGACAACCTCTAGGGGCACCTGGGTGGCTCAGTCGGTTGAGCATCCGACTTAGTTTCAGCTCAGGTCATGATCTCAGGTCATGATCCCTCGGTCATGGGATCGAGGGTCGTGGGATCGAGCCCAGCTCCTCGATCAGCCCAGAGTCTGCTTGAGATTCTCTCTCCTTCCCTCTGCTCTTCCCCCCGCCCCTACACTCGCTGGCACGTGTGTACACGTGCGCTCTCTCTCTCTCTCAAAATAAATAAAATCTTTAAAGACAGCCTCTAAAACATTTAAAGTCTTTCTACACACTTTTATTTCGTTATAATCATATTGCATGGGCCAAATGGGTATCCTACTTTTTTCTTGGAACATTGTAACAAATATGTAACATTATAACAAATACAAAGTTTCCCACTAAAAGGGTTTCTTCACATACACTTTCTGACTGCAGCATGCATAGTGCTCCTTACTGTGTCATTGCCCTCTGTTGGATTTTCCTTCACATTTCCAGGTTCTCACTGCTACAAATAATGCCGTGATGAAAATTTTTGTGCACTCGGTTTTTTGGATTACTGTTTGGATTTGGATTAAGATTATTTCCTTAGAATAAATTCCTACAAATGGAATTAGAGAATTTAAGACTCTTACTATTTATTACCAAATTTCTTTTCCAAAGGGCTTTCTAAAGAGCTTCTTAAAACAATTCTGCATGTGCCTCATATCTGTTCCTTCAGGAATGCTTGGTCTGTGGTTGTTTTTCGTGTTTTAAACTGATTTTTTTTTTTAGCTAGTTTTATTTTTTTATTAAACTTTATTTTGAAATAATTGTAAGATTCACATGCAGTTATAAGACATAATACACAGAGATCTCTTTCTTCCAATGGTAACATGTTGCAAAACTATACCATGGGTATCACAACCAAGATTTTGACATTGATACTTTTACTAGTTTTGTTTTCTTTTGTTTTGGTAATCCAAGGAGTATTTCATGTTTCATAGTAAAAACAATTTTCAAAAACCGTAGAAAAACAGGGGCATCTGGTTGGCTTATTTAGTAGAGCATGCACCTCTTGAGCTCGGGGTTCTAAGTTCAAGTTCCATGTTGGGTATAGAGATTTCTTTATCTGTCTACCTATCTATCCATGTATCTATTGGATTTTAGTGATTTCTTTTAAAAAAGTAGTGAAATCTTCAAAAAGTAAAATCTTCCCAAAAAATCTAGAAAAATAAAATAAAAAATGGAAGTTCATGTAAATGAATAAAATAAATAGATGAATAAAAGTCCCTTTCTTCCAACCCCTGGCCTTATTCCCTAGGGAAGATCAGTTAAAAACAAACAAACCAAGATTGGAGTTTCTATTTTCATATTCCCTGACTATATGTGTATACATAGCCTGCAACAGCTTGGTCTGAGGAACAAACATCAGATAAAATCTCACAGTGTCCTATAGGCTCCGGGAAACAGGAAAAAAGCATTCTTAGAGCATTTCGTTATAAGAATGAAATAATGTGTTTTTATTTCAGTGGCACCCTCTGAGGTGACCTTGTTTCTGAGAGTAGGGGAAGTTATCATGTTCCCCGATAGGAAGTTGCATCTTAAGCCGTAGGAAAACAGGACCTGGCTTTGCATTAGTAAATTAAAGCGAGGCAGTAGACTCTTAGGGTCTGAGCACATTTTTGTGTTTTTTTAAAAAAAATTATTTTGAGGTGAGATATGAAAATATGAAAATAACTTAAGTGTCCATCGATAGATGAATGGATAAAGAAGATGTGGGGCGTGTGTGTCCCTCGATAGATGAATGGATAAAGAAGATGTGGGGCGTGTATGTGTGTGTGTGTATTTGTTTATAAATAGAATGAATAGAATATCAGCCATAAAAAGGAATGAAATCTTGCATTGTGACAGTATGGATGGACCCTAAAGGGTATGATACTAAGTGAAAGAAGTCAGACAGGAAAAGACAAATACCACATAATCTCACTTACATGTGGAATCTAAAAAACAAAGCAAATGAACAAACAAACGAGAAACAGAAATAGACTCATAAATAGAGAAGAAACTGGTGGTTCCCAGAGGGGAGGGGGGAACTAGGTGAAGGGGATTACAATGTACAGACTCTCAGTTCTAAAACAAGCAAGTCACGGGATGAAAAGTACAGCACAGGGAATACAGTCAGCAGTCGTGTAATAACTTTTATGGTGACCAAACGCAACTACACTTACGTGGCAAGCGTTTCCTAATGTTTCTATTTGTTGAATCATATGTGGTACGCTGAAATTAACATAATATTGTACAGCAGCTGTATTTCAGTTTTTTTAAAAATATTATTTTGAAAGCGTCTCAAAGTTACAGAAAACAGCAAGAATACAAAGATCTCCTGTCTAGGACCCCATTCCTTTGAAGCAGAGGCTAGAGCCCCAAGGCCCCACACTGCACCCTTCTAGCATCTCTCAATCTGGTGCAGTTCCTCAGTTTTCCTGGTCTTCCGTGACCTTGATGCTTTGGAGGTGATGGGCGAGTCATTTGGTAGAATGTCTTTTGGTTTGGGTTTGGCCAGTGAGTCTGCGTGATTAGATCCAGTTTAGGTAGTCCTTCCATCGTATTCCAGCTGTCTTTCTGTCCAGTTCCTGGTGAGGTTATCTCTGTCCACCTGAGGCACAACAAGGTGTCACAGGCTCAGCATTTTCCTTGCATGACACCGCCCCTGGGACCCCCGTTATCTCTAAGGAGCCGTGGTTCCTTTCAGTGAAGGGAGCTAGGTGTGCTCATCACTGTTGGGTGTTGCCGCCCCCAGACCTTTGCATAGGACAGAGCTGGGGAACTTTTATGTCTACAGTTACTTCTCCCTCTGTCTTACATATTATGTTCACACAAATACTTCCAATTCCAGCCTAACTCCACAAGATAAACTTTTTGTCTTTCTAAAAATACGACAGGGCAGGGGCACCTGGCTGCCTCAGTCAATGGATTGTGTGACTCTTGATCTTGGGGTTGTGAGTTTGAGCCCCATGTTGGATGCAGAGATTACTTACAAATCAAATCTTTAAAAAAAAATACAAATAAAATAAAATATGATAGGGCCTCTATCCTTAACAGATTTCTATCATGTTGGAAAATCTTGAATTTGTTAAACTCTTAGAAAGTAATATGTTGTTGTTGTTTTTAAAGATTTTATTTATTTATTTGACAGAGATCACAAGTAGGCAGAGAGGCAGGCAGAGGGAGAGGGGGAAGCAGGCTCCCTGCTGAGCAGAGAACCCAATGTGGGGCTTGATCCTAGGACCCCGAGATAATGACCTGAGCCGAAGGTAGAGGCTTAACCCACTGAGCCATGCAGGTGCCCCGGAAGTAATATGTTAACAGGCATTAATTGATAGAGATATCTGAAGTTAGAGGAGCCAATAAAAATCAAAAGCTCTACAATTCATGGGGCGCCCGGCTAGCTTAGTCAGAGGGGCGTGCAACTCTAGATCTCGGGGTTGTGAGTTCAGGTCCCATGTTGGGCATAGAGATGACTTAAATGAATTAAAAAAAAAAAAAAAAGACACCATTCATGAAAGTGAGTTCGGAGCAGATCTCCAGGTGGAGCTAGGAATGAGCATATACTGGCTTGGTGTCAGCAAATAGACCTTCCTGTTGGGTACAGCAGGTCTTTGCTGGGGATGATGGTAAGTGAGGCTTGTAAGACTGATTTTATGCCTCACTTACTGTCTGTCTCCTATAGGTTCTGACTTATCAGGTCTGGGGCCCAAGAGTCTATAAGTAGCCCAGGAGATTATTTCACTCAAGTAGGGAAACTCGGGCCTAAAAGACCAACCTAAGACATTTGGGTTTGTTTTTTTTTTAATTTTCAAAGATTTTATTTATTTATTTGTCAGAGAGAGAGAGAAGCAGGCTCCCCGCTGAGCAAGGAGCCCGATGAGGGGCTTGATCCCAGGACCATGGGATCACGACCCGAGCCAAAGGCAGATGCCTAACCAACGGAGCCACCCAGACACCCAACCTAAGACATTTGATGTAACTCTGTAAAAGTTGTCAATAGGGGGGCTCCTGGGTGGCTCAGTTGGTTAAGCGACTGCCTTCAGCTCAGGTCATGATTC
>CM052891.1:39256643-39366153 GCA_028534135.1 Potos flavus | reverse complement strand
CTCCGCGGGGAGTCTGCTTCTCCCTCTGACCTTCTCTCCTCTCATGCTCTCTCTCAAATAAATAAATAAAATCTTAAAAAAAAAAACAAGGTTGTCAATAGGGAGTGAATATCGGAACCTCCGGGGAGGAGCAGGAGAATTTTTTTTTTTTAACCATGCCCAGGTTCCCCATGGACTCACTGATGATAATAGTTGCTGGGGGGGGGAGGGGGCGGGAAGCAGGGAGTGTGAACAATGAACATGAGTCTGAAATGTGGCAGGAAGAGTATTTTGAAAACATGTCCTAGTAGAGTACTACTGCTTCTGAGATGGAATCTCTGCAAAATGCGGCCATATTAAAGTTGTAGCGAATAAAACAGAACTCTGAGAGGGAAGGTATCGTAGAAGTCCAAGTTCTTCAGAGCTTGTCGATGCACACATCCGCTTTACTGCTGCACCCCTACAGAAATAACACGGCTAACATGGCCTGAGTGCATACTCCCCGCTAGGTATTCTCCACGAATATCTTTATTTAATTTTCAACAACCACCTGATGTGGGTGCTTTTATCATCTCTGTTTTATTATTACAGAGACTGGGGCTTAGAGTGCAGTGAAGTCACTCGTTCAGGGTCACACAGTAGGTCATGGCGCAGAATACAGTCCAGGGAGTTTGATTCCAGAGGTCATTCTCTGAGGTGCTCAAAATCTGTTGAACGAAGAAAGAATGAAAGTGCAGCAGAAAACTCACAGACAGTGAAGAAATATCTAATGGGAAGTTAAAACACACGCGCGCTATAGGCATTCTGCAAATAGAATGGAACTTTTTTTTTTTTAAAGATTTTATTCATTTATTTGACAGAGAGATGGCAAGTAGGTAGAGAGGCAGGCAGAGAGAGAGGGGGAAGCAGGCTCCCTGCTGAGCAGGGAGCCCGATGCGGGGCTCCATCCCAGGACCCTGAGATCATGACCTGAGCCGAAGGCAGAGGCTTTAACCCACTGAGCACCCAGGCGCTCCTAGAATGGAACTTTCAAGTTGAAAAGGATTTGAGAGAGATCACCTCCACACTGTCCCCACAAGAAGATGTGTCCACTTCTGCTTGGAAGGTGCAGTTGACAGGGGCCACTCAGGGCTTCCAGAGAAGACCCCTTCCTGCTTCCCCGCAGCCTTACACTTCCGCCAAGCTGAGATCTACCCTCCCCTGCACTTTCAACCCCTGCCTTCTTGTGCCCCACTCTGCCTACCTGATTGCGTGGAGCCTCTCAGCAGAGCCCAGGAAAGGGAATTGCCATTCCCTTTGCCTGGACCACTCCCCTGACACGCCCCCTCCAGGGAGCCACGGGGACCCCCCCCCCCCCGCACTTCCTTCGTTCTCCCCTACGTTGCCCCAGAATGTAAGCACTGGGAGGAGAGACTTGGTCTGTTTGGGTTCCCTGCCGAATCCTCAGGCCTGGAGCAGTTTTGTGCAGTTCCTAGCATAAAAGAGTTGCTTCATAGATATTTGTTGAATGAATGATGAAGAAAGAGCTTAAGAGATACACCCCAGCACTGGGATGCAGGGAGAGGAACAGAAATGGACGGTGGGACCTGTGACACAGAGCTGTAAACAGTACAGCTACGGCCGTACGTATGCAGAATTCTACTCTGCTGATTTGCTTTGCGCACAAAAAAATGCTCCACCCTCTTCATGGGCAGGACTGAAGAGAAGGCGGGCCGTATTTGTGTTGGAGTTCCATCAGCAGCAAGAGCCTTCAGTTTTTCCTGTTTTTTTTTTTTCTGTTCCAGATGAGACAAAAGGACCCAGTGAAAGGAATGACCGCGGATGACTAAAGGCACCCCTCCCCCTTCTGCACTGTATGTACTGAATCTTTCTCTTTGCATCTCATCGACGGGAAAATCAGTTTGGGTCCCCAGGCCCTCAGCAGCTCCCTATGGAGCCAGGAAACTTGCTTCATTCCTCATCCTGTCCTCCATTAATGATAACGACTGCCATGCTCACCAGCTCTCAGGCTTCCACTGACAGATGTTATAGCTGTTAGACCCTTTCAGGGACATGTGATCTTATGACAAACCCGCCCAGACAGACACAAAGACCCACCCGGTAGTAAGAAGTGGGGCTGGGTTGGGGCGGTAGACACAGAACGGAAGCTTACAGCTAATTCGTCTCCCTCTCGTAACGAGAGCCATTTCAAGTTGAAGCCGGCATGCAGGGGTGCCCCCCAGTACCTCTGTGCCAGAGCTAGTTCCTGGCTCCCCACTGCCGGCCTTCCCTGCCCCGCCCTTGGAAAATCTGCTGGCCAGACAGCTTTTCCTGGGGTTCATCGTTTGTCCGGTGCTTCATTTCCTTCCTCTTGAAGGCCTCTGATCCCATACTAAGTAGCTGTTCTCATCAGAGGCAGCCTCTTTCAGACGCTTGGAGAGTCATAGGAGCAAGAGGAGATGTCCCTGTTTCACGCTGCCCCTCTTTCCCAAGCCCCCTCCTTCTCTCAGCTCCCAGTCCCCTGCACACCTCCAGACTTGCTGATGTTCCAGCAGCTCTCGGTGGGCTTGGTCACGGAATCAAAAGCCTGGTCCTTCTTCCCATCGGGCCCTGAGAGAAAAGTAGTTTATCAAGTAAAATCTGGTTGTCCTCTAACACTAAGGAGCTGAAGAGGCCTGGGGGCTCACCAGCAGTAATGCAAACCTTGGCTCCCTCTCCCTGCCCACCGTGCTTGAGAACTTCTGGCAGATAAAACAGGGACTAAGTGGATTGTTGCCATGCCAGCTGCTTGGACCCCCAACTGGCATCTTTGCTCCTTTTGAAACTCCACCTTCAATGACTTACAGTGTGTTTCTGTTTTCCTCTGTTGCTTCCTGAATAATTGTATTTCTCTCCTAGTTTTGCAAGACAGTGGTCAACAGGAAGGCCCAGCAGCTCCGCCCTCCCGAGTGACAGGCCATCTTCGGACGCAGCCTTTCTGTGCCCATTCTTCAGGCAACTTTCGATCCCTTACTGTAGCTAATTCTAGATGCCCTTTAATATTGTGAACAAATAGACCGTCTGGTATTATGAAGCCCGTGTGTACGGGAGCCTGCTCCTCCGAGATATATGGCGTGTAGGCTGCTGTATTTACAGCTCCTCCCTCTCCAGCCATTTTGTTCTCAACCCACTTCTGTGTCCCCCCCCCCCGCCCTTTATTTCCAAGTGATATTTTTAGTCTTTCAAAATAGCTGCCTTTTGTGATGTGGTGATTTAAATGATTTAAGTTTGTTTGTTTTCAATCTTGGGATAAACTGAGGTATTTTGCTTCCTGGGCAGATCTTTGCAGTTGTGAGTGCTCACCTGGGGAGAGACGAGTTAGAAATACAGTTGTTTCCCTCCAGTCCCAGAGAACAGCACTGTGGCTTCATAACTCTGATGTCCGCTCTCAGTAATCCATTGTTAATGTGCTGTAGGCACCAGGGAAGTACCCAGGGCCCAGCCAGTCTCTGTTTTAAAAACGTAACAAATACAGATAACCCCTGCCCCAGGATCGCATCTCTAGTCACTAGTCTTAGAGACACCTGTGGCTTCTTGGCCCTCCTGTTCCTCACTCTGTCTGAACCTTGCAGAGCCCACAATATGCCCGGGTCGGTTCTCCACCTGGAGGGACCTGTCCAGTGTGGCCCTTAGAATTGATTTGGCCCCACATGTACTAATTAGTCTGACCCCCCCACCCCCGAGGAGCTCTGTACGTCTGCGCTCCTCTTCCCTTTTTGGGCTGGTGCTGCCACTCAGCAATAATCCTCTTTTCTCTGTGCTTTCTTAGATTCCTGTCCTCTGTCTCTGAGGCTGGTCAGGACACAAGGGTCCTGACCTTTTCATGCTGCACAAAACGAGCATGCAAAAAGCTTTTCCCCAGCAGAACATGTTCCCTCTTGTCTCCAGTTGCTGGAAAGGAATTTGGGGCTCAGGAACTCAGCTCATCCTGCCCCCATGCTGAGTTCTGTCCTGGACAATCAAAAGCAAAAAGCAAGTAGTGATCGTAGACTAGAACTCTACCAAAGGAGGCCGGTGAACAAGTCCAGACTCCAGGGGAGGTAGAAGCCGCCGAGCGCTCCATGGTTGTATACAGCTTGGCGGAACTTGGGAAGTATGCCTTCCCAGCGGGAGAGTCTGAGATAGCCGGGTGTCACCCGACATTTCCCAAGCCTCGTGACGTATGTTGGCCAAGCGTGCTGTGATCCAAGCTCATGCTAGTCTGGGTGCAGTGGCTGATTAAGAGACCAAATCTGTGTTGGGGGAGTGAGAAGTAGGATGAGATCATTCATCCTTATGTTGTTGTCAGTTTGTTTTGCCTTACTGATTTCTAAGTGCAATAAGGGAGTGTTTCACAGGATGGCACCTGTGATATCCTGATGGCTGCTGCTTCCCTGTGACCCTTGGAGCAACAGGGGACAGACTCAGACCCCTCAGTGTGGTTATCTCCCACCTTCATTGAGGCCTCTTTGGGACCAGGAAATGTCCTGTTACACCTTCCTTTCAGGCTCCTCACCTTGTGGGGTCTATGGTAATGGATCTGGGGCAGTTGAGTTGGTTATTAGGATTCCCAACTGCTGGTAGCATCTATTCGGGAAAGTGAAGCATTCCTACTGGAGAAAAATGTAAATGTTTTCCTATAAGCTCTGTATTAGCTATAATGATATTTGTGCTTAAAGTTTTCCCTTCATTCATCAGCTAAATCCAGATGTGTGTTATCCTGGGAGAAACGAACCATGATGTTCTAAGCAGACAGTTATGTGGTTTGAGGGTCATCAGATGTTAGTCTCCTTGCCTCAGCTCTCCTCTGAGATCCACGCATACTACTCCAACTCTGGTGGGCCTTGCTCTTTATCTGGCTTTTCTCTGGCTCCTCCTATCTCCGCCTGTTGCCCCGGTTTGAAAGTATCCACACGAGCTGAGCTAGAATTTCCTGAGGTCAGCTGGATCTGGGGCTCCAGCCCACAGAAACACAAGGAGGGGTGTCCTTGGTCTATTCTATCCCCACGGATAGTGTTGCTGCTGGGCAACAGTGTTGGCTTTTAAGTATCCCCCTTACCTTCTCACCCACCTCCTGACTAGCACTGACTAGCACTCAGAGGAGTTTCATCAAAGGCTCAGTTCCAGGGATAGTACCTGAGGGTGTGCCGTGCCCCTTCGGACCAGCTGCTTCCATCAGATTTCCAAGGTGGGAGTCGCGGTTTGAAGCAGCAGGGCCTCCGTAAGGGGGCGGTGCTGGGCTCTGGCCTTCTCGCAGAGAGTGGTCAGGGACAGGGTCAGTATTGTGGGCATGTGTATATCTCCCCAAGTTCTCTTACAGTCCCTGCTGGGACTCCCTGACTATTTTGGTTGGTTCCTAGTGCTACTTCTTTTACAAAATACACTTTGTAGAACTGACTAGATTACCTTGTTTATTTAATGTGAGTTTGTGCCTTTTTGTCTCAATCTTCCAAAACAGGTATATTGGGGGGGAAAGCAGTCTAATAAAATCCTAGACAGAGCTTTCTGGAGTCCAGCTTATTGGTGATGTCCTTATGTCCATTTTACAACATAGATATCCTGAAACTCTTGCTGCTGTCCTCCATTTTACCAGGACTAGGAAAAAGTACAAGATAGCTCCAAATTTTTTTGCAGGTTGATTTCTGTAAATTAAAACATCCCCTTGTCATTTTACTTACGCAGACATCACATATCTGAAAGTAATTTGGCCATTTTCTACTGGCAGGATTTCCTTTTTGCTTTTATCTCCCCTCCTTTTAACATCTCCCTCTTTTTTATGCAAAACATTTATTTAAAGTAGTTCTTAACCTGGCTTCCAGGTCTGTGGACCTCATAAAACTCGTTTGTAAAATTGTGTGTCCATTTTTCTGGGGAGACTCATGGCTCTCATCAGATCCCCAAAGGAATCCCATGCACTGCCCTTCCCACCCCCCAAAAAGATTAAGAACCAGTTATTTGAAGAACATCTTAATCTTCTGCAAAAATTTTCATTTTTATTCATCAAATCGAGGCCGTGATTTATTTTTCATTCTTTGGTGGATAATTTTCTAAGAGTTCAGGCACCCCCAACGTCTAATGTGTAATAGGTAACGTAATGAGTGTGAAAAGCGAGAAAACACTTGAAAGCGACAGTGGAGAACTAAGGATGGAGGAGCTCCATGACCAACACGAGAGCGATCACCTGTAGATGAGGGGCAAAGAGACTGGTTCACAGGCAGGACAGTGGCTGGGCTGCCACCTCGCCCTCACCCTTCGCCCTTTGGACCTGTGGACATTGGGGAGGTGGAAGGGCACAGCGCACAGGTCGGAGACCTCCTCTCCGACGGTCGGCAAAACCGGCCGGACCCGGACGGTCGTGCGGGCCGGGCGGCGGCTTCCGCCGGAACACCGCCCCTCCCGGCCGGCCTCGCGCGGGGCACCCTGGGAGCCGCGGGGCTGACAGACGCGCGCGCCGGGCGGGGCAGTGTTGCGTGGGCTTCTGCTGGCACGGAGACGCGCCTCTCTGACGTCCCGGATCCCCTAAGCCTTTTTCCTCCCAGCCTTTCACCGTTTCGCGCTCGTTTGCGAGTCCCGCCTCTTCCCCCAGGCCGCACCACCCAGAGCCCTCCGTGCCCTCAAGCCCCGCCTCTTACGGAAGCCGAGGCGGAGGCTCAGAATCCGGAAGGAAAACAATCGGGCGAGAGTAAAGCTAGCTGGGACCTACTGCCGGAGGGCGGTGGATCGGGCCAGGAGCTGCCGGGCCGCGGCGTGGGCACGATGGCGGCTGTGAGCCCACGGAAGTCGACTGAACCGAGAAGCAAGACACTCAGGTGAGGAAGGCGGCTGCGGGCAAGCCGGCCTGTTCCGGGCGGGATCACCATCTCCTACCCTTTCGGGGCTGCGGATCTGGGGTACAGCCAGACTGGGAGAGAAGGGACCGGGCCTGCAGGGCTGATTCTAGTTCAGAGACCCTCCTCGGTTCTCCCAAGCCAATGTCGAGGGGTTGCTTTGGGCCCAAGCCCCGCGCTCCCTCCAAACTCAGGCCCCCGAGCTCGTTCCTATTTGGGCGCCCCATGCAGGGGTCTCGATTGGTTTCTGGTGGTGACAGCAGTATCGGGCTGTTTGGAGTAAAGACATCAAGGCATTCTCCCCCTCAGCTCTAGAATAGAACTCTTGTTTTTTTGATCAACACATACATCGCGGGATCTGCTGATCCTGTTGTGACCTCCCGAAATTCGAAATCATGTTTAGGTAAGATCCGTTAGCGCAGTCATAGACTCTGGTCCCGTGCTTGCTCTTTAACGAAGAACAAAGCTAATCACCAACTTAGTGCAGATCACGATGCAAGGATTTGCTGCTAATCTTCGGATCTGAGAGTGAGGGCGAGAAATCCCGACTTTTGCGCTCCATCCTCTTAGAGCAGGTCCCTGGGACAACAAAGAGCCTTGGACTAAAAGGGCTGCTTTCCTTAATCTTCTATTGGACGGCAGGGGGAGATCGTAAACAAACGAAGTGCAGAATCTCTGGCAGAATGCCTTGGAAGGTGGTTTCCGTATTGTTTTGTTGATGTTCGTAGGGAGGGGCAGGAAGTTGTTTTAAGCTGGCCAAGAATTTCAAGTTGTGCTTTTTAGAACATGGACCTCTAAGAAGGGATCTGGTAAAGATGTTTTTGGACATCCTGCCCTTTTCTCCCACCTCTCTCAACCCCTTGTATCCTCGCCGATTCTAGATTTTCCTCTGCTGCAGGTCCTCCTCCTCATGGTGTACCTAGGACCCACCTAAGGCCTGGTGGCTGGACCTTGGTCTCTGCAGGTGTTGTAGCCCCTGACTGCTCTGTACTCAGCTGAGTCTGGGGCTTTCTTGGAGTGTTGCCATAACTCTTCAGTTAAAGTGTCTCCTTCCCCTGAGCCTCTGATGAGATCCATTGTTATTGAGAGCTCTGCTGATCTAGTTCTCTTGCTTCCCTAGGGCTTATATGAAGCCAAGGTTGAGGATGTTATCCAACCGATGAGTTTTCCCAAAAGAAGGTAGACTCATTTTTTAAGATTTTATTTATTTGACAGACAGCAAGAGAGGGAACACAAGGAGGAATGGGAGAGGGAGGAGCAGACTTCACGCTGAGCAGGGAGCCCAATGCGGGATTCAATCATAGGACCCCAGGATCCTAACTCGAGCCAAGCTGAAGGCAGTCGCCTAACAACTGAGCCACCCAGGCGCCCAAGAGGGTAGACTGTTATCTTCTCCTTTAGGCTCCCTGAAATGCTTGGCAGAATTGGTTGTGCTCCAGGGACCTGCTAGGAAGAAGGAAGGAAGGGAATGTGGTGGTGTTATCTTTGTTATTTTCAAAATGCCCCTGTCTTGTAGTGCTGAGTCCTCTTACAAGGTAAAAACTGAACCTCCAGAATCTTTCTGGTGGTCTTAGGAGCCCTGAGGTGTGACTGGCTGGTGGAATGATTAAATTCCTGACTACCCACCCCATCCCCATCCCTCCCCTCACCTGACGCTGAAACCTTTGTGCCCACTTTGGCAGCCTTTCCTAATGTCAGCAACACCGGTGCTGCCAGCTGTGGTCAGCTGTGGGCCTGCATGGAGGAGCCAAAACAGGGTGGAAATTTCCTGCTTCAGGAACAAAGTGAAGATGAAGGGCTTTTGTAGTTCAATGCCCCTGTTCCCACTACCAGGTACAGAAACTCCCGTTTCCCATTATGGTTGCAGCGGATTGTGGTGCAGCCATTAGCAGGCCCAGACCCCTGTTCGTTACCTGGAAAGGTAGGTCTTATCCTCCTCCCTCCACGACTTCCCTTCGCATCCCTTCCACAGCATACATGTTGTGACGTGGAACGTGGCCTCTGCAGCACCTCCTCTGGACCTCAGTGATCTTCTTCAGCTGAACAAAGACAACCTGAATCTGGACGTGTATGTCATTGGGTAGGTGTCTGCAGTGCCCCTTCCCCTATTCCCATTGCTGAGACAGTAAGGCCGACCCACCCAAAGTTGTCCCCACGGGACACTGCTGTAACCTGTCCTCCCTCGCTGTGGAGTCTGAAGGCTAGGAGCTTTCAGCCTGCATCAGGACCAGTCAGCCTTTCTTGTCCTGAGTCAGTAATGGCAAGGGGTTGGCCGTCAATGGCCACGGGAGGGAGAGATCATGGTCATGAGTACCCAAGGTTTGAAAATGCCAAGGGCAGTACTAAATGTCTGTGGCAGAGGCACTACCCTCCAGGCCAGGGGGACAGCCTCTGACCTGGGATGGGCAGTTTGCAGGAAATGAACTGTGGGATCATGAGCCTCCTTTCTGACACTGCCTTTGAAGACCCATGGAGCAGTTTCTTCATGGATGTGCTTTCCCCTCTGAGCTTCGTCAAGGTAACTTACAAGTTCATGGGCACTTGGGAAGTGTGTCTCACCTCTCCTCACTAACCCCCAGTCCTTTAGTCTCCCACGCAGGCTTTCATGCTGTTTCCATTTATTTAAAGGCCTAAACCTCAGCTGCCTCTGGCTTCCTGGGGCTCCTGCCTGCCTTGCGTCTTTCCAATGTAGCCGAAGCTGAGCTGGGACCCCAGGGGTTGGTTTAACACCCTGACATTTTTCAAGTCGGGAGAATCCTGGGGGAAGCTCAGGAGGGCTTATTAATACTTCAGTGCCTATCCACCGTCAGCCTTCAGTCCCTCCTCACATGTCCGGCCTGAAATCCCTGAGTGTGATAGCAACTGCTAACATCTACTGAGTGCTTACTTGGTAGTAAGCATTATAAATAAACTCTTTATATAAATTATTGAGAACTTTTAACTCTCTCAAAATGCGGGTATTTTACAGATAAAACCAAGACTCAAAGGTCACACGATCTGTCTGGGTCGAATCTAGATCTTTCAAATTTCATTATCCATGTTCTTTTTCTTTTTTTTCTTTATTGTACTGAGCATGGAATTTATTTTTATTTTATTATTATTTTTTTTAGAGATTTTCCATTTATTCATTTGAAAGCAAGAGCATGAGTGGGGGGAGGGGCAGAGGGAGAGAGAGAAGCAGACTCCTCACTGAACAGGGCACCAGTGTGGGGCTCAATCTCAGGACCCCGGGACCATGACCTGAGCCGAAGGCAGATGATTAACTGACTAAGCCACCCAGCCGCCCCATAGGCCGTGTTCTTAACTATTATATTTTATTGCTATGCTGGTGAGCTCTGAGGCTGACAGGTATCCCATAACTAGCCTGCTGCTGTCAGAGGGTGTCGTCTGATCACAGGAGACATGTACCTCAAATTCTCAGGGGCCCAGAGGTTAAGAGAGGGGAGAAAAATGGGGAGGAAAATAGTTCTTAGTCTGAAGGGCCAGTATTCCTTGGGGAAAGCAGACCATAGGAGAATCCACAGGAAGGCTCTAGGTCTTAACCTTTATGTCCTGCACAGCTGAGGCATGAAGCACACTCCCATTCAAAGCACCCTGTGCGGTGCTTCTTGGAAATACCAGAATTCCTCTAGTCCCTTCCTGCGTGACTCATTTCTTTAGAATTAATTCTCTTACCCCAGTTTGTTTAAGGGTGCTGAGGCAAGAGCTGTGAGTCCTCTTTTTTATTTTTTATTTATTTATTTATTTATTTATTTATTTATTTGACAGAGAGGAGAGAGATCACAAGTAGGCAGAGAGGCAGGCAGAGAGGGAGAGGGGGAAGCAGGCTCCCTGCTGAGCAGAGAGCCCAACGCGGGGCTCCATCCCAGGACCCTGAGATCATGACCTGAGTCAAAGGCAGAGGCTTTAACCCACTGAGCCACCCAGGCGCCCCGCTGTGGGTCCTCTTAAGGGCAGAGCCAGGAGTACAAGCTTTGTCCTGCTGCTGAGGCTGGAAAAGGCCAGTCTCCAAGCCCTTGGCTCCCTCCAGTTGAAGCTCAGGCCTCTTTCTACAGATATAGAGTTAGAGCCTCTGAGAAGGCAAAACCACTTCTCTCCCCACCCACTCTCTTTCCAAGACCAGAGGCTTCCCTGCACCCTGGCTAACTGGCAAGGGATCGGTAGAATGGAATCAAGCCAAGGAAATTAGCTCAGCTCGTAGCAGGGACACAACCCATTCTATCCATGTGGCCTCCTGCGTTTGGGAGGCCTGCCTGAGGGCCTGGCGCCCAAAGCAGATGGGTGACCCTCCTTCCCCTAGCAAGAACTGAGGCAAAGGGGTGAGCCCTGCTTGCAACTTCTTCCTTTGACGGGAGTTTGCCAGTTAGAGGTTGAGAAGCCTGGGCCTGACCCCCTTTGTTGGCTCCAGGGCCCCTAGCTCCCTCCCTTTAGCCCCGTCCTTAGCTCCTCCTACTTCACTTCCTCCAACAGAACTTCCCCTATAAGCCTCCCGCCTTTCCCCGCAGCCCCACCCTTTCTCCCAGTCCGAGGCTTTCCTGCCTCCCACCCCCGCCCCCTCTTTGCTCCTTTACAAAGCGGACTGGTGCTTTTGTTTGGGGTCGCATTGGTCCAGACCTGCTCTGTGGGCTCTTCCTGGATCTTTATCAGTTCCTTAGGAGTCAGTTCCATTGGCATATATGCTCGTGAATGGGAGAGACCAAGACCGGGGCTGGAGGGTTCGGCTGGGGACACATTTTGTAGCAACCTCTACCCAACACAAGGTTCTCATGCCTCCTTCACTCAGTCTTGGGTTTGGGGTTCCCCCTGCTTTGACTCCTCCGCCGTGCCAGAGCTCCTGGCCTGCGGGATCAAGTTTCATAATTCCTGGAAGGCCCCAGTACACGCTCCCCACCCGGGGATTTCCTCTTTGGCCTCTGCAACCTCAAGCTCCGGAAACAGCTACTCGGGTGGTAGGTGTAGACAGCCTGAGGCTGAGAGAGAGGGTCACTGGCTATGGCCCTTTCCCACCCCATCTCACAGAGAGCAGGGATTATAGGGATCCCGGACCTCTAACATTGTTATTTGAGTAGTCTTCTCGGTTCCTTAATCTCCTTGAGCCTCAGCCTCCCATCTGCAGAACAGGGACCACAGTTCCTTCCAAGGTTGGCATGAAGATGAAATGCAGTACAAAGGATCTCTGCAGACAGTGGCTGTTCTCCCCAGCCTGCAAACGCATGTCCACCATGCTTGCTCTCATTGCCCCCGCATCACCGTGGAAATCCAACTACCCACAGCGTATAATTATTTGGGGGAGCATTTTCTTAATTTTTTTCTGCTGAGCATTATAATGTATGCAGAAACTAGGTGTATTTTTGATAGATGTTTATCGGTATTTGCTTCAGTGTTATCACCAGTCAAGTCAAGGTACAGAATATTTCTAGCACCCAAGAAGGCTCTCTCATGTTCTTTCCCTGAATTTACTTTTTTTTTTTTAAAGATTATTTATTTATTTATTTATTTGGGAGAGAGACAGTGAGAGAGGGAACACAAGCAGGGGGAGTGGGAGAAGAAGAACCAGGCTTCCCGATGAGCAGGGAGCCTGACACGGATCTCGATCCCAGGACCCTGGGATCATGACCTGAGCTGAAGGCAGACGCTTAACGACTGAGCCACCCAGGCGCCCCCCTTTGCCCCCCCCTTTTTTAAGTAGGTTCCACGCCTAACGTGGGGCTTAAACTCGCGACCCTGAGATCAAGAATCGCGTGCTCTACCAACTGAGCCAACCAGGTGCCCCTCCCTGCATTTACTTTCTTCAAAATGTTTAAACCAGGGGTGCCTGGCTGGCTCAGTCAGAAGAGCATTAGACTCTTGATCTTGGGGTCGTGAGTTTCAACCCCACATTGGTTGTAGAGATTTAAAAAAAATGTAAATCCTTAAACCAGCAAAGAATAGCTACCAGTTAATCCTTCCAGCGTCTATGAGATAGATGAGATAGAGCCCTGGTTTTTCAGTGAGCAAATAGACTGAGTCTGGGCCCAATAGCAAATACTAAGAGCCCAAGTGGGATCTCTGAGGCCGCGGCCCACGGAGAGTGGCAGTCCGGAGTGCCCTAAGGACCCATAGAGCACGGTGCTGGGACTTGGAGGGTCAATGCCCTCCTGATTGGCAGGGTGCCCCAGCAGCCTTGTCTTCTCTGCCTCTCCCCCCGCCCCGAGCCCAGGAAGAGGCAGTACACCCGGCTTAGCTCTCAGAATGCATCGCTCGCAGCTCAGGGGAGTAAACTCTGAGCCTGGAATGGAGATAACCATCGACCTCAGCACTAGGCAGGGATGTCTTCGGCCTGTGCAGGGGAATGAATGACCATGGTCCCCCCCATGCTGTAGGTCTCCAGTGTCCGCATGCAGGGGCTCCTCTTACTGTTCTTTGCCAAGCATCAGCATCTGCCCTTTGTCCAGATCCTCTCTACTAAATCCACGCCCACCGGCCTCTTCGGGTACTGGGTAAGGACGGAGTCGTTGTCTGAGTCATGAACTAGGAGGCCTTCTGCCACCGGGCTGGGGAGGGCTGGACACTTTAGGGGCGAGCAGATGGAAAAGGGGGTGACGTATACCTGCTCTCCTACCTCTGGGAGCTTAGCACCCTTGAGACCTCAGGCTGGGTGAGCCGAGCTCTTAAATGGAGAGGGTGCTCAGGGGAGCTGAGCGTCTGGCCCCTAGGAGATCTGGCAGCAGGTGAGACCATCTCCCCCCAGGCTGGGAATGGGAAAGGGGGGGTGTGTCTCACCCAGAGCCACTCCCCACCCTCTGCCCACTTCTCCTATCAGGGGAACAAAGGGGGTGTCAACATCTGCCTGAAGCTCTATGGCTACTATATCAGCATCGTCAACTGCCACCTGCCCCCACACATAGCCAACAATGACCAGCGGCTGGACCACTTTGACCGGATCCTGGAGATGCAAAATCTTGAGGGACAGGATATCCCCAACATCCTGGACCATGAGTGAGTGTGCACTCGTGGACTGCTGCCCCTGTCCTCGCCCCCACACCAGCCCAGGCTAGCATTCCCCTTAGGCGGCCTGTGTTCCACTCCAGCCCTTTCCCAGCCTCCTCCCTGATGCCCCAGCTGCTCTCCTGTCCAGCTTTACCTGTCTGGGGCTTAGGACCCCTTCCCTTTCCCTGGCCTCCCCCCCATGTCCTGCCTAGGAATTCTGGACACTTGTGAAGATCCCAGATCGAGAACCCCAGGGTTCCTGAGGTCTCCCACAGGGAACTGGTTCTCAGCCTTGCCTGGTGGCCCATTGAGGGAGGGGGAGCGAGAGGGAGGGAGGGCGAGAGCCTGCTCTGTATTTGCTACTTGCCCCTGGGGGCTGGTCCCTTTTGGCTAAAACGGCAGGGAAGTGGCCACGAGAACAGTTCATTAGGGCTCATGCCAAGTCATCCCGGGCACTGGCTCCTCTCCCAGCTTCCGGTGTCTCACCTGCCCCTCGAGCTCTGTGCTGGAGGAGTGAGCAGGCCTGACGCCTGTTGCTCTTCCCTTCTCTTACCTCGTCACAACCCTCAGCTGCCTTCTTTTCTCTCTGCAGCCTCATTCTCTGGTTTGGAGACATGAACTTCCGGATTGATGACTTCGGGCTGCATTTTGTCCGGGAATCCATAAAAAATCGGTGCTACAGTGACCTGTGGGAGAAGGATCAGGTATCAAGGGAGGGAAAGGTCCAGAGGGGTGAGCGGAGCCCATTGTGGAAGTCCAGCAGCAGACGTGGGGGGCACTGCTCAGGTCCCTTAGCCGCCTGTTCTCCGTTTGCAGGCCTCTGAAGTCCTTGTTCCCAGGCGGGGAGGAGTTTTAAGAGGGCTTTGCACCCGGGGGCCTAGTCTTCCCCAGGAGGAGCTGCTGGGTGTGCGTTAAGATAGGGAACAAGAAGGCCTTCGGCTTGCCATGGTCCGGCACTGGGCACCAGTTCTCTTGGATCCCTGTCGTCTTTTCCATCCCCAGGCTTGCTTGCCTTTGGGGAGGATGAGATGCCAGCCCTTTGGGGGGACCCCAACCTCCCCTCTGATACACGTTTGCTAGTGACTCCCAGAGAGATGGAATTCAACGCCAGGTCCCCGTAGTCCCAGGACTGGGAGATGGCAGGCAGCGGCCTCCCCTGGGACTCTGGGATGATGTTTGCGAAAGGATTCTGCTCTCCTGGGGATGGGGGTGGAGTGGGGACGGGCTGCTGAGGCCATCACTGGGGCAGTGAGGAAGGGAAGTGGTGTTTCTTGACTCCTGGCCTACCACGGTGGCATGTGCCGATCCCTCGAACGGAGTGTGTGCCGGGCCACTGGGTCGGGACTACTAGGTGGTGGGACTGTGCCTTTCTCTCCAGCTCAGCATCGCCAAGAGACACGATCCGCTGCTCCGGGAATTCCAGGAGGGCCCCCTGCTCTTCCCGCCCACCTACAAGTTTGATAAGAACTCCAACAACTATGACACCAGGTGAGGGGGCTCCCCCAGGAGAGGATCAGCCTGCCACCGATTTGGAATTAGTCTGTGAGGAGGAAATGAGGGGCCACGAGGCCTGGGAAGTCAGGTCGTGTTGGGCCCTGGTGGCAGAGGGAGCTGCCTCAGAATAGAAGGGTTAGGGAAGCAGGAATGGATCCAGCCGTCACCTCAGGAGTGGCACCTCCCAGCCGCCTCGCGAGGCGCCGGCTGTGGGAGCTGTCCCAGGTTGTCCTCAGAGAGCAGGAAGGTGCTGGCAAAGATGGGGGGTGGGGGCGGGGCAGGTAGGACGAGAGGAGTGGGGGAAGCGGCTGATTCGTCACTTGGGAGAGACTGCATTTCAGCATTCTGGGAACCCCTGCTTCCACTCCCCCAGGCTTTCTGGTCCTTCCCAGAGAGGGAAACAGAAATCTTGGCTCAGCCGGTTACTGGCCTCAGGTATCCCGGCCCCAGCCGGGAGTGGATCAGGTACTCCGTAGGAAGCAGAAGTAGTCGTTGTCAGTGGAGGAATTTACGGGGAACAATGTAGAGACGGTGCATCTGGTAGTTAGAAATACAGCTCTGCCCCCCATCAGCTGCACGTCCTTGGATAAGGTATTTAAACCTCAATTTGGTCATCTCTAAAATGGGGAAGATAGTGGTACCCCCTCATGGGGTTGAGGACTGAATGAGACCTCGCGTCTGCCCAGCCCCAGGGCCTGGTACCTGGTAAGCACTGAGACAACTGCTGTGGTTAGATTCATGTCTTCAGGTAGTAGTTTTACTAAGAACCTCTCTAAGAAGCCGAGAAGGGGCCAGGTAACCACCCAAACTTGCAGCTTAGGCAGAGGGTCAAGAGCAGTTCCGGCGTGACGTTCCCAGCCTGATTTGGCAAGGATTCCCATCTCTTTGAAGACAAAGAAGAGCCCCTTCTGTGTCACAGGGTTTTTGTCTCACCTTCCTCTATCCCTCTTAGCAGGACCGTCTTATGAGGGAGGCGGGAGGTGCCTCCAGGGCAGAGCCCCTAGAATGTAGGGAGTCAACAGGTGTCTCCCCAGCCGGGCCAGGCCAAGAGCTAGGATGGCCCTGTGCTGGCAGTGGTATGGCCGAGCCACAGTGTCCCCTCCAAGGAAGGCGGGGGTGGAGGCATTTTGGGAGTGTGGAGCAAGAGGTGCTGGGGTCGTGGCCTGGGCAGCGCTCATAAGAAGAGGCCACAAACCCTGGAAACAGAGCCTAGCCTGGGCAGCAGAGAAGGCCAGAAAGGAGGGAAGAGGGCAGGTTCTGCCTGGCCAGCTGGCCTGGGGCCCAGCTGCAGGGAGACTGCCAGTCTCCCCAGCCATCCGTTGGAGAGGAAAGCTATCATGGACATTGTGAGGCCTTGGTGGGACGGGCCTGGGCATTGGCGGCTGGGACTACCACCAATGGACTACCTAGGGACTTTCAATCCCCTCTTGCTAGCAGGAAGAGAGCTGCTGGCAGGCCATGTGGCCGGGGGTCCCTTTGCTCCCACCCCCAGGTACAGTAGGGAAACCCACCAGGAGACTAGAAGTCATCGCAGACAGCTGAGTGTTGGCTAGGCTGTGATCAGCAGGTACTGAGATTGGGTACAGAGGCTCCGAGATGTTAAAGGACTTCCCCAGGAATCTCAACTAATAATGGCGGAGCTGAAGCTGAGACTGGACTCTTTACTCTCTGGCCCCCAGGGCTTCCGTCTAGCCCACAGCACCTCCAGATTCACAGCCAGTCTTGCCAGCAGCAGCAAAAAGGCGGGCAGGATGGGGATAGCAGAGGCTTGCTAAGGAGGAGGCAGATGCTTATTTCCACACAGTAGCTACAGTCCACATTGCGATTGACATCACTGGAACACTTACCATGTCCTGGGTAACTAGACTGTTCTTCATCCTTGAAAACCCAGCTCAGACATCATCGCTGTTAGAAAGCCTTCCCTCACCCTGCCCCATCTCACTGAGAGTTCTTTCCTGCCCATCTGCTGCCTGAAAGCCTTGCACACACCATGCTTCCAATGTTGCTTTCAAGACACAGTGGGCTTTTCCTGCTGTACTTCGAATGCCTGAAGAGACTGGATCTGATTTATGACCATCTCTGGTATGTAGCATAGTGCCTGGCATCTGTTTGGATTGGGAGCCTGAGAGGACAGAAGGAAAAGATAAGGTCTTTGAGGAGCAACTAGTCTATTAGAGGGATCCACCTATAGCACGAAATCCAAGTAAGCACTATCGAGTCCAGGAATTGGCCAGTAGAAGGTTCTAGAACTCTGGAAGTGCCAAAAGAGGTTGAGCGAATGGTAAAGAGGCGGGCAGCGGAAGCCAGGAGGAGTCAATCAGAGCTGCGACAGCAGGAAACAGCAGTTTGGCAGAGAGAAGGCCAGGCATTCCAGTCAGTCAGCAGCACCGGTGAGAGGCACCTTGAGAAGAGCCTGACTGGCTGTACAAAGTGTGAATGAGTGTGAGTGAGTTGTGTGCAGGGCACGGTACACATCAGCTTTGTCCAGCCACAGCAACATCCCTGAGCCAAGATGTAATGAGAAATGAGGTCAGCTCCGTTATAGGGGAGGGTGACTAGGCCCAGAGCGGGAAATCCTGTTCAAGTCAGGGATTGCTGTAGGGTTTTGTTACAGTTGACGTGAGCCTGGTCAGCCTCTCCACTGGGCAATGAGCAGAGGATATTATGGTCGATCTAGTCAAGACTCACGTCCAGAGTCCAGTAAGACTTTTCCAAAGGGAAAAGTTCCATTTCCGACCTAGAAATGGAATGCATCACTATGGGTCCGTAAATCGGCTCAATTTTCTAGGTGCTTAAAGAGAAATTTGCAGAGCTATTTGGTTTTAACTTGTCTAAAGTGAGGACATACTAATCTCCAGAAACAATTCTTCAGCCAAAAACAAAAACAACTATTCAGCCAAAAAGCCTAAGCGAGGTCCGGTTCTGGTAAGGCACGCGTGGAGACAGTTCTGGCTGCTGGCAGTTGGCCACATTGGAGTGCACTGGAAGGAGCGTAGACTTCACAGACCTGGGCAAGTGTCCGACTTCTGCCTGCATAGGGTGACCTCTGAACTTCAGGGTCTTGTAGTGGGGGGAGAATGTGACCTGTAACAGTCTTCCAGGGCCGAGAGGATCAGGATGGTCCAAGAGACACCTATCACAGTGTCGAACGAACAGGAGGATCCCATGTTTTGCAATTGCTATTATTAGAAATGGAGAACTGGGTGGGGGAGGGCCCGGGGGGGTATATTGGTTAAGCACCCAGCTCTTGGTTTTGACTCAGGCCGTGATCTCAGGGTTCTGGGGTCAAGCCCCAAGTCAGGCTCCACGGTCAGCGCAGAGTCTGCTTGAGTTTCTTTCTCCCTCTGCCCCTCTCCGCTGCGTGCTCTCTCCCTTCCTCTCTCTAAAATAAATAAAAATTTTTTTAAAGATTTTTATTTATATATTTGATAGAGAGAGAGCACAAATAGAGCAGCAGGCAGAAGGAGAGGGAGAAGCAGGCCCCCCGCAGAGCAGGGAGCCTGATGCGGGGCTCGATCCCAGGACCCTGAGATCATGACCCGAGCCGAAGGCAGTCACTTAACCGACTGAACCACCCAGGTGCCCCCCCTCCTTTTTTTAAGAAAGAAGTGGAGAACTGGGGGAATATATATAATATTTAATTCGTACACACACATTTATTTGTTCATTTATTTTTAAGTAGGCTCCACGCCTAACATGAGGCTCGAACTCACGACCCTGAGATTGAGAGGCACACGCTCTACCAATTGAGCCAGCCAGGCAGCTCAATTTGTACACGTTTAACTTGTTTTCTTGTCCTTTTGTTGTCAGACAAGCTCCTCGAAGACCTTGTCAGTCCCGTTTCTCAGATCCCCAGTTGCCCAGTGTATAATAAGGGCTCAGTAAATCTTCATTGAAAGACCGAAGCAGACAGGTGCCCAGGGATAAGCCTGGGCAGGCCCTGGAAAAGGAGGAAAGGAAGACAGGCTGAGAGATACTGAGGAGGAAGGAGAGCCAGGCTGTGGTCAGGACTTGTGGAGGATCCTGAAGTGACAGCTAGTCACCATAATAGGGAAGTTGGGGAGGGGGAATGCTTTGAAAGGGAAAGTGGTCCTTTTGTGTGGCTCATTCTGAAGTTTAAGCATTGCTAGGTACTGAATGTCCAAGGTGGGTTCAGAGATTCTGTGTGTGTCATCTCTGGAGTGGAAATAGCATATTCTGATGTGCTCTGAGCACTCCTCAGAAGAGTAGAAGGTTGAGACAACCCCGGGAGCCCCAAACAGATGTGGTGGAGCCCGTTAGCACTTCTTGACCATTCCCTTAACACACTTGAACTTGTTTAATCCTTGCAACGGCGCTTTGAAGTAAATACTGCCATCACCCCCATCTTAGAGCGGAAGAAGCTAAGGCTGGGAGAAGTGAAGCCACTTGCCCATGGGCACCTAGCTTTCTCTCCTTTTTTTAAACTAGGTTACCAGTTAATTATAAAATTATATAATCCAGGAACAGGCAGAGGGAAAAGAGGCCTAGGGCAAGGTGTGAGGAGAAGGCGAGGAGCCTCCATGCCCTCTGAGCCCACCACTCTCTCCAAGCCTCGTGTTCACCAACCGAAACCACAAAGCTCTTCATAAACAGGGCAGAACCTGCCCCCAAATGCTGGTGTCTGGTTGTGGAGTCGGACTTCACCAGCGAGACAGCATTCTGCCTCTCTGTTGCCAGAAGGCTATTGCTGTTGAATTGACACCAGTATGTCAGAAATGTTTATTTAAAATAGTAAGTGGAGGCGCCTAGGTGGCTCAGATCATGATCCCGGGGTTCTGGGATTGAGCCCCGCATCAGGCTCCCTGCTCAGCGGGGAGCCTGCTTCTCCCTCTCCCCTGCTTGTACTCTCTGTCTCTCAGATAAATAAAATAAATTTTAAAATCTTAAAAAATTCTAAGTGAGGGGTGCCTGGCTCAGGCTTGCTGCTCAGCAGGGAGCCTGCTTTTCCCTCTCCCTCTGCTGCTCTCCCTGCTTGTGCACTCTCTCTCTCTCTGTTAAATAAATAAAGAAAATCTTAAAATAGTAAGTGAATAAAACAGAAGACAAATAATAGCCTTGCAACCTGGTTATCAGCATCTGAAACTGTATACATTAGGATTAGACAGGCATTTTGAGGAGAGAGATTGAGTTTGGGGCTTTCGTGAGTTTAGGTTCCACAAGCAGTTGGGCCTACTATGTGCCAGGCTCAGTACTAACGCCAAGGCTACGCAGGAGATCTCAAGAGCCAGTGTTTGCCTTCCGAGCTCACATGCAAACCAGTGCACTGACTGGGAAACAGAAAACAACAGCGCTGCATAACATAATAGGAAAAGCACTGGTGCAAAATGCTTTGGAAGCAGAAAGTAGAGCTCAAAGACGGCTTTCTGACAAAGGCAGCATTGGAACCGGGCCTCTCCCTGTGAAGAAGGGAGTTCCAGGCAGCACAGACTGCAAGAGTAAAGGTCCGGAGGCCAGAGAGTCCCTGGTAGGCGGGTCTGGGACAGTGGTGGGAGACAGTGTAGGACGGGGGTGTCAGGCTCCTTGAAAGCCATGCTTGGGGACTTGAGGTTTATTTTAAAGTAGGGAACCATCTGACTAGGCTTTACTACTCTGGGTTCATTTAAAATCAAGGGGGAGGAACCCAGAACAACAACTGCCCCCACCCCCATTCCAGGACTTGGGCCCCCCGCTTTGGAGGGCACGGCCTGGTCTTAGGGAACCGCCGGTCCCAGAGAACACCCCGTAGCTCCCTGGGCCTGGCTCGCCGGTCTTGGGCAGCCGCGGTTACCCAGGGGAGGAAAGCAGTCCTGTCTCCAGGGCCCGTACAGCCTCTGGGGGTCCGTAGCGAAGCCAGTAAGCAAAGAACAGGCCAGAGGGGTCTCAGCTGACTCTTGGCAACAAAGACTCATAACAGCCAGTGATTACAGAGAGCTTAGCTTGCACCAGGCACTGTGCTGAAGATTCTGTGTGCTTTATCTCATTTAATCGTGTCAGGAGCCCTGTGAGGTAACTCTTACTACCTTCATCTTACGGATGAGGAAGCTGAGGCTGAGAAGGGGGTGGCTTGGTCAGGAAGAGCTTGTGCCCTCTGGTCCCGCCACCTGGCCTTGAATCCTGACTCCACCACTCAGTAGCTGTGTGACTTTGGGAAAGTTCCTTCCCCGCTGAGTCTCGATTTCTCCACCTGTGAGAGAGGGGGACAGGCGGTACTATTGGCGGGCGCACAGGAAGTGTCCCCAAGTGCTTCCCTTTCCTTTCCTGAGGTTGCACTGTCAGTGAGGGGGAAGCCAAATTCCAGCTTACCTCTAACTCGAAAATCCAAACCTCAGCTACTCTGGTCTGCTGCTTTTGTTCTAGAAGTCAGAAAAGCTTTGGAGTGCAATGTTTCTGAATCACAATTGGATTCATAAAAAACGTAGACTGGACCGAAGGTCCTTGGCAGAGTCTGACCAAGGCCGGTAGGCTTCTGGTTCTCTCGGGCCCCCTCCTGCCGGCTGCCATGCCACACTCCCACTGTGGCCCAGGGGTCTCATGGCCACCGAGAGGCCCTGGTGTTGGGGGCTCCAGCAGGCCTGTTGGGGGTACCTTCTTGCTCTCCTGCCAACCCCTCTCTCCACATTCTTTTTCCCCTCCACCCGCAGTGAGAAAAAACGCAAGCCTGCTTGGACCGACCGCATCCTGTGGAGGTTGAAGCGGCAGCCCCAGGCCAACCCCCACACCCAGAGGCCCCCAGCCCCCAACTTCTGCCTGTCTCTGAGGAGCTATGTCAGCCACATGATGTACTGCATCAGTGACCATAAGCCTGTCACCAGCACCTTTGACTTGGAGGTGAATTTCCAGGCTGCCCGGCGGTGACAAGAGCACCCCTGGGCCGCCGCCTCCCAAATCCCCCAGCCCTGGATTCTAATGTCAGCATGTCTCCCAGGGGAGGCCTGTAGGTAGGAGGACACCACTGCCACTCCCCCCAGGTCAGGTATCCCAGCTCTTAGAAGCTGTTGAGGGCTCTGTCAAAAACGTTCTCAGACCCTTTGTGAACGGGTTTCCATTTCCTCTTGGTACTGTCCCTTGGGGCTAATGGGTTCCATTATGCTTATTACCTCCCCTGTGAAGTAGGATTCCTTCTATTTGTCCTAAATGTACCTGGATCAGGTTGCAGAGGGAACTCCCTCCATCCTTGGATCTTGCCATCAAATGACCAAGGCAGTGTTGACCTCTGAGGCCTGCACGCTGCCCTCAGCCTTCACTTTTTCCTGGCTGTTTTGTCTGTCTTTATACCATCGTGGCCCTCCAAATGCCTAGAGCTGTTTTCCCCAGAGCTACCCCCCTAGTTTGGGTCAGGAACCCTAGAGGCCCGAGAGCAGCTACCTGGCTTCTTTCTTAAACCTGTCAGCAACTTACCCCTCTCCCCCACCCTCTCCCCTCAGCACTCGGCTCTCCGCTTGGTTGCCCACCAGGCCCCTAGCCCCATCCTCCCTGGCAGGCCAGCCTCCCCCGACAAGCCTTTGGCCTTTTCTCCTTCCAGTGGGCCAGCCAAGGTCTGATAACTTTCTCGGGGCCGCCTAGTGAAGTTCTGTGCCCACCCCCCTGTGTGCCCCTCTCCCCCTCACTGACCCTGATGTGTCGGAAAGTTCGCAGCAAGAACATTAGCCTCAGAGGAAAGCATGATGCTGTGGGATTTCAACCCCTTTCCCACCTCTATGTAGCTGAAGCCACTGGTGTCTACCCCACCGATCACCCTGATACCTGAGGGGCTGTGGACCATGGAGAACGACATGTTGATCAGCTACTCCTTGACCCCAGACTTTCTCAGCAGCCCCTGGGACTGGATTGGACTATACAAGGTGAGACGTGGTGGGAAAGACACGATGTCCATCAGCCATTGCCCCCCTGGTTTATCCATGCTGGGGGCTCATGGGAGCTGGGTACCGGACAACAGCCAGCCCGAGGCCAGTCCTCTCCTTAGGACTTGTCACAGGTGCCGTGTGCTGCCAGACCACTGACTGCCCAATCCCCTCTCCCGCAGGTGGGACTGCGCCACATTAATGACTACGTGTCCTATGTCTGGGTCAGGGACAACCAGGTCTCCTTCAGCGATGGGCTGAGCCAGGTACCTGCCCGCTTCCCTGAGATAGGTATTCCACGTCTCCAGCGTGAGGGCTCGCCTGGGTACTTCTCTGTCTTCTGGAAGGAACAGAGGGTGAGATAACTTGTTGCTGAGAGCTGGGGGGGGCCCGGGCCGGGGAGCTGACCCCATTCCTCTCTGTCCTCCCCACCAGGTGTACTTCAATACCAGCGACATCCCTGAGACCGAGGGCCAGTTTCTCCTCTGTTACTATAGCAACAATCTACATTCTGTGGTGGGGATAAGCAAACCCTTCAAGGTATGCTGGTGGGGGGAGGGGACTTGAGCCCCTGCTCAGTTCTCCAGTGCCACGGGCCTGGGAGCCCACTTGGACCGTGGAGCCACATGCATTGGAGAAGGGGAGTGATGGAAAGACACAGGGGAAAATCTGTTCTCCCCCACCCCTTCTCACCGCCTGTTTTCTCCCTGCAGATCCAGCCTGGCTCCTTCTTGGCGGAGGACCCACTGGGTGAAGCCCAACCACACATCTGAGCCCAGATGAGAGTGGATCCAGGGCGGAGGCCAGAGCTGGCAGCCAGCTCTGCCCACCACTGCCAGGAGCGCCGGGGGCCCGGCCCGGCCCCCAGAGGAGGCAGCAGGTATCCTCCACCTCTCAGGGGGAGCTCTAGCCACACTTCTTGGCTCTCTCCGGTCCAGATCTCTAGAACTGGCCCCTTAAATACAGGTTTTTGTTGCTGAGATATGAGTGAAACCAGCTAGTTTGTCAACACTGAAGACCTGGGACAGACCCCTGGATGTGGGAAGGACCCTCCAGCCTATATCTCGTTTCTTGATTTTCCCCACACACACTCCCAGTCCCGCCCAAGCAGGCCTGCCAGGCACATGCCCCATCTGGCACAGGCCTGCATTCTTGTCACGCCATCCTGGGCCTCAGGCTGCCTGGGAGGGGAGATGCTCACATTTGCACAGGCTCCATAGACTGGTTGGCACAAGCAGACCTGGGTTCCGGAAGTCTTGGCATCTCGTTGCCCACCCCCCTGGGGGATGGGCAGAGGGTGTGGGATCCCTGCTTTTAGCAAAAGCAATTAGACTAAGTGGGCAGGATGAAGGAAGGGGCTCCTCCACCCAGGATCTTACATAGTTGTTGTGAGCAGGAGTCTGACCCATGGAATCTGACCCAGGAAGTTCCAGGGCCTGAGCAAAGGATTGGCCCCAGGTTGGCTTTTGCTGGTGGGTCAGGCTCCATGCCCTAACCTGCCCTCCTGTGAAGGGTTGGCAGGTGGTAGAGGAGCTGCGGCCATAGACTTTTCCAGGGGGTTTCTTGCCCAGTTGAGCTCATCTGCTCCTTCCCACCCTTACTGGCCAGGAACCCGCCCTCTCTCTAGACTGCCCTAGCACCTAGAAGTGGAGGCAGGCAGAGAAGAGAGCCAGGATCCAGACATTTTGGAGAATCTGGCCTTGAGGGTCTTCCAAGAGCATTCTCTAGGTGCTGTGTGGGCACTCAGTCCCACTCCTGCCACTTGCCTCCAGCCACTGGCGATTCAACGGCCCTTCTCCCAGGAAAAGACACCTCAGGGAACCTGCTCTGTGACTGTCACGCCCATCCCCTGACCTGAGACCGAGGGACACTCCAGTCGCTCTGTGATCCGTACTCCACCCTGGGAGCCGTGTGTATCATCAAGAACTGTCCCATTGGCTTCTAGTGGCCCGCGGCTGTGTTCTGTGACTGTTGTATTGGAGGATAATTAGAAACATGACTTTTACACTTGTGTGTGGCTCCGTGATAGGGGGGCGGAGGTAGTCTGACTCCGTGTGCTTGCTCGACTCTAGGACGAGGGCCCTGTGGATCTAGACTAGACATTCTGTATCTGGGAGTGGCAGATGTTGCCTGGATGGGAATGGGACAGGGTCCCAGGATGGCGGCCCTCTGGGTCCCTGGCACAGTTGGGGTGAGCCACCTATACTATCGGGCGCTTCGTTTACCTTGCTGCAAAGTAGAATGGGTTTCTGCGGACTGCCAACTCATGCGCCCTGCCTTCACTGGTTCATCCCTCCTCAGCCACATTCCTGCACCGTAGCCTTGAGCCTTGGTCCCAGCTCGAGCTATCCAAAAATGTCACCATCTTTTTTTTTTTCCCTTGAGCCTCCTGCCCCAAGGTCTCCACGGTAATCTCCGTCCCTGCCCCAACACTCACCCCGGAGGACCCACCGTGACCGCTCGCACTACCTGCCTCTCGCCTTCTCACCTGCACGAGCCTCACGGGCACTGCCACTGCCACGCGGCACCTGTCATTTGACAGAGAGGGCAGCCAAAGCTCAGGGAGTGGCATGGTCCATCCCAAGTTACACAGGCAGCTTGGTGTCCTGCAGGGCCAGAAACACAGGAATGAGATCAAGACCTGGACTAAATCCGAGTTACACTTCTCCCCACGTAGGAATCCTAGTTGTCTATAAAATACAAACAGTGTATGCAGTCACAAGATCATTGTGAGAAAACAGTTGGAGAAACAACTGAAGCAACAACATACCCATCTCCTTATTCTGACCCATGTTGCCCCGGGGCTGGATCGCAGGGGCCACCGCCCCCAGCTTGTGCTCGTGGAACATGCTTGTCCGTGTGCCCACCTCTCCCCTTCCCCCTTAAGTCTTCACACACCCCTACCTCTGCCTCCTGTTGGGGGGCCCCTCCTGGCCTGGGAGGGGCGAGTCCAGCAGTGATTGAGAGGCCGGGAAGGGGAAGGGGGAGTGTTCTGCCTCCTCTTGGCCCCAGTCAGGATATGGCCGCTCTGGGCCCAGCCCTGACCCGCTGGGTGGAAACAGGAAATGTGTGAGACTTGGTGTGCACTGGGTCTCTGTGCCTGGCTCCACAGCTGATAAGGGCCATTGTGTGGCCACCGGGGATGAGCCTGCCCTAGATAGATGTGCTTCTCAGAGGAAGGAAGGAAGCTTTGCTGGCCTTTCCTGGGCGGGGGGATGCTGTGGGGAGGGAAGGAAAGGGTGCCCCAGGGGAAGGTGCTCAACCAGGGGGCTGTCAGGGCCGGCACCGGCCCACTGGACTCCCCCCGCCCTTCCCAGGCCAGTGTCTCCCTCTGGAAAGGTCACTTTTCCTCATCCTCTTCCCCTTCTTACTTCCTATAAGGAACGGCTAAAGACCTGAGGGCTCAGTCCCAGGCCAGGAAAGTGTCAGCAGTGATTTAGCAACAATAAAGATAGGAAACAGGAACATTGGGGGTGAGGGGCCCCTGAGGGTACTATGGAAAAGTAAGAAGCCAACAAGGCTAAGGCCGCCCGGATCCAGGGAGTCTAGTCCTCCCAACCATTAAAGGCTCTGGAGGAGCCTGGCTGAGACCGGGGCCTCCTCCCAGTCCCTTCCTGCCTCGCCAGCTAAACTCTGCCCAACATGGCCAGCCCCAGAAGCTCTGGCCTCTCAAACCCAAGGGGCTCACCTGCTGCTGTGGAGGGAAGGAGGCAAGCTGGGGAGACAGGCTGGAGGGGCAGTGCCTACTTGCAGATCTTGTTGGCTTCGGATAGGATGTGCCTTCTGGTCTGGGGAGCACTGCTCTTCAGCTGACACCAGTGAGTGGCAGCAGGAGAGGCCTAGCCACAGAGCTGTTTGGGGGGAAAGACCTCCTACCTTTTGACCTGGAGGCCAGGGTCCCCCACGAGTGAGTGGCTGCATCAGCCTCTCTGGTTACCTGGGACAACAGGCATTTCCTCAGTCCCTCAGCCCCTCCTCTTCCTGCCCCAACCCACTGGGCCAAGAGGCCTCCCAATCAGACCTGGGCTGCTCCAGCTGTGTCCTGAGGCGCTGGACCAGACACATCCCCTGGGGCTGGAGTTGAAGCTGAACCAAGTGGCCATCCCAGTGTGAGACCAGACTCCTGGCTCAGGGAGCAGCCGGAGCCAGTGGGCGGGCGGGTTGTTGCTCAGTGGCCCCGTCGCTCAGCACGCACCGTGGCTCTCCATCGGCGTGATGGCACTGCAAGTGGAGCTGATCCCCACCGGGGAGATCATCCGTGTGGTTCACCCCCACAGACCCTGCAAGCTCGTAAGCCGGGATGCTCTTGGGGGGGGGGGGAGAAAGGGTGGCAATATCTTCCCAGGGCCCAGCAGCTCCCTCAAGCAGACCCCTCAGGAAAGAGGTGAGCAGTGGGGAGGGGTTCTGACCCTTGGTGGCACAGGAACAGACTGGCCAAGAAGGGATAAATGGAAGGAAGGGGTAAGAGTTTAAGCGCCTCTAAGAGCAGGATTTTTCAAAGCAGGGATCTGGGTTTGAATCCCTTCTCCTCCAGCTTCCTGGTCCTCCCTAGGCTGGACTAAGAACTGGGCATAACATGTAGGTGACAGGACTGCTCTGAGGCCAAGGGACTGGTGGTGGTGGTAAAGCTCCAGACGCATAGTACAGGCTGGGTGCATGCGTCCCCTCTCTTCTGGCCCAAAGAACTAGGACTGGCCAGCTCAGAGCGGTAGCTTGAGCAGGGAAGGAGGGGCGAGGGAGACAGTCACAAATGGGGAAGAACCGACTTGGCCTGGCAAAAGTGGGGCGAGTTAGGGGTCAGGGGGAGAGCGTCGGGTTTGCTCTGAGGATGCAAAGGGGCCCTAGGATGAGGAGACGCAACCTTCCACCCAACACTGCAGCGAGGGGGCCGGGTGTGGAGGAGGGAGGGAGGGAGGGAGGGTGTGTGTGTGTGTAGGAGGGAGGGAGTGTGTGTGTGTTTCTGTGCGTGTAGGGAGGGAGTGTGTGTGTGTATGTCTGCGTGTGTGTGACCGTGACGCGCCGCGTCCCGGGAGCTGGTTGCACAGTGAGCGGCACCAAGTCTCCGCGGACTCCGGCGGGGGCCGAGGCCAGGGCCCGGCCGGGGCGGGGCCGGAGGGTTCGCGCGCGCGCGCGCCCGGGCCTGGGCCCTGCCGGGGATGACGACAGGCAGCAGCCCGGCCCCGGGCGGGCCCTGGGCGGGGAGAGCGTGCCGGGGCCGCGGACTCCGGAGCCGGCCACGCCGCCCAGCCTGGCCCCCGCCTGCGCACCCGAAGAGCCGAGCCGGTGGGTACGCGGGGCGCGGGCGCGGGGCGGGCAGCAGCCGCGTGGTCCCGGGAGGACTCCGCTGGCGGGCGGGAAGGGGAAAAGGGCAGGCGGCCGGGCGCCAAGGCCCGGAGCTGCGGTGAGGGAGGCGGGGGTCGCCGGTCCGGAGATCGCTGGGGCCGAGGGTCGGCACCGGCCCCGCCTATGCGGCTCCCAGAACTCGGCCTCGTGGTGACTTAGATTACTTGCGGGTAACGTTGGGGGGGGGGGAGGGAGGCGGCTGGGGTCGCAGGACCCAGGCACCCTGTGCGCCCTTTGGGCCCCTGCAACAGCCAGGCTCTGCCTCTGGGTTCCGGAGAGGCCGCCTGCGCCCCGCCCCTTCCCGTACTCCGCCCCCACCCCACCCCCCACCCCCCGGGCCCTGCAGCGCCAGTTTACCCGCGCGTCTGGGAGCCTGTGAGTGCGGCGGCCAGGGTCTCCGAGATGAATGAGAGAATGAATGGTTGGCCCACGGCCTTGTTCAACTCCCGGCACGCTCTGGGCTTTGTGATTCATTCATTCGTACAGGCATCCACGAGGGGTTCCTGAGCCCCTACTGTGTGCGCCCTGGGTGTACGCCCCGGGAGCAGTCTCTTGGGAGAAACTGACAAGAAAACCGGCAATTAGAGTGTGATGCGATAAGGGGGGGGGCTTTGTATTGGGGGAGGCAGGAAGGGGTTCTGGAGGAGGCGAAACCTGAGCTGAGCGTTCAAGGATGACTAAGAGTCAGTCAAGTGGGGAGAAGGAGGGTGAGCAGGACCGAGGAAGCTGCAGGTGCAAAGGCAAGAAACTTCGGGAGAGAGCCACGTGTGACAGGGGCGAGAGCAGTTCCTTCTGGCTGTGTGTGGTGCAGAAGGAGGCATGGGGAGAGAAGGGACTGGAGAGGGCCACCCCTGGAGTCACACAAGAACACAGGCACACTGGGGTAAACCGAGGACAGACGGGACTGCTAGAGTCTATATGCAGGCACCTGGCAAGAAGCAGTGGGTGTGAAGAATGGGCTTGGCCCTATAAACTTTCACTCTATTAACATAAGATGTTAATTGATCAGATATGCATTTGTAAATACTACAGGCTGTTGTGGGAAAATGGATTGGAGGGAGGAAGGTGGATTGGAGGGAGGGAGGCAGAGAGGGCAGTTTGGAGGTTGCTGCCTGATCCAGGAGCAGAAGAGTGAAGGGGGAGCAGAGGGAAGATTTTCGCATGTGGTGACTCCTTGGTGTGAGCAATGGAGAGAGGGGAACAGGCTTTTTGATGCCAGATGGTGGCGACTATCTGTAGGTGCCCCCCCTCCTTTCTACATATAGGATATTGAACGAGGAGGAGAGGTCAGGAGGCAAGGTGCTCTGTTTACTTCTGCTGGACCCCAAGGCGGAGGTGTCTGGCAGCCCAAAGGTTCCTAGTTCTAGAGCTAGAGCGTATAGCCCTTGAAGGGGCCCTGTGAGCAATCAGGTAGAGAGCCCTTTAGTCCCCACTTTTCACCTCCACTGCCCCTCACAACAGTTCCCTAGAGTCTGGAATAGTCCTTGGTGGGGCAGGCTGGGCCCAGTCCTAAGATAAGACATATTTGATAAATATAAATTGGGCACCTGTTTTGTGCCCAGTACTACCCTGTGGGGGAGATAGGCTATGGTTCTTTCTGCTTCTCCAAGAGGCATGAGGCTGCCGCAGTGGAAATCAGCTTTTAGAAAAATCGGGGGGTCCGCAGAATGCCCTCTCCAGAGCTGCATGGTCCTTTGAGGCCCTTTGAACATTTGAGGCTGCCCACTGCCTTGCCCATGCCTCCAGGCCAGAGGGCACCTGGCTTACACTAGGTAAAGGGCACTGGATGACCAGGTCGGCTGGGTCTGCCCCATCCCTGCCTTTACAAGAAACAACACAGGTGGGAGGAGACCCAGAGGTACTCTTGGGAAATAACTCCTGGGTCACTCATGTGACCATCGCTTCTCCCCAGCCTGCAGCCAGCCCCTAGGTTCGGTTCCATGCTCAGGCCCAAAGACAGTGCCCACTTCCTAGCTGCTACTCCTAAGGCCTACATGTCAATAGTCACACAACACCGACAGGGCACTGCAGTCACGGGGTTACTGAGGAAGGTCCCAGCCTGGCGGCGTAGCGACTTAACCTTTACCGAGAAGCGGAAGCCTGGAAATCCACCAGCCTCTTTCTCCCGTCCGGCAGCCCTACAGAAGCAGTGAATGCTGGAGTTCCCTGTTCCAATCCCACCCCTCCTTCTAGTCCTGGGATCCTGAGCAAGTCACGCCGTTGCCCAGCCTCAGTTTCCCCGCCTGTAGGATGGGGGTAATAGCACGGAGCTCATGACTTGGCTTCAGGGAGTTGAAGGGAATACCGTAAGACAGCGCTGAGAATGCAGGAAGCGCCCGGCGCGGCAGCCTTGGTCGCCGTGTCTTTCACAGCCCCCCCCCCCGCCCCGCCCCGCCCCGGGGACTGACGCTCCGGTCCAGTGAGGCGGAGCGGGCGTGGGCTGGAGCCGGGGCTAGGGCCGCCCCTCAGTCCCTCCCGGCTGCAAAGACGCCCCCTCCTTCCGCCGCTGGGCGGCGGCTGTAGGGGCGCCGGCGGGCATCCCGGGAATGCGGCGGCGCCGCTCGGGGTGTGTGGGGGGGTGGCCGGCAGGACCCCTCCGCACGCGGATTCCCCTCATTCCAGCCGCTTGACGAGGCAGCGGGCGGGGCGGGCTCTGCGGTCGCGAAGCCCCGCCCGCTCTCAGCTCCTCCGCTCCCGCCCGCTAGCGGCCGCAGTGCCAGCCCTGTGCCCCCCTTACCGCAGAGGGGCTGTGCTGTGGTGGGGCCTCGCTCGACCTCGTTCCCCCCAGTCCCCTAAGGCACTTTCCGCCCTGCGTGGGCTGCAGGCAGAGTCCCCCTTACCGCTCTCTTCTAGATTTTAAACCTGGGGGCACCGCGGAGGGCGCCCCCTTCCTCCCTGAGCCCGCCTCCGCTGGTGGCGTTTAGTACCACCCCCTTCCGCTCCCACCCATCTCCCAGCTGCGCACCCAGTCCCCTCGCCCCTGCAGAAGGCCCCATCTCCCAGCTGGTGCCCTCCCCATCCCCCCGCGGAGTCCCCCGGGCCGCGGCTTCGGCAGGGCTGTTGCTCTCGAGGTAATGAGCCTCCCCAAGAGGCTGCAGCCCGCACCTGCCGCAGCCTCACCCCCTCTCCGGGGAGCCTGGGTTGGAGGGAGGGCCGCGCTGGGGCTTTGGGTCCCGACTCTGCCTGCCCCACCCCCCCACCCCCACCCCCCGCCCTGCGCTAGGACAAGTCAATGTCCGCTCCGTACTGCGCCTCAGGTTCCTTTACCTGTCAGGTGGGGAACAGGTGAGGTTCTCGAGAGCTCTTTGTAAGTGGCAGACACACCTGAGGGGCTTTCCCCACTAGATAAGAAGTGTGTCTGGTCTGGCCCGGGGCCTGGCTCTTAGTAGGTCTGTCCCAAACATGTGCAGAATGAATGCCAGGCCAAGAGAGGGAAGTGCTTATTGAGAGACTGGGAAGTGCCTTAGCGCTTTTATCTTAGCCTTCTCAACCATCGTTTTAGGCAGATATTAGTCACATTTTAAGGATGAAGAGGAGGTTCTAAGAAGTCGAATGACTTGCTCCCAGTCATACTGCTTGTAAGAAATAGCCCAGTCTTTTGCAAACATCAAAGGCTTTTAGCCATCACCACCTCCACAAGCGGTGGGATCTAAGCTGGAGTTCACTCCTTAAGCGCTTCCAAGATCCCAGTGAGGGTGCGGCTGCTCGGGCTGGTATGGGAGAAGGAGGGTGTCCTGGGGGATCCAGAGGGACAAGAGAGGGAGGCTCCCTCCAGAGGGGGAAGAGAGTTGAGGAGCCCCTGAGGCACAGAGGCCCTAGATGGGGTGTCTGGGATAGGGGAGAAGGGTATAGGCCCCAAATGCTGGAAGTCGGACGTACATTTTCCAGATGGGAGAATGAGACCTCCATAGGGGCCGGACACAGAACGCGTTCGGCGAAGACTCCCTGTGGCCGTCCCTGTCCCTTGGGTGCTCGCTCCGTGCTGATTGGGAAACCTAAAGAGATTTTCTTGGGGCTTAAAGACACAGGGTCACCCCCCAGAGAGTATATAGGGGTGGACAGTGTCCCGCACCGAGGCTCCGCCCGCCTGGGCGCGCCGGCCGTATTTGGACATTTCGATCTATTTTTAACTTTCCCGGGACTCGAGGTTGGGGTGAGGGGGGAGGGAAATCCTGCTTCCTCCAGGATCCACGGGTCTCAACCCTCGTCGCGCGCCTGGCCTGGTGCGTAGTGTAGACACGGCCCGGAAGTGAGTTCCGGGTCCGTGTAGACGCGGCGGCCGCGCGGGTTCCGGGCCCCACCCTGGAACCAACGACGTCCCTCCTGGAAAACCTGACTCAGGCGGAGCCCCTGCCTGGCGGGGAGCCCCGCCCCCCTCCACCCCCGCACCGAGATCCCCCGTAGTTCCTCCCCCACCCCCACCAGCTGGACAGGGACCCCCGAGTCCGAGCCTCGAGGGAGGCGGGGTCGGCTGGGGAGTCCCGCGCTCCTGAGGCTCGCGGAGGGGGCGGTGCGGGGGGCGGGCCGGCCCCTCCCTCGCTGACGCCGCCGCCGCCGCCGCCGCCGCGGAGCCCCGGACGGAGAGCACGGGCGGCGGAGCAGGGCGCCAGGCCGGCGTGGCAGGATGCGCTACCGGGCGTCGGTGAGCGGAGGTGGCGGGCAGGGCGGGGGGTCCCGGGCGTCCCTCTGTGCCTCGCGGCGCCGCCTCTGCCCCGCCAGGAAGCGGGCGCGGCCCAGGAATTTCGGGTGGAAAAACGTCCCGGAAAGTTGCAGGGGGAAGAGGCAGAAGCAGGGAGGGCCGCGGAGCGCTCGGACCCGGGGCCAGGCCAGGAGCCCTCGGGGAGGGCTGAGAGCACAGAGACCCGTCACCCAGAGGGCAAGGGGGCGGGAGCTTCGGCCAGATTTGGCAGCAGCTTCGGAACAGGATGGGGGTGGGGGTGGGGGTGGGGTGGGGGAAACGGGGAGGGACAAGCCTGGGGAGGCAGGCCAGACCCAGAGGGGTGCCCCACACCAGAAATCTGGGTGCTCTGTGGTTGGAGGCGAATTGGCCTCTGTGGGATCTTCGCCCCTTCCCACCACTGCCACCTTGCTTTTCTCCGACCCTTGACATTCTTAGTGTCGATTTCCTAAAGCCCCCTGCCCCCCCCCCGTTTGAAGAGTGTGGCGTGGGTGGGGCGAGGGCCTCCTTGGGCCTGTATGCTCTGGAGGCAGCTGGGCTTTCCGTGGTAAAACCCCCACCCCCTTGAGGCTTCTGGGGCTCTCAGGAGGAGAGTGTCTGGGGAGTTTGGCAGCTGGAGGAGAGGGTGTGGCCCAGCTATGAGAAGGAGCCCCCCCCCAACTTCTGGGGTGAGTGTCCAGCCCAGCTGGGATGGGAGGCCCCCTGGAGGGGGAAATCCTCCTCCTGTGGTCTGGAGGTGGCCTCTTGCTTGGTCCCTAGACTCTCTCCCCCTGGAGAATTTGCCGGGTGCGGGTGGCAGAGACAGCCCCACCCGGCCTGCAGAATTCACTCTAAGCCATTTGTCCTCCAAAGCACCTGTCACACATGGTCCAGAGCTAAGGGACCTGAGGTCACCTGGTCTAACTCAACTCCTCCTCCTTGAGGAGGAAGCAACTCAGAGAGAGAAGGGGATTTGTCCAAGGTCAACAGAGCATTCTTCTGATTTTCCCACGGAGTTTCTTCTCATGACCCCTTTTTCTCTACACAAAAGCAGCGCCTGCTGGGATTCAGTGGCCTTACTTCACATGTCCTCTGGATCTTCCGTGCCCCAGGGTCTTGTGTCCGGGTCCCATGTGTCCCACCTGGTCTCCGCTCTATGTGACCCATGTCCTCAGCGTTCCATGTGCCTTCCACAGCGTTCCACAGCTTACTGGGACTCAGGCCCCCTGTACCCAGCACGGTGTGTCTCGGGTGTTCTCTGAGTCCCGATTGCCCTTTGAGTCCCACAGGCTGAGGTGGAGAAGCGGCCTTGCCTTACCCTGCTGGCTCTGACCCTCTCCCGTGGTGCGTTCCCCGCAGGCCCTGGGCAGTGACGGGGTGCGGGTAACCATGGAGAGTGCCCTGACCGCCCGCGACCGGGTGGGGGTACAGGATTTCGTGCTTCTGGAGAACTTCACCAGTGAGGCCGCCTTCATCGAGAACCTGCGGCGACGGTTCCGGGAGAATCTCATCTATGTGAGGCCCAAGCGGAAGAGGCGGGGGCGGTGGTGCTGGGCGGGCACAGACACAGGGCGGAGGGGGAAAGAGGTCTCGGGAGCCTCCGGGAGAGACTTCTGACCCTCCTCCCCCAACCCCCAGACCTATATCGGCCCCGTCCTGGTCTCTGTCAACCCCTACCGGGACCTGCAGATCTACAGCCGGCAGCACATGGAGCGTTACCGGGGTGTCAGCTTCTACGAGGTGCCACCCCACCTGTGAGTGACCCCCCCATCTCCACCTAAGATGACCCCACACAACCCTCGTTCTAAATATCCCTGATCTCCCACGTGGGATGAACCATTATTTACATCCGTGAGGGATGCCACAGTCCCTCACCCTAGAGTGACCCTGATCCCCTCTTGAGATGAGTTTCTCAGCCCCATCGGGGTGGGACCTCCCCAGCCCCCACCCCAACTCTCACTCCTAGCTCCTTCCCCCCCAGCTCTACCTGGGTCTGGCCCCCCAACCCTAGTGACTCTCTGACCCCCACCTCTGAGGGACCTCTCGACCCCACCTGTGAGTGACCCCAACCTCTACCTGAATGACCTCCAGGACCCCTACTCCTAAGCGAGCTCCTCAGTCCTCCATCTGAAAGCGCTAGTGATCCCTGTCTTCAACTGTGAAGGACCGCCCTTGACCCACGCCCTGGAGGGTCCCCCCATCTCCACCCACAAGCCGACTCCCCTTCCTATCTTGCCCCCCCCACCCCCTGGAGCTCCTCTAACGAGCCTCTGCCCTAGGTTTGCGGTGGCCGACACTGTGTACCGGGCACTGCGCACGGAGCGCCGGGATCAGGCGGTGATGATCTCCGGGGAGAGCGGGGCAGGCAAGACAGAGGCCACCAAGCGGCTGCTTCAGTTCTACGCTGAGACCTGCCCAGCCCCGGAGAGGGGGGGTGCTGTGCGGGACCGGCTGCTGCAGAGCAACCCCGTGCTGGAGGTGAGGGGACAGCAGCGTCTGCGGGGCGGGCGGGGCAGGGAGAGAATCCCGGACACCCTCACACCCCCTCCTCCGCTCCTAGGCCTTTGGAAATGCCAAGACCCTCCGGAACGATAACTCCAGCAGGTTTGGGAAGTACATGGATGTGCAGTTTGACTTCAAGGTACCCGTGGACGTGTCAGGGCAGGGGGAGTGGCAATCCCATTTGGTAGGCGCCCACTTGCCAGGTCTTTGTACTAGCCAATCTTTATTGAGCGCCTGCTGTGTGCTAGGTGCTGTTCCAAGTGCTGGTGGTACAGCAGTGAAACAAAACAGACAAAAATCCTGCCTCCAGAGACATAAACATTAAACAGAAAAATGTAATTTAGGTGACAAGTACCATGGCAAAAAATAAAATGAGGTAAGGGTTGGGGGGGGTTGCTATTTTTAAATAAGGCAGGTAGGGTAGGCCTCACTGAGAAGGTGGTATTTGGTAAAAGCTTGATGGAGGCAGGGGAGCAAACTGGCAGATAACCTGGGGGAGAGCCCAGGCAGAGGGAGTAGCCAGTGCAAAGCCCTGGGGTTGGGAGTGTTTGGTGTATTAAAGGACAGCAAGGAGGCCAGTGAGCAAGGCACCAAGGAATAGGAGAGGAGGCCAGCTGGTACAGGCACTTCTCGGTCTTTGTAAGAACTTGTTTTAAAACTCTGAGTAGAGGGGCACTTGGCGGGCTCAGTCGTTTAAGTGCCCGACTCTTGATTTCAGCTCAGGTTATGATTTTAGGGTCATGAGAGCAAGCCCTGCATTAGGCTCTGGGCTCAGCGGGGAGTCTGCTCGAGATTCTCTCTTTCGTTCTCCCTCTCTCTCAAAAAAGCCAAACAAACAACAAAAAAACCCACAAAAACGAAACTCTGAGTAGATGTTAACGAACTTGAATTTAAATAAAAACTTGGGGGGCGCCTGGGTGGCTCAGTGGGTTAAAGCCTCTGCCTTCAGCTCAGGTCATGATCTCAGGGTCCTGGGATCGAGCCCCGCATCGGGCTCTCTGCTCAGCGGGGAGCCTGCTTCCCCCTCTCCCTCTGCCTGCCTCTCTGCCTCCTTGTGATCTCTTTCTGTCTGTCTCTCAAATAAATAAATAAAATCTTTAAAAATAATAAATAAGAACTCGAAATTAAGAAACAAACAAAAAACTCTGAGTAGAAGGGGAGCCATTGGAGGGTTTGGAACAGAAGCGTGTTATGATGTGGCTTTTCTCTCAGACAGATCCCCGTGGGGCTTTGTTGAGAGTAGATGGCATAGGAGAAGCAGGCCGAGCAGGGAAGCCCGTTAGGAAGCTGATGATTATTACGTCGAGGTGACAGGTGACATGACTGAGACCAGTGTGGCAGCATTGTAGGCTCTGGATGTTTTGAGGGTGACGGCAATAGGATTGGCTGTGTGACTAGACATGAGGTTAGGGCTTCCCAGGGGATGGCAAATTTGCTGACCCGCAGACCTAGAGGGGCAGAGTGGCCAGCGGCTAAGATGGGAAGCGAGGAGCTAGTCTGAGGAGGGGGGCACCAGGAGTTCAGTGCCAGGCCCGTGGGTGTGGGCTGCCCGTCGGACAGCCAAGGGGAGCGGCCCGGTCGATGGGGCTGCCTGCCCCCATTTCTTAGATGGAACACTGAGGCCAGAGGGTGTGGCCGTGCAGCTAGTGGCCGCGCTGGAATCAGAGGCCAGGAGTGCCGAGGAAGGAGGGGAAGCCGGGGCTCCCCCCCAGGCTCCCTAGACAGTCGCCACGTCCTGCCCTGCCCACAGGGTGCGCCTGTCGGTGGCCACATCCTCAGTTACCTCCTGGAGAAGTCCCGGGTGGTGCACCAGAACCACGGCGAGAGGAACTTCCACGTCTTCTACCAGCTGCTGGAAGGCGGCGAGGAGGAGATGCTGCGCAGGCTGGGCTTGGAACGGAACCCCCAGAGCTACCTGTACCTGGTGAAGGTGCGGAGCAGGCGGGCAGGGCGCGCGCCCCCCCAGGGCGCGCTGCACCGTGGCCGGTAACCCCGCTCTGCCCTTCCCCCCAGGGCCAGTGCGCCAAAGTCTCCTCCATCAACGACAAGAGTGACTGGAAGGTGGTCAGGAAGGCTCTCACAGTCATCGACTTCACTGAGGAGGAGGTCGAGGTGAGACCTGTGCTGGGGACCTTCCCTTTCCTCCCCCTACACCCTGAAAATCTCAGCCCCCTTCCACGGCCCATTGCTTCTCTCACACACTGCCCCCCCCCAGCCCCCACTCCGGCAGTGGCCCTCATGCGCTCTCTGCCCTCCTGTGGCTCCCCCCCCCACGTGCCCCCCCTTCCCTGTTCGCCCAGGACCTGCTCAGCATCGTGGCCAGCGTCCTGCATTTGGGCAATATCCACTTTGCCGCCGACGAGGAGAGCAATGCCCAGGTCACCACCGAGAACCAGCTCAAGTACCTGACCCGGGTGAGTGGGCTGGGGAAGGGCCGAGGGCAGGGCAGGCGGGGGCCAGGCGGCGTGTGCGCTCACCGTGCCCACCCCCGCCCCTGGCAGCTGCTCGGCGTGGACGGCCCGACGTTGCGGGAGGCCCTGACACACAGGAAGATTATCGCCAAGGGAGAGGAGGTGAGGCCAGGCCTCTGTCTCAGAGCTGGGGGGTGGAGGGTGCGGGTGTTCCCAGGCCTCTTCTGAGACTCCCGCCTCCGGGAATGAGGCCTCTGGTCCCTGCTGGGCCCACTGTGGCCTCCCCTGGTGTCCCCCACCTGCCAGGCTCACCGGGGGCCGGGAGGACAGAGCGGTCGCGGGTTTCTAGTGTTGAGCCCGAACGCATAGAGGAAGGGGGATGGAAAGGGGTCCACGGCCTTCCTCTCCCGTCTCACTTTGGCCGGCAGCTCCTGAGCCCGCTGAACCTGGAGCAGGCCGCGTACGCGCGAGACGCTCTTGCCAAGGCCGTGTACAGTCGCACATTTACCTGGCTGGTCAGGAAGATCAACAGGTCGCTGGCCTCCAAGGTGAGGGCCTGGCCCGGGGCGGCTTCCAGAGCAGCAGGGAGGCCTGGGGCTGGGAGCCGTCAAACACCGGGACCCACGCTCTTGGCCCTAGGACGCTGAGAGCCCCAGCTGGCGGAGCACCACGGTCCTTGGGCTCCTGGACATTTACGGCTTTGAAGTGTTTCAGCATAACAGGTCAGTACCCCCTTTCCCCGGCGCCTGTCTCCTCCTGTGTGCCCTGTCCTGGTCCCTCCCCTCGTCCCCCTGCCTCGTGTTCCCGACAGTCCCCCAGCCACCTCGGCTCCTGCTCTGTGTGTCTTCCCTTAGCTGCTCGGAGGCCTTGTCCAGTCTCTCCGTTGCTCCCGGTCCTTTGTCTCCCTTGATCTAACCGTGCGCTCTTCTGTTTCCCCTGCAGCTTTGAGCAGTTCTGCATCAATTACTGCAACGAGAAGCTGCAGCAGCTCTTCATCGAGCTCACCCTCAAGTCGGAACAGGAGGAGTATGAGGCAGAGGGCATCGCGGTGGGTGCGAGCCTGCGGGTGTCCCTGGGACACCACATAGGAAGCCAGGCACTGGGGGCTCCTGGAAGAAGTACTAGGACCCCACGATGATGCCTTCCTTCCCTTTTGCCCCTCAGTGGGAGCCCGTCCAGTATTTCAACAATAAGATCATCTGTGACCTGGTGGAGGAGAAGTTCAAGGGCATCATCTCCATTTTGGTGAGTCCTCTGCTCCTCCAAGGCCTCATGCCGGAGGCTGGGTGGGAGGCTGCTGCTCCCTGCCCCATTCTCTTAGGCGTGTCCACAGCAGTCCCAAGCTCGGTGTTGAGCCTGGACAGGGCAGGGCTGTGCGTGGAGGGTGAAGTGAGGGACTGGCCTTTTCTGGAAGGCTCCCTACGAGCTGCCCGGTCCCCTGCGTCTGTGCTTCCTGGCACGCTGCCCCTGAGTCTCCCGTGCTCTCCAGCTCCTTCCCTGATACATCCCTCGCCCTCTGCCACACCCTCCAGGATGAGGAATGTCTGCGCCCCGGGGAGGCCACGGATCTGACCTTCCTGGAGAAGCTGGAGGACACGATCAAGCAGCACCCACACTTCCTGACGTAAGCGGGGTGGCAGCACAGCCTAGGGACGAGGGCCCCCTGGGGGCGGAGCCTGTGAAGCATGAGATCCCCCCCAGTCCTAAACCACCGGCCACAAGGAGATGACCAAGGGAGGTGTAAGTTGAGGACGGGCACACAAAGCCACAGCCCAGACATCCCCAAAGTGAGAAGCTAAGAGGAGCGTGGCTCCCTCTTGATTCCCGTTTGAGAGGGAAACTTGCTGCGATTTTTTAGTTGCTCGGAACGCTCTCTCTGCTTTCCTGAGGCTCCGAGAGGCGAAGCCCTTTGCCCAAGGTTATCGCGTACTTAGTAAGCCGCAGAGCTCGGAGCCTGGAGCCGTGGGATGCCAAAGCCCCGAACATTTTTTGCTTAATCGTATCTGCAAAACCGTTTTCGGATTGCAAACATAATGCTGCTCATCAGAGAAAAGTTGGAATGTGTGCGAAAGCCGCTGGTTATCCTGTCGCCCAGAGGTCATCGCTCTTAACAATTTGAGGCATTTCCTTCCGCCTTTTTCTATATATATATATTTTTTTCCTTAATAGCTGAGAACTTATTGTGTATAAGGTTCAGGATCATGTTATATCCTGAGTATCTTCCCGTATCATCAAACCGAAAAATTTCCTCAAAACACTTCCTCCAGTGGCTCCAACTCACGGATCCTCCACTGCTTTCCCCCAGCCTCTGGGGGCCCCTGGCCAGCCTCCAGCTTTCTGCTGAGTAACAAGGCCGCCACAAACATCTTTGTGCCTTAAATCTCTGCCTGTGTCTCTCTGGTTAGTTGCTTGGAATAGTCCTTAAAAGTACACAGTGGGTTAAAGGACAGAAACATGCTTAAGGCTTAAGTGATCTTTGGGGCAGATTTCATTATTTTTTTTTTTAAAGATTTTATTTATTTATTTGACAGAAAGAGATCACAAGTAGGCAGAGAGGCAGGCAGAGGGAGAGGGGGAAGCAGGCTCCCCACTGAGCAGAGATCCGACGCGGGGCTCGATCCCAAGACCCTGAGACCACAACCCAAGCCGAAGGCAGAGGCTCAACCCACTGAGCCACCCAGGCGCCCCTGGGGCAGATTTCATTCTTAAAATGTAGTGGGCAGCACTCAGTGCTCTGAACAGAGTCACACAACAGCCCCAGGCAATGAAAGCAGCCCTCTGCCCAGCGAGCTGCAGCAGTGCGGAGGCCTAGGGCCCGGTCCTGGCACTGTGGAACCCTGGGCAAGGCCGCATGCCTCCCCGAGCCTCCGGGACGGCCTCTGTGCCAGGAGGCTAATGGCTCGGTCCTGTCTCCCGCCTGGAACAGAGGGCTGTGGCTTGGCCCCGGGCATACCTGCTCCTTCCTGGATGCCTGGTTCCTCTCAAGCCTCTTCAGCAGGTAGGGGCACGGCTCAAGCCAGCAATCTGTAGCTTCCTCCCCTTCCCCAGGCACAAGCTGGCTGACCAGCGGACCCGGAAATCTCTGGACCGTGGGGAGTTCCGCCTTCTGCACTATGCTGGAGAGGTGACCTACAGTGTGACCGGTGAGGATTCTGGAGCTGGGTCCCTCCATTGGGCAGGGAGAAGGACTCTCCCTCACTCCGTGTCTGCTCCCCTCTCCCAGGGTTTCTGGATAAAAACAATGACCTTCTCTTCCGGAACCTGAAGGAGGTGAGGAAGACTGGGGAGAGGGATTGGGGTCGGGGCACCGACAGACCCCGCCCCAGAATCCTGCCTGCCCCATGCCCTGACCCTGACACGCCACCCCCGCTGCCCTCACAGACCATGTGCAGCTCTGAAAATCCCATCATGACCCAATGCTTCGACCGGAGTGAGCTCAGCGACAAGAAGCGGCCAGAGACGGTGTGGAGGCTATGGGACCTGAGGGGCGTGTGTGTGTGTGTGCGCGCGTGTGTGCACGTGTGTGTGCGTGGATGCGTGCCTGCGTGAGCCAGGAGCTGGCGGTGTGCACGGGCGCTGCGCGTTCACTGGTACACCTCTGTCTGCGTCTGGGCTGCTGCCCGGGGGCGCGCTTGGCCCCGAGCGCAGACCCACGCGAGCACACCCGAGTCCTTGTGGGAACTTGCCTGTGCGTGGGCGCTGGTGTCCATCCACCCACTCGGCAGACATTTGGATCAGACATTACAAGGCACTTAGGATGCCAAGATGAATTGGTGCTCTTGTGGCAATGTACACAGGGCGCTTTGGAAACTTAGAATAGGGAACAGCAGATTGCCTGGTGCAGGGGGGTGGGGCGGGGGTGGTGGTGGTCAGGGAAAGCTTCCTAGAAGAGGAAGCATCTAAGATAACTTGGGGAGGAGTAGGTGCTTGTCAGAGGGACCTGTGGGAGGGCACTGTAGGCAGCGAGAGGCCCAGCACAGACCAACAGAACCCCCAAAATACCAGGAGATCCACAGGAGAGTGACATCATCGAGGAGAGCAGCTGGGAAGAGCAGGTGCGGCCCGTGGTGCGAGAGATGCTGGGAGAGCTGCAGTGAGCCCCGGGCAGAGGTGTGGCTGTGGGGCATGGCAGGAGCAGGGCCCAGATGCTGTGTCAGAGGCGGAAGCCGTGGAAGGTGCAGGCCAAGACACGCCAGCAGGGAAGGCGTGGAGACCATGGGCGGCTAGCGTCTGACCCCCAGGCCTCTGCTCTCTGCTGTGTACACCACATCTTCCCGCACTGAGAGGACACAGGCACCACTGTCTTGGCCTCTCCAGCAGCTGCGGGTTCATGTTATGCCCCGATCTCCGGCGGCTCCCAGGCAAGCCAGACTCCACTGGTCTAAAATGGGCCCTTGATGGCACAGTGCCTCGGGCCTGTTCCTTCTGTGTCCCTAACTCAAGACAAGGATCACCCTCCACCCAGTCCCACACACCAGAAACCTGGGCAACCTCCATAACTCTTTAGTCTCCTCCATCTCCCTCATCCAGACTGCTGCTGGCTCTTGCCAGTTTCTGCTGCCTGAGTACTTCTCAACTCCTTACCCTCGGCCCTTCCCCATAACCCCTGAGCCAGCCAGCATCCTCCCTGCCCTCCTGGCTTCCTAGCTGTCCTTGCCGCCCACACTCCACATATGCGGTTAGAGATAGTTCAGAATGCAGATCTGTGCCTGCTCTTCCCTCACTCCAGATTCCTCACTGGCTCCCTATTTCCCTCAGGATAAGTCCATCTCCGTAATGTGACTCTTCAGCCCTGTCATGATACTGCCTCTGCCTGCCTCTCTAGTCCCATCTGGCTGACTCCCTGCTTGGGTCCTGGCACTGCTTTTAGCCCCCTGGGTGCATCAAGCTTTTGCGCAGGTTGTGCCTCTGCCCGAATACCTTTATCTCCTCTCTTCCTTCTGGCTATTTCCTACTTATCCTTTAAATCTCAGCCCAAGGGTCATGTCTAGACGGCCGTTCCTGATGCCCCCTACCCCACAGACTGGATTAGTTGGCACTTCTCAATGCTTCTGGAACCCCCAGGCATACACCTCTGTCTTTAGTGGGATTGCAGATCCTTTGAGAAGTCTGCTGCTCTCACAGTCCTGAGACCCTTGAAGGTCCTGCTGAGCAGTGTGCAGAGATAAAGGTTGGCTGCCTAGGAGTAGGATGCATTGTTAAGGAACGTGTCCTTGAAATTCTAGAAAGAGAAAGAGCAGGCATCAAAGGGAAATGTAGAATTGGGGTTTTGGGGAGATCTGAGCAGGGTTTTTATTGATTTTTTTAAGATCATTTTTTTTTAATTTTAAGTAATCTCTACACCCCACTTGGGTTTCGAACCCACAACCCCGAGATCAAGAGTCCTGTGTTCCACCAACTGAGCCAGCCAGGCGCCCCCTGAGCAGGGTTTTTAGATGCAAGTGAGGTCCCTAAGTTGATGTCTCTAGCCCAGTCCAGCCCTTTTCTCTGCTGGGATGGAGGGGAGGCAGAAGGAAGAAAAGCAGGGCGCAAGTGGCTGTGGGAATTGGCACTGCTGAGCTCCAGGAAGGCGCCTCTGCAGGGTTCAGCGGTTCGCCCAGCGAGGGGCAGCTGCGGACATCCGCAGCCTTGGCCAACCTCCCCTTCACCTTGGCTGGCCAGGTTGCCACCCAGTTCAAGATGAGCCTCCTGCAGCTGGTGGAGATCCTCAAGTCCAAGGAGCCCGCCTACGTCCGCTGCATCAAGCCCAATGACGCCAAACAGCCCGGTAAGCCCCTCCCACCCCATAGGCCCCTCCCACCCCGTAGGCCTGTGAGGGCCGGGTCTCCCCTGCAGAGGCGAAGACGGGCAATCCATTGGTGAGGGTCTGCTGACCACCCTGTCACCCCTCCCGCAGGCCGCTTTGACGAGGTGCTGATCCGGCACCAGGTGAAGTACCTGGGGTTGATGGAGAACCTGCGCGTGCGCAGAGCCGGCTTTGCCTATCGCCGCAAATATGAAGCTTTCCTGCAGAGGTAGGGGCACGGCCTGGCTCAGCGCGTGGGAAAGAGGGTAGGAGGCTAGGAGCCTTCTAGATCCTGAGAGCGGGGACAGGGATTCTCAGCCCCATTTCGGAGGCTAGGACACTGAGCTTCTGAGCTGCTGTGGGACGCATGCCAGGGGCCCCTCCGTTCTGCAGGCCTGCTATCAAACTAGGTGAACATAACATCCGCTCCCTTCCCCGCCCCCACCCCGACTCACTCCCAGCCCTGCCTTCACGGAGCTCCTGGTTAGGGGTCCACAGGCAGGCATCCACATGCTTGTCACCAGAGGAGATGGGAAAACCTACGAAGAGGACAGGGTTTCTAATCAGCTCAGAAAGGATACAGGAACGTTATGGTTAGTCTGAGCTAGGGCCTGGGGAGCCAATCTGGTGTGAATTCCATCCCTGCCACTTTCTAACCCTGTGGCCTTAGGCAAGTGAAGATACATCCGTTTCCTCCTCTTTTAAATGGGCGTAGTGACAGAGCGACCTCCCCGGCTTTCCCTGGCCGCGAGTCAGTGGGAGTACCCAGCAGGTGCCGGGGAAAGCTGGCTTGGGCCCCCAGAGGAGGGTACTGGTTGGAATGGGGGCTGGGTGCATCTCTCTGTTCCTCCTGTCCCCAGATACAAGTCACTGTGCCCAGAGACATGGCCCTCATGGGCAGGACGGCCCCAGGACGGAGTGGCTGTGCTAGTCAGGCACCTGGGCTACAAGCCAGAGGAGTACAAGATGGGCAAGTGAGTGGTGCCTGCCCGTCCCCAGTGTTTGGGGGGCCCAGGGGTGGCAAGTGGGGGCTGATCACTGCTGCCCTCTCAGGACCAAGATCTTCATCCGCTTCCCCAAGACCCTGTTTGCCACAGAGGACGCCCTGGAGGTCCGGCGGCAGAGCTTGGGTGAGAGAGAGGCCCCACCTTCCCTGTCCCAGTGGGGTCTGTTCTGGGGAACAGGAGAGGAATCACTGCATTGGGGCCCCGCCTCACCCACATTCAGCTCCCCTCCTCCTTAAGGCTCCAGCCATGCCCCAGGATGCAAACTCTGAGTGAGCTCCCACATTCCTTTGCCTCCTCCTCCTCTCCTTCACGTGTCTATCCTCTCACTCAGTAGCTCTTTGGGCCACTCCCTCATTCATGCCACTCAGTGAGCTCAGGCAGCACCAGGCCCCCAGCTGGTGCCCTTGGGCTCTGGCCAATGGACTTTCTTTCCCAACCACAGCCACGAAGATCCAGGCCACCTGGAGGAGCTTTCACTGGCGGCAGAAATTCCTGCGGGCGAAGCGATCAGGTTCGGGGGGGGGGGGGCGTGAGGGGCCCAGGGGTCTGCAGAAGAGGCGGGGTCTGGGGCTAGGGTGGGCCACCACCACGAGGAGGTCAGGGTCAGCCATCTCGTGGTCTCCACAGCCATCTGCATCCAGTCCTGGTGGCGGGGAACGCTGGGCCGGAGGAAGGCAGCCAAGAGAAAGTGGGCCGCACAGACCATCCGGCGGTGAGCTCCGGGAGCAGCCCCAGGGGTGGCATGGAGCAGGGCACCGGGCGGATGTCGCTGGACTTCTCACCACCGCCCCTCTTGGGCCCCCATCCCCAGGCTCATCCGCGGGTTCATCCTGCGCCACGCACCCCGTTGCCCTGAGAATGCCTTCTTCCTGGACCACGTGCGCACCTCTTTTTTGCTCAACCTGCGGCGGCATCTGCCCCGGAATGTCTTGGACACTTCCTGGCCCACCCCACCGGCTGCCCTGCGTGAGGTCGGTGGCCTTCCCCGCTGACCTTGGGGCCATGAAGGCGCTTGGCGGAGGGCGGGGGGGGGGGCCAATAATCTTGTGGCCAGAGAAGGATCTGGAGGATTCCCCAGGGGAGGGGAACTGGAGCTGGGCCTTGGAGAACGAGCTCTTTTCAGAGTAGGGACTCGGGAATGCAAAGGTTGTCCAGGTGGCGGGGGTGTCGCTTCGGCAGTGGTCCCCCGTAACGGGCATCCGCCAGGTGTCTTCAGAGGGAAGGGAGCCAGGCTGGCCGGATGCCCTGACCTCGCTTGTGCCCCTCAGGCCTCGGAGCTCCTACGGGAGCTGTGCATGAAGAACATGGTGTGGAAGTACTGCCGGAGTATCAGCCCCGAGTGGAAGCAGCAGGTGCGCAGAGCGAGGAGTGGGGCGTGGACCAGCTGGGGGGGGCGGTCAGGGAGGCTGCGGGCACCCCTCGGAGAGCGCTGGCCGGGAAGGAGCACCTTAGCCCTGGATGGGCAGCATGGCCTCAGATGGGTCCTGGGCCCTGTTTGGCCTCGTGTATGAAACCAAGGCTGGAATGGATTTCGGTGGCAGATGGGATTGGACCTCTCGGCCAATGCCACTGGACTGGTAGGGGCTCCCCAGGGCCCTGGGTTGAAAAGACCACGGGTTTGGTCTGATCCATTGGTAACGCCTGCCATGGTAACAGAGATAGACATCGGTGACCAATGTGCCTCGTATTTGCCAATTCAGTATGGGGTGATGTTAAAGGACCTATCAGCTCTGAGCTGAATGTCAGGGGCCTTGGGGCCTACTATGATGGGCACGTAGCCCCACAGTCGAGCCTGGCCCCTGACAGTGCTGTCATGCCCCTTCTGGGAAGCCCTTAGTGGGGATGGGGCAAAAGCAGAGGAGGGGTCAACGGGAGTGTGGGTGGCAGGGCTTGGCCTCTGCCCCTTCTGGCCCCCATGACGGTTCCCACCCCTTCTAATACCTTCCCCTGCCTCCCCCCTTCTCCTCAGCTGCAGCAGAAAGCCGTGGCTAGTGAGATCTTCAGGGGCAAGAAAGACAATTACCCCCAGAGTGTCCCCAGGCTCTTCATCAGCACACGGCTTGGTGAGCCCCTGACTTCCAGTGCTCCGACCCTCCAGCACCACCAACTCATTCCCCTCTCCCCTCCTCTGACTTCCCGCTCCGCCATCCGGGTTGCAGGTGCGGACGAGATCAGCCCCAAAGTGCTGCAGGCCCTGGGCTCTGAGCCCATCCAGGTGAGACTCGGGTTCTGCAGCCTGAGGCCTGGGGGCTCCGGGGCAGGGGCTTGGGCCCTGGACAGAGGACGATGGGGGGGGTGGGGGGTGGCCCTGGAGCCCCCTCAGGCCCTCCCCTGACCCCGCCCCACCCCACCCCCTGCCCACAGTATGCCGTGCCTGTAGTGAAATACGACCGCAAGGGCTACAAAGCCCGCCCCCGGCAGCTGCTGCTGACACCCAGCGCCGTGGTCATTGTCGAGGATGCCAAAGTCAAGCAGAGGATTGACTACGCCAACTTGACCGGTGAGCTGGAGCCCAGGGTGCCCCAGGGAGGACCGGGGCTCCCACTCTTGTCCTCTAACCCCTAACATCTGCCCTTACCCTCAGGGATCTCTGTCAGCAGCCTGAGCGACAGCCTCTTCGTGCTGCATGTGCAGCGGGAGGACAACAAGCAGAAGGTACATCTTTGGGGCCTGGGAGGCAGGGCAGCGTAGCTCTGGGCGGGGCCTGGTCCCCTCCCCTGACCGCCCCCCCCCCCCCCGCCCGGCCCCCAGGGGGATGTGGTGCTGCAGAGTGACCACGTGATCGAGACACTGACCAAGACTGCGCTCAGCGCAGACCGCGTGAACAACATCAACATCAACCAGGGCAGGTGAGGCGGTTGGGGGTGGGGAGGGGGCCGCGCTGCGCCCGCAGGTGGCCCTCACACACCCCCTCCCTTCCAGCATCACGTTCGCCGGGGGCCCCGGGAGGGACGGCACCATCGACTTCACGCCTGGCTCAGAACTGCTCATCACCAAGGCCAAGAACGGGCACCTGGCTGTGGTGAGTGGCGCCAGCAGGTGACAGCCTGCCTCCCTACCAGCAGCCCCGGGGCTAGGGTGAGCTGCGGGTGGCCACGCTTCCTTGGCAGCTTGGCAAAACCAGAGCCCGTCGTCCCCAGGTCTCTGTCCCCGGGGGCACCAAACCACCTCTTTCATCCCACTGCACATTGAGGCCCAGAGAGCATGGCCCTTTGAGCCCCTACAGTGCTGCTGGTTACACAGATGGCAGCGTGGGGAGGTGGGGAAGGCCTAGGGGCATTTGGGGGGTGCTGGAGGCAAGGCCCACTCGGGCAGGACGGGGAGTCCCTTGGGAGTAGGATCAGTCTCCAGGACTGAGGTCACCAGGCACCCACCCCTCAGACCACCACTGTATGTGTCTCCTCCGTGAAGACAGCACCCAGAGCTCCTCGGTCCTCTCCCTACTCACCGCTTGGGCATCTCTCTCTGGGCCCACAGGTGGCCCCACGGCTGAACTCGCGGTGATGAAGGCGCCCACTGGACCCCCTCCCACTTCCCAACGCTTTGCTTCTCCCCCCTCCCCTTCCCACTTACCAAAGACTCGAGCTTCTATAGAGACAGGGACCCAGGGACACCTCGAAGCCCACCGACAGATTCCTGCCTTTTGCTCAGCCCTCTCTCGAGGGAGCAGCGGGGGCCAGGGAGCTCCCCCAGATGTGGGCCAGGCCGGGCCACAGCAATAGGAAAGCCGGGGCCAGAGGCGGCCACGCCAGCCCCACAGCCAATGCCAAATATTTGAGAGAAGGGAACTTTTGCTGAGGTTTTCTCTGAGATTTTTTGATGCTTTATAAGAAACTATTTTTTAAAAAAGCCATTTGCCCGCCCCCCAAGACACACTAGATGTGTTTCCCCTGACTCTGGCAGGGCAGGGAATGTAGCTGAGAGGTTGGGCGGTCTGGGCCCTGGTGCCCTCTTTCCTGCCCAGGCCACCCTCTCCTCATTCCCTTGGCACCTTTCCATCTGTCCGCCTCTCTGCCCACCTGTACCCTTCGCCACCCACTCCGACATCCTCCTGGGGGCTGAGACCATCTTTGCCTGCCCCCCCTTCTTCCTGCCTTAAAATACCCTTTCAGAATCCTCACCCCAGCTGGAGGATGTCCTGGAGTGGGGGCAGGAGTTCTAGACCACAGACTTTGCCAGATACAGAGACCATCCAGTCTAGCTTCCCGGTGGGACAGAGCAGGGGACAGTGGCCCACGAGGAGAAGTGACTTGCCTCTCATCTAGCAGGTTGGGGCAAAACGGGACTGCAGCCCTGTCTTCAGCACACCTCACTGCCTCTCCCAGGGATAGGCTCGAATCTTAAGGGTGCATGGGGCTCCCTAACCAGCAATCACCCTTGGGGGCCAACAGGTAGGAGAAGCACTCCTGCCCGAGTCTATGCCTTAGGATGACAAACACCTTGTCTATATACTTTGGCCCCAGTTCAAGGATATCGGGCCTTTCCTGGCCCCTGATCCCCTCCCTGTCCTGGGAGCCCAGGGAGGGGCTGGCCTCGGGAGGAGCTGTGGAGGCATCACCTCTTTCTGCTGCTTCCCCCCACCTCCCCAGAGGGCCTGGGGGCTGCCCAACTGCCTCTGCCCTCCCAGGGGGCGGTCTCAGCCCACTGCTGACACTTCTGCAATCCAGAGAAACACTAAATAAAGCAATACGTGTTTGCCAACGCTGGTCTGTTTGTGAATGTTAGGAGAGGGAGAGGACCCCTGAAAGGCAACCAGCGGTCCTGTATTAGAATTCGGATGGTATTAGAATTTCTGCCTTGTCCACAGAAGAAAGAAGGCAGGGCTCCTTCCCTGAGGGAAAGAGGAAGTAACCAGTAGCTGCAGTGAGGACTCTGCTTGCTTGCTTGCTTTCTTCCTCTTTCCCTTTCTTTCTTTCTTTCTTTCTTTCTTTTTTTCTTTCTTTCTTTCTTTCTTTCTAAGATTTTATTTATTTATTGGAGAGAGAGCAAGCATGAGCGGGGTGGGGGGCAGAGGGAGGAAGAGAGAGAGCTCACAAGCTGGGGGAGGTGCAGAGGGAGAAGGAGAAGCAGACTCCCCACTGAGCAGGGAGCCTGATGCAGGACTCGATCCCAGGACCCTGAGATCATGACCTGAGCCGAAGGCAGATGCTTACCGACTGAGCCACCCAGGCACCCCTGGACTTGCTCCCCCATTGATGATCTCTGGCAGGGCTGCTCAGCCTGGCCCAGGGCTGTGGGCCGGGGGAAGACACGTCACAGCCAGCTGCTGCCCGGTGGTCCTCAGCCCAGCCTGGCGGACAGACACAGCGCTGTGTGGGAAGTGCCAGCCCCATGGGGGCACGCTGACTAGTGACTGGCTCAAGTCAGGGAGAAGGGTCGCAAACCCTTCACAGAGAAGATGACATGGGGTGCAGGGTCCCAAAGGATAGGCTCCAAATGCTGTCGCAAGTGGCAACTCTCACCTAAATTGGCTTGGGCAGAAAAGGCATTCATTAACCCCAGCAACCTAACAGTCCCAGGGTAGGGCTGCTTCTAGGCACTCGAACGCCATTGTCAGGAACCGTGTCTGGAGCCATCTCTTGGCTCAGCCTTGCTCTGGGGGCTCCACTGTCAGGGAAGCTCTGCACTCGTGGCACAGCAGTTGTGGGCGTTCATTCTGCCGGGGATGGTGTAGGAGGCAGAGAAAAAGCGTCTCCCGGTCAGCCGACAGTCTCCGCGCCGACTCACAGTGGACCCGCTTGAAGGAAGTGCCCTCTCCTGACTCAGTCACTGTAGTTAGGGAGAAGAGCACATTCTGACACGTGCCCCCCAGGCCCGGGTCCTGTGTCTGAGCCCCGACCCCACCCCCAGGGCAGAGGCAGCACAAACCACACCGTGACTCGGGGTCCAAGAGCGGGGAGCCGAGGGCCTCCCGAAAGATCAGCAGAGTGTTGCCTCCAGAAGAAAGGGAATGAGTGTTGCAGGCTGCCTCCCCGGAACTCCCCAGCAGATGGCTAAGAGGTTTCCCAAGTGGGAGAGGCGTTGTGAACAGAAGGAATGGCACATGAAGGCTTTATTTTTGTTTTTTAAAGATTTTTATTTATTTGACAGAGAGAGCACAGGCAGGCAGAGGGAGAGGGAGAAGCAGGCTCCCTGCTGAGCAGGGAGTCCAATGCGGGACTCGATCTCAGGACCCTGGGATCATGACCTGAGCCGAAGGCAGCCGCTCAACCGACGGAGCCACCCAGGCGCCCCTCCGTGAAGGTGTTAAAAGCCAGAAAAAGTTTAATTCGGGTCAAGCTACCTGCGGAGGCGTTTCGATTCAGCATCTGGGGCAGAAGTTCCTGATGAATGTGTGACTCTCTTGCGCTTGACGCAGTCCTGTGCACACACCTAGATTTGACACTCTCCCCACCCCAACCTCCGCCCCTCCCAGCAATCAATTACAGAAAAATAAAAGCACCACGATAATTTGTCCTCTCTAACAGTAGCAACAGTGGCTGCGAGAAGCTGACAGATAAGATAAGCTTTTGTGCTGGGTGCAATTACCAGCTCTACAACTGGACCAACACTGCTGTCTCTGGCCAATTGGAATGTGTTGCCAGAGTGACATCACAGACATAACCCACATGGACCCTCGGACCCTTGTCCTTCGAGAGGTAATCGAGAATGGTTTGCACCCCCAGCACGCACCCTGCAGGAAGTCCAGCCGCCCCTCCCCCACCACCGGGAGATACCTGTCAATCATAGGAGGCTAATTCAGGCTCTGGATGAGAGCCCCCATCCCCACCCCCGGACTCTCCATTCCTTCGTTCCACCGGGATTTCCTTACTGCCTATCGTGTGCCAGGCTCTCTGCCAGGCACTTGGGATATAGCAAGAACAAACCCCATCGAATCCCTGCTTTTATGGAGCTTATGTTCTAGAGGAGAAGGGAGGAAAACAAAGCAGAGAAGGGGGAGAGGGAGAGGTGGGTGTGCAGTTTACAGTTCCAGCGGCGCTGGCGAGGGAAGGTTTCCCTGAGGGGGCCACAGGGACAGAGACGTGAAGGAGGTGGGGGAGTGACCATGGGGAGCCAGCAGAGGGAACAGCAAGTGGGAAGTATGGAGGCTTGTCAGAGGCCGAGGAAGAAGAATCGGCGGAGCCAGAGAGGGGTGAGCTGGGGGCGGGGGGCACACATGCATCTTAACCTTCTTCAGATGCTCTTGACTTTCCCAGCTCCGAGAGGACAGCGGCAAGGAAGTTGACACCTTCTCTTGGATGCCTTCCCGCAAGGGCGTCTGTGTGAGCAGTGTTCCTAAAGGATGGGGGCAGCTAGCGGCACAGACCTCACAGCAGGGCCGACACCCCATTCTCAGCAGTCCTACAGCATGTCACTCCTTGGGAACATCACGCTGACTTTTCTGGGAAGGTCCGGCCTCCTGCCTTGCTTCCCAGCATACTCTCCTCCCCAAGACCCTCCTTGGACTCCTCTCACATTTCTCCACAGAGCTTTCCCCTAGTGTCTGCCTTTGCACAGTTTTTGTTTTGCTTTGTTTTGTTTTAAAATAGGCTCTATGTCGGGTGCCTGGGTGGCTCAGTCGGTCAAGCATCTGCCTTCAGCTCAGGTCATGATCCCAGAGTCCTGGGATCAAGCCCCGCATTGGGCTCTCTGCTCAGCGGGGAGCCTGCTTCTTCCTTTCCTGCTCCCCCTGCTTGTGTTCCCTCTCCCCCTGTCAAATACATAAATAAAATCTTTAAAAAATATAAAAATGAAAAAATAAAGTAGGCTCCACTCCCAGTGTGGAGCCCAATGCAGGGCTTGAATTCACGACCCTGAGATCATCAATACTTGAGCTGAGATCAAGAGCCAGTCACCTGGGGAGCCTGAGTGGCTCAGTTAGTTAAGCATTTGCCTTCAGGTCAGGTCTTGATCCCAGGGTCTTGGGATCGAGTCCCAGGTTGGGCTCCCTGCTCAGCAGGGAGCCTGCTTCTTCTCCCTCTGCCGCTACCCCCACTTATGCTCTCTGGCTCTCTCGAGCTCTCTGTCAAATAAATAAATAAATAAATAAATAAATAAATAAATAAAATCTTAAAAAAAAAAAAAAAAAGTCAGACGCTTAACTGACTGAGCCATCCAGGTGCCCCAGGAAGGTCACATTCTTTGTAGGGTTGATCTCAAGCTTATCAGGGGGCAAAAGCCACCATTATAGCTACGAATCCTGAATGTATGAAGGGGAGAGGAGGAGGAGAAGACAAAGGAAGGAGGGGCAGGACGGGTTTGCCTTCTATTCGTCCCAAGGCCACTCCTGTTCCTACAATGTTGTCCTCTCTGTGCTCCAAGAAACAACACACATGAATAGTCTCTGGGGTCTAGGTCTTCCCTCCTTGCCAATCTCCTTGCTTATTATCCAGAGGAGTTATGATCTGTTTCCTCCTTCCCACCCTCCCTCCCTTCTTTCCTTCCTTCCTCTCTTCCTCTTTTTCTTTCCCTTTCCTTCTTTTAAAGTATGTCTTCTGTCATCAGAACCCACAAGCGGTCTCTGGATGAGGCCCTGCCTCAAAGCTCCGCCATCCTGGAGAAGGGAAGAATATGTACTTCTCTTACCCAAAGGGCCAGAATTCACACTGGGGTGGCATCTGCTGCTGGCTTGTGGTAACACGCTGTGACTAAGCCAGGGTCACAATGAGTCACAGCGGGGAAGGTGCCTTTGCTCCCCTTCCCTTCCCAGAGCAGGCCCAGGGGTGTGTGAAGTAGATCCGGAAGAGGCTTATTATTCATGTAAGATCAAAACCCAGGGCTGACTGGTAAATATTTTTTCTTAATGTCTTCTTAATTTCTTAATTTTCTACCATTGTCCCCCAACCTCCTGTCCCCGTCCATGCCTATTCCAGAAGTCCGAGGATACAGCGCAGTGACCATAGCTCTCTGTTCCTTCCAGGATTTGAATGCCAAGCCCCCCACTCAGCAGCTGTGTGTCTCTGGACAAATAACCTCTCTGAGCTTCACCTGTAAAACTGGGATAGCTGTAAAATACCACCTATAAGGTTGTTAAGAGGATTCAATGAGATGATCCATATAAAGGCAGTTAGCACTATGCTTGGCAGGTAGTATTCCCTGAATAAATGTTAGCTGTCCTCATAAAACATTTATGTAGTGCCTCCTACACTAGATGCCTTTGAGGAGCTTTAGTGTGGGACACAGACCTGTAAATGAAAGATTACAGGACAATGGGTAGGAACTGTGACGGAAATAATAAGGATGCAGTGCCGTGGATGCAGAGGGAGTGATGGTTGGTCAAAAAAGGGGAGACATTTGAGTCTGACTGAGATCCGGAAAGGTATTCCAGAAAGAAGAAACACAAGGTTCATGTAGGAGCAGCTAAGAGGAGACTGTGGCCCCATTTTATACTGTGAACTAAGCTGGGAATTTTAACATCTGGAGGCTGTTAAAAGTTGTGCACAGGGTAACAACAGACTTAGAGTTGTAATTTAGAAAGCACACACTGGCAGATGTGTGCAATGCACTACAGAGAACCAGTGAGTGAGCCGTTCATAGGAATACAGCTGTCGGTATGGAATACAGAGATGGAGATCGTGATAGCAGGGAGAGCAGAGGATATGTGTGGCCACAACTAGGGTTTAGAAGAATCTGGACAAATGACCTGAGAGACTCAATGGAGAGAACTCCATACTTCTCTTCTACCTGGCTTGGCACGTTCTGCTCCCTTTGTCTTGAATGCTCTTTCCCCACTTGCCATTTCATCGTTCAGTTCAAGCCACCTTCATATTGAATCTCTTTATTGACTGGATTGGGGGCCCTGCTCTGTGTTCCTAGAGCCCCTTGTTGGGTCCCTATCACAGCACTTGGCATTCCTTTGTCATTGCTTCCTGGTTTCTCCCACTGGTCTGTAAATTCTGTGAGGTCAGAGCCCAGCCTTGATCACCTTTGCACCCACAAGGCAAATGTGGTGTCAATAACTGTTTGCTGAATGAATCAGTGCAAACAAAAAACTTTAGCCGGTCTACAGAGAAGCTGGAGGAACCACCAGAAAAAGACCGATGTCTCCAGGAGCTCAGGCCCTGGGGCCACATCCATCTTATACTCCAATTGTGTCTCGGAGTCCTAGAAATCTTGGGCCTTCCGGGAACTTGAAGCCTGGTGCAGCGAAGGCCAAAAGCGCAAACACTGTGGGCTAAGCCTCTACCCCCTCGCCCCAGACTTCGCCTTTCCATCCCCTGCAGTTACGATCCCTACCAGGCGGCGACGCACGTGAGAACGCGTGCGCAGTGCTCACTCGAGCCGTCCTTTGCCCTTCTCCCAATGGCGGGTTGCGGTCCCCTTCCCGGCATCCTCGCGGGGGCAAGGTGCGCGTCATTTCCGGTGGGGAAGGCCCGCGGCCGCCGCCGCCATTTCGGGCACTGCTGTGAGGCTGAGACCGGAGCCGGTCCGCTGGGCGGCGGGCGCCGGGGCAGGAGGGGCGCGCGCGGCGGCGGCGGCCCAGCGTGTAGGCGCGGAGGCGGCCATGGCGGGCAACTTCGACTCGGAGGAGCGGAGTAGCTGGTACTGGGGGCGGTTGAGCCGGCAGGAGGCGGTGGCGCTATTGCAGGGCCAGCGGCACGGGGTGTTTCTGGTGCGGGACTCGAGCACCAGCCCCGGGGACTATGTGCTCAGCGTCTCCGAGAACTCGCGCGTCTCCCACTACATCATCAACAGCAGCGGCCCGCGCCCGTCTGTGCCACCGTCGCCCGCCCAGCCTCCGCCCGGTGAGGACGGACGGGACGGGAGGCCCCGGGCGGGGTGAGGGCCGCGGAACTCCCCAGCCTGGCCGGCTGCTCTTCGAGAGCTGACCTCCACGAGGGACGTGGGCAGAGGGCTGGAGTGACCACGGCAGGGGGGTAGCCTGGTGCGTGGGGTTGTTCCCACCACGAGCGGGTGTGTGTGGAGGAAGGAGTCGCCGCTGACCCAGGCCTCTGGGTGTGACTTGGGAGGACAGCCCAGGGGAAGGGGAACTGCTTCGGCCCCAGGGTGGGGCTAGCGCCCGGGCCAGGCACAAGGGCAGGGCCGGGCAACGTGGGGACAAAGAGCTGAGGGGGATTTTGGCACTGCGGGGGCATCACTTGGCAGCGTTTCCCAGAATGAATTCGATAATCCTACAAGTGGCTTTTTAGACTTGAAACATTTCCTGTAGTGTTAGAGAGCCGGGTTTGCTTTGGAGAGCTATTCTCCCCTGCTGGCCTTTGGTAGGAAGTCACCACATACTAGCCCGGAGGGATGGAGACACCCTCAGGAAACCGGTCAGCTTTTTCCTTTCTTGGGCATTTTTCCAAAATACTTTTACTGTCCTCTTCCCCCGCAGAGGACGAAGGTGGTGAGCTAAGTGTCTTAGTGATAGAAGTAAGTCCTCTGTGATCACCCCAGAACAAGTCGATGTCCAGGTGACGGTGTCCACGAGATCTTAACGTCCAGAGACTGTTTTCTACAATTAGGGGGTTCTAGTTTTCAAGGTATTTTGTGGAGGACAGATCCCCCTCCAGGAAATAAGCCAGTGGAAACAGTCCGTTCCTTGAAAGTGAATGGAGCTTCCAGTTTCATTGGACTTGAACATTGTCAGTGCTGTATGTCAGGGCCTCCTCTTGCTCAGTAAGTTGGGGCTGTAACCTAGGTCTTTCTTACCAAGGATCACTGAGATGTGACTGTCTTACTTATGCCTTTAGAGTTGTTTGGAGAATGTTAAGGAGATTTATGCACTTAGTGCCTGAAATTTGTGAAATACAGAGTAATTCTGAGGTTATTGTCATCTTATCATCACCTGTGTAACCGCACCGAGTGTTAGTCTTTCTCATTGTTCCCAAGTTGAAGCAGTTTTCCTCTGACCAGCTGAGGCTAGCTCCAGGCCAGTCTCTTTCCCTTTTGGGATAGTCCTAATTTAGATTTATTCACTCTGGCCAGAAATGGGGAGGTGGGATAGTCAGTCTCTTTGTTGCTAACACATACCAATTATAAAAAAAAAAGTATGGAATCTTTAAGTCCACAAATTATCCTAGGTCTTCTCAGTCTGGTTGGTTTAATAGCATAACATGAGACAGGAATATTGATCTAACATAACTTTGCCCTAAACCAGGTAAATTCTACATTTTTTTTACTTTTTTTTTTTTAAGATTTTATTTATTTATTCGACAGAGATAGAGAGCACAAATAGGCAGAGTAGCAGGCAGAAGGAGAGGGAGGAGCAGACTCCCCGCTGAACGGGGAGCCCAATGTCCTGTGATGTCCTGCTTGATCCCAGGACCTGGGATCATGACCTGAACTGAAGGCAGACGCTTAACGACAGAGCCACCCAAGCACCCCTAAATTCTACTTTTTACCACCTTCTTGGTATCTAGGGTTTTACATTACAACGCAGTAATATGATGGCAAACAGTCACTGAAACTCAATTTTTGACCCTTTTTCCCCCAATTTTCAACCTTTTGTGTATACATTTTGCAAAATTTGGAGATGGCAGCAGGCAGGTTTGCTAGTTTGAGCTTTCTCCACACCTTGGTGTTATGACTTTATATCTCTGCGCTTACCTTGATATTGAGCTCCACCTTTTCATAACAGATGTGAGTTCAGATCCTTGGCCCAAAAGAGAAGGTGAAGATTGCCAAAGTTTGTGGATGGGGTGTGGAAAGTTCACGGGCATTGTGGTAATGCTTGTTTCTGGTAATGTGCCCAATTTTCCACACACAGCAATTGATTGAGTTGCTGTCTTTATAATAAAAATTACTTAATCTTTTCCCCCCTTCCCCCACCAAGCTCTTTTTCTTTTGAAACTACACAGAGAAATTTCTTGAATTTTAGAAAAGCATGTAGAATATTGATAGCTAACATTTATTGACTAGTTATTCTATGCCAAGTACTTTGCCAAGTACTTTCTGTGCCTTATCTCATTTTCTGCCCATAACAATCTGGTGAGAAGTACTATGATCTTTATTTATTGAAATATTTTCATTTTATAGGTGAGGAAACAGAGTCAGAGATTCAGTAACTTGCCCAAGGTCAGACAGCTGGTAAATGACTGAGCCAGATTTTGAACCTCAGAATTCTGACCAGAGAACTGACACTATTATGCTGTACTTCTTTCTCTTTCCTTTTGAGATCTGAACAGTGTACATAGAAGATTCAACACTTTTGCTTCTGTCATGGGGTCCTAGGTTCTGTTTAAAGATAAAAGGAAAGGATGACAAGAAGAAACTAACTTTAATATTTGGACAATACATGTCTGTTATCTAAAAGTCAATGATGAGGCTTTTACAATTCTTGTTTGGCATATTGAAGGTGAAAAAAATGAGCTTTTTACTTAGGACTATGTAGTGTATTTTGTGGACATAATATTTTTGTATGGAATGGCTTATTCCTTTAGAGGAATAAGGGTAGGATGGATTAGGTATTTTTAAGCTTTCCTGGTGAGTCTGTTTTTAACTTAACTTAGATGTTCAGCTTCCATAGGCTGCCGTAATCTGGGAGCACCCTGGTTGTGCCTCAGGGCCATAAGGCAGGGCTTGGTCAAGTTTACTGGGCATACCTTGTCAGGTTGGACTTCAAGGTAGACCTCTTGGGAAGGCTTTGCAGTCATTGATGCACAGGTTTCTTTGAACAATGAGGTATTACTAGACCTTAGACAGTAGACAGTTGACAGAACTGAACAAGTGTGAGCTGGGAGAGTAGTTTTAAGTCTGAGCTCTGGAGCTTGGGTTTGAATCATTCTTCCTGGCCACTTACTACTTATATAACTTTGGGCACGTTCTTTAACGTGCCTCTGCCTCAGTTTCCTCATCTGTAAAAGAGAGGAAATAGTGATACCACATAGGGTTGTTGTGAGGATTAAACTGAGTTTTAGTGTATTAAATGTTTAGGAATAGGGCTAACATATAGTAAGTACTTGATAAGCATTAGCTATATTAGTCTTATGAACATAAGTATGAGGTTGGGAGAGCAGCAGTTGAAGCAAAATGGAAGACTGTTCTCAGCATTGAGAGGCTCACAGGCAGGCATGATGTGGGTTGGTGAGCACTGGTAAGATAGCATGTGTAAGGAAGCAACTGCTGGGGTGGAAGGTGATGGAGTGCATCAAGAAGTGTGAAAGGACCTCGGATCCAAGACATGGAAATATGATGGCACCTGTTGTTACCTGCTTTTTTTTTTTTTTAAGATTTTATTTATTTATTTGACAGAGAGAAGATCACAAGTAGGCAGAGAGGCAGGCAGAGAGAGAGGGGGAAGCAGGCTCCCCGCTGAGCAGAGAGCCTGATACGGGGCTTGATCCCGGGACCCTGAGATCGTGACCTGAGCCAAAGGCAGAGGCTTTAACCCACTGAGCCACCCAGGTGCCCCTATTACCTGCTTAACCCAGAGCCTTCTACTTATTGTTCTAGTGGGTGAGGGAAGCATAAAAGCTTGCCTCATTTTGGGGCAGGGAGGAGCAGAAGTTGGGGCGGTTATTGTTTACCCTGTCTCTTCAAGGTGGTGCTGGACCAAGCCATTCTCTAGAGATCTCGTGGGACTGTTCATTACCTACTGCTTTTGTACCTCCACCATCTGCGTTTCATTTGTTTACCTCGTCTTTGCAGTTCTCAAACCTGGTCCTCATCAGTTTTACTCATCAGTTACAGAGTATCCCTCCATCCAGTGGTTCTGGAGAAGTTCTTCAGTGAGTTACATATAGGTTTACAACAAAAAAAGGATGCCACGGTAAAAGGAAGTAGGTTTATTTATTGCAGGACTTCTCAGCCCTTTACTGTGCTCCTATGAAATTATGACCCTCCCAAGAGAGGCAGGTATTTGACCACAAGACATTTTGAGAAGCATCGTGAGATTCTGTAGAATCTTCTCGGGGAAACAGTGCAATGGACTTTGGATTTGGGGATTATTCGAAAATTTCTAAAGGAATTGAGAGGTTTGGGCAGGGTATAGTGTACCAACTACTTTTAGGAACTTTATTACATAGGTGTTTGGCACCATGAGAAGTTAAATAACAGTTCGTATAGCTAGTAAATGGCAGAACCAGAATTCATTAAATCCAGTCAGTCTGAATCTGTGAAATACCATGCTAATAGCCACCATTTTTAGAAAGTTCTATTTGCTTAGGAGGCCAGATATTTGATACCTCTTTAGGAGACCTTACCAGATGGAAGTCAGCAACCTTTTTAGCCCTTTGTATTGGACAGATGGTGGAGTGTGTTTAAGCGGTTTCTATAAATACCATAGGCAGAAGAGGAGGAAAGGAGTGGAATTAAGGAAAGAGGAAGGGAAAACGGAAGTGCTTCGAGATCAGGGAGAGGCTGATGATGGAGCTGCTGTGGTGGTACCCATGCTAGGAGTGACCTGGCCTATTGAGGCCCATGGAGCTCTTGGGGATTCTTCGTAAAACCTTCAGGGAATGGTGTTATAAAAATTGATATAACCTGAGGGCTAAAATGCTTAGAAGTAATGAGTTGAGCATGTACAGAAACCAAAAGAATATGTAACTGCTTGCATGCATTTTGATTTCTGAATGTGTTTGTTCATAACTGCATGCACGGAATACCAGCACAGGTTTATGTAAAACAAGTCAGTGAGGTTTTCCAAGTCCCAGCAACGAGAACCTGGACTTTGGTTCTTTTCTCTAGACCGACTGACTATATCTCCTTCCTTTATCTGCCCTTCTGTTTCCTGCCGTTGGCTGTTTGTGGTTGGAAGGAGATGAAGTAGGGAAAGGGAGCTGGAACACATAGCTGTGATGAGGTTTGGGCTTATCTGAGACTTCTGTTCTTTTCTCCCTTTCCTTCTGCAGTTTGGTTGATGGTCCATGTATTTGACTGCTTCAGCAGTACACAAAAACAGGCACTCTGGTGGAATTATTATAGCGTCAGTAAAATAGAAAAAAATCTGTAGGTAAAGAATATCAAAGGGGTACCTGGCTGACTCAGTGGATAGAGCATACAACTCTTTGCGGTTGTGAGTTCAAGTTCCACGTTGGGTGTAGAGATTACTTTAAAATCTTTTTTTTTTTTTTTTTTTTTTAAGAATATCAAAGATTTTCCTTGGTGTTTTGCTTGTATTTCTGTCTGCTGGGATTGCCAAGCCAAGCCAAAGAAAGAGAAGTCATTGTGGGTCCAGTTCACACCATGCAGCATTTGAGCAAGAAATTAATTGAACCAACTTCCTACCTTTATGTTTATGGCAAAGGAGCTGCCATTTTTTCTTTTCATAATTTTATAGTGATCTTTCCAAGGGTCTTGGCTTTGTGGTCTTATTTGTTCTTCTAAACTCTGTCTCCTCCCCCCCCCAAAAAAAAAAACCCCAAACAAAACACATTTTATTTCAGCTAGTACAGTAATGGAGGAACCATAACAATGGATGACAGGGAGTGGTTACCTTCCTTTTTAGAGTGAAAAAAATGCCTTGGAAATGTTCAGGTATGGTCAGGGCTCTTCTGTCATGGTGATTTTGTTGTATCTAAGAACACAATTTGTTGTTGCTACTGTTTTTTGTAAGAATACATCTCCAGTTGAAAGTGAAAGCCAGGGGGGAAATGATGTCTTTCTAAGACCTCCTGCTTCATTCCCTGCTCACCAACCACACTGTGTATACCTTTATATCCCCAGCTGTGCTGTGAGCTTCTTAAAACTGGGAACAGACTTATATTTAACTTCTTTCCCTCACTTCAGAATTTTGTTCATTAAGAATAATATCTAACATTTACTGAGTACTGTCTGCCAACCACTGTCCCAAAAAGGCAACTAGTGAAAACCATTTTGGCTTTTGCACCTTGGCATGTAGTTGGGTAAACTCTAGCAAGGGAGCTTTCCTCCTTCGGTGTCATTAGGACCATTTTCTAAGCCATGGGTACTCTGCTGGTGTGAGGGTCTTCCCGACCCCTCTACCCTGGAGACTTTCTGGACCAGACAGTGCTAAGTAGGTCTCCTTGGATCTCACATTGACCCAGTCCTTCGCATAGTTCAGCAGGCCCAAAGGATCACTGAGTTAACCTAGTGGTAATAAGCAGAATGACCATGTATCTCATTGCCTACCAGACTTGAATGGGAACAGTCCCCCTTCGGTGATCCATTTGAGTGAAGAGAAACTCCAGAATATAGCACCATCATGCTCCGGTATATTCATAACCAAAATTCTCTCTCCAGTTCAGCACTTGGAACTACCGGGGTTGTGTCCTGCAGGTACCTGATGAGTGTTTGCTGTAGATATGTAATCCTGGGTCTGGGCATCTATTTCAGCATCTTTTTTTTTAGAGATTTTATTTATTTGACAGAGAGAGAGAGAGCAAGAGAGGGAACACAAGCAGGGAGAGTGGGAGAGGGAGAAGCAGGCTTCCTGCTGAGCAGGGAGCCTGATGCAGGGCTCGATCCCAGGATCCTGGGATCATGACCTGAGCCAAAGGCAGATGCCTAACTACTGAGCCACCCAGGCACCCCTCTATTTCAGCGTCTTGAGTTGGGGAGCCAGCCAGCATTACTGAGTGTGGGCTATTAACTTGTTTTAGCTTACAGCCATGAATTCCACGGATGGACTTGTGCGATATAAGAAATGTGCAACTGTCCTTTAAATTGTGTCTTGGTGTGCTCGCCTCAGCAGCACATATACTAAATTGTGTCTTGGTGTCTCATCATGCATTCATTTGTGTAAAAAGAGAAGGCACTTATCAGTATTCATTCTGTATTGAGGACTTCTGGTTAACTTCCATAGTTTATCTTTTCACTTCTTTCCACCACCGAATTTTAAATGTACTTTTTCTGGTCATTCTGGAAGAAGTGATTTCTAACACTGAACAAAATAATTGGGTCTCATTTCTTTTTGAGTGCAGATTTAGACATCTGGGCTACCATAATATTCCTATATTCCTATTTCACCACATTAATCACTGGCTTTTAAAGATTTTTTTTTTTTAAGATTTTATTTATTTATCTGACAGAGAAAGAGATCACAAGTAGGCAGAGAGGCAGGCAGAGGGAGAAGCAGGCTCCCCGCCGAGCAGAGAGCCCACCGCGGTGCTCGATCCCAGGACCCTGAGATTGTGACCTGAGCCGAAGGCAGAGGCTTAACCAACTGAGCCACCCAGGCGCCCCTAACGATTTATTTGTTTATTTGAGAGAGAGACAGAGCAAGTGGGGGCAGGGGTGCAGAGAAAGAGGGAGAGAATCTCAAGCTGACTCTCCACTGAGCATGGAGCCCGACATGGGGCTCAGTCTCATGACCTGAGCCCAGTGTTCTTGGAGTGAAGAGCATAAATTGGGCATTTTCCCTTAACAGAGGACTTGAATAAGTAACCTTCCCAAAAGAAGTACAAATAGTAACCTTGAAAAACACCAAACAATCAAAGATGATATTTAAAAAGAAGTATCATTTCTCATTAAATTGTTATTGAGGGTCACTTGGGTGGCTCAGTCGGTTAAGCATCTGGCTCTGCTCAGGTCATGATCCCAGGGTTCTGGGATCATGTCCTGCATCAGGCTCCCTGCTCAGCGGGGAGCCTGCTTCTCTCTCTTCTCCCTGCTATGCTTTCTGTTGCAATCTCTGACTCTCTCAAATACATACATAAAATCTTAAAAATAGTCAGTGATATTTATTTAGATTTTATGTATGTATGAGAGCGAGCCCACAAGCAGGGGGAGGGGCAGAGGGAGGGGAAGAAGCAGACTCCCTGCTGAGCAGGGAGCCCAATGTCTGGATCAGATCCCAGGACCCTGAGATCATGACCTGAGCTGAAGGCATACACTGAACTGAGTGAGCCACCCAGGCACCGTAAATTGTCAATGATTTTTTTTTTAAGATTTTGTCAGAGCACAAACGGTGGATGCAGGCTTCCCACTGAACAAGGAGCCCAAGATGGGACTCGATCCCAGGACCGTGGGATTATGACCTGAGCTGAAGGCAGATGCTTAACCAACCGAGCTACCCAGGCCTCCGTTGCAATGATTTTTAAATGCTGTTTTGGCAAGGATATGGAGGAAGTGGGAACTCATAAATCAGTGGTGGGAGTGGAAAATTGTACAGACTTTTTGGAGGGCAATTTGGCAACATAAACCTTAATGTTCTTACCCCTTGATCCAGCAGTTGCATGTCAAGGAATTTATTCTAATGAAATTAAAAAAAAACTCATTAATAGATAACAAAAATGCTCATAATAGCATTTTCACTAATGAAAAGTTACGAATACTTTATAGTTATGAAAAGTTATGAATCCTTTATAGCTATTAAAAGTTATGCTCTTTTTTTTTTTTTTTAAAGATTTTATTTATTTATTTGACAGAGAAAGAGATCACAAGTAGGCAGAGAGGCAGGCAGAGAGAGGGGGGGAAGCAGGCTCCCTGCTGAGCGGAGAGTCCGATGCGGGGCTCGATCCTAGGACCCTGAGATCATGACCTGAGCCGAAGGCAGAGGCTTTAACCCACTGAGCCACCCAGGTGCCCCTAAAAGTCATGTTCTTGAGATGAGAAAATTTTTATTGTATAAAATAAAATCTTTTTATTTCATAATAAGAAAAAAAGTCAAGATATAAAACTTTATAGTTACCTAACTATAAAACACTTGTATATATTTATGACATACTTGTATATACACACACACACATAAATACATTAAAATTTGGGAGGTTGTAACTCAATGCTGAATTGTGGGCTAAGGCTTAAATCTGTGGGTTAAGACTGATTAAAAAAACAAAAAACAAAAAAACAAGCTCCACCAAAACCAGTTTTCTATAGAGTTCTTGATTATTAGGAAACCAAAAGGTAAAAAACTCCTATAAAGATGATTTGATATTTTGGTGCTTAACGGAGTGTAAGTTAAAGGGCGTATTTCTCACTAGAAACTGTTTTTCATTTGAACTGATGTAAATTTATAATCTTTCAGTTCTAGAATCTTGGGATAGCGAGGGAATACATTCTGCAGTCAAATTCTCTACTCCTGAGCTATACCCGCTCTGAGGGAATATATTCTGAAGTATGCCCTGTGTATCTAGGGCCATACACACCTTTACATCATGTGAATTTTAAGGATTCCTAGTGTCTTTTCTCTTGGACCCTAGTGTGTCATAAGAGGTTGAGAATTTTATTTTTATTTTTTTATTTTTATTTTTTTTAAGATTTTAAGTAATTTCTACACCCAACATAAGGCTGGAACTCACAATGCCAAGATCAAGAGTTGCATGCTCTGCCAATGAGCCAGCCAGGTGCCCCCAGAGGTTGAGAATTTTAACACTTTATTTTTTCAAGCATCCTTATTTACCGTTTTTCATGACCTGAGGGAGCAGTATGGTTTACATGTTTTATTTCAGTGAAGACCTTAGGAATTGATTGTTCAGCAGTTAGCTTCTTGGTTTCTCTTTTTAGACTCCTTGGTTCTTTTGCCTAATTAAGGTTTTTTTGTTTGTTTTGGTGGCCGTTGGAAATGAAATTGAGATCAGCAATCAGATTTACAAAAATAGTCTTGGGGAGCGTCTGGGTGGCTCAGTGGGTTAAAGCTTCTGCCTTTGGCTCAGGGCATGATCCCAGGGTCCTGGGATCGAGCCCCACATCGGGCTCTCTGCTCAGCGGGGAGCCTGATTCCTCCTCTCTCTCTGTCTGCCTCTCTGCCTACTTGTGATCTCTCTCTCCGTCAAATAAATAAATAAAATCTTAAAAAAAAAATTAAAAAATAAAAAGATAGTCTTGGGGTGCCTGGCTGGCTTAGTTGGTAGAGCATGGAACTCTTGATCTCAGGGTTGTGAGTTCAAGCCCCACATTGAGCATAGAGCTCCCTTAAAAATAACAACAACAACACCTTTTTCTTCTTAGGAATTGTACATTCTAGATATGAAGAGAAGGAATGTATGAGCCTGGTGTAGATAGATAGCAAGTTCTCCCCACCTCTTCTCGGAAAAGCCGTTGGGACCTATGAAAAAGGAGAATTGCTACATTGCCTGGGGTTGAAAGAAGATTGCAACAAAACCTTGAACCTTGTGCTACTCTGTAAATGGGATAGCACAGAACATTTTGGGAGAATGAACAAAAAGTCTCCGTGTTGCTTTGTCTTTGATCCAGTATGAAAGCATGCCCTGACTGGCCTGCTCTGTTACGGCCGGCCTTCTGTTCATCTCTGCTGCCAGGTGGTGATGGGCATCTTTCTAGGGTATGTTTTAACTACAGAGTATGATTTCAGTTTACCATAAGGAGAGGGGTTATCTTTTCTAGACTTTTTTCCTGATTAAGTATTGACTAAATGTGTTTGGGAAATGCTTAAAATCTATATTTCATCTCCTTTGTAATACATCTTTAAATAATAGCCTGCTCTGTTTTTTTCCAGGGGTGAGCCCCTCCAGACTCCGAATAGGAGATCAAGAGTTTGATTCATTGCCTGCTTTACTGGAATTCTACAAAATACATTATTTGGACACTACAACATTGATAGAACCAGTTTCCAGATCCAGGCAGGGTAGTGGAGTGATTCTCAGGCAGGAGGAGGCAGAGTATGTGCGAGCCCTCTTTGACTTTAATGGGAATGATGAAGAAGATCTTCCCTTTAAGAAAGGAGACATCCTGAGAATCCGGGATAAGCCTGAAGAGCAGTGGTGGAATGCAGAGGACAGCGAAGGCAAGAGGGGGATGATTCCAGTCCCTTACGTCGAGAAGTATAGACCTGCCTCCGCCTCAGTATCGGCTCTGATTGGAGGTAACCAGGAGGGTTCCCACCCACAGCCACTGGGTGGGCCGGAGCCTGGGCCCTATGCCCAACCCAGCGTCAACACTCCGCTCCCTAACCTCCAGAATGGGCCCATTTATGCCAGGGTAATCCAGAAGCGAGTCCCTAATGCCTACGACAAGACAGCCTTGGCTTTGGAGGTACATAATGTGCGAAATGTAGAAAGAAGAGATCTGCTACAGGGTCTCCCTTTCAGACCTCTTAGAGCTTTGTAGGAATGCTGAATACAAACACCAGCATTGTGATGTTGTAGATGTTGAACCATTAAGTACTGATTTTGGCATTTAATGTTAGGTTTTCTCTTTTTTTGTAGAAAACCTATTTTGGAATAAGTAAGCTTAAAATTGTATAACTGAATGTTCCTGATTGATCTACTAAACGTACTTTGACTTCTTTGATAACACCACCTGAATTCACAGGAATTAACCTAAAATATTTTTTTCTCATCTACCTTCTAATCTGATTCTTTCTTTCTGCTTATCAGTGTCTAAAATAAGGTAGACTCTGTCAAAGCACTTAAATGGAATTTTCCCACAAAAACATGTTTTTGCTTTAGGGGGCATAGGGTTCTTACCATTGACTGCTTGTGTTTATAAAGTAAGAATTCAGGAGGAACAGTAAAGCATAGAACAGGTGAGAAGAAAGCCATACCCAAAACTATACACTCCAGGGAACAGCAGGTTTACTTGGTTTTTGTTGTTCGGTGCATTTTACAGGGAGGAAGCCAGTTCCTTCTGAGGAGTAAATTCCTGCCTTTTACTGGCGAATAGTTATCCTTGGTAGCCTATCTCCTCTGGTCACCCATTGCATTGTGTCTATTCCTTTATTCTTCTCTTAGCATTCACAGCTTTGTCTCTTCTTTCCTCCCTCCCCCTCTCCCTCCTTGAGTTATGCAGAGCTAGTGGCTCAGAGTAAAAGCTTGTACGAAAGTGGCATGCTTTCCCATCTTTCAGAACCTACTGATAGAACTTGAATATAAGTAAGTAGCTAACTTTCATAAGTACAGGCTGAAGTTAGGTGAGCACAGACTAGCAGAGAAGGAGCAAAAGTGTATTCTTAAACTGAAATCTCTAAATGCTGTTTCCTTTGGGTCATGTTCATACACTGGGAGTAAGAGCTGCCTTCTGCCTAAGTAGAAGTGTTAGCCTACAGAATAAACTGGGATTTTTAAACCAGTCTCTGATATCACTGGATTAGAAAATTTTCTTTTACATTCTGAATAGTGGATGCAAAGAAGACTAGCTGAGTCTTAGAGGTTTGACTGAAAAATGTATTTTTATAGTGCTCGTTTTTGGAGATCATGGTGTGACTTAAAAGTATCATGTCTCTGCTTTGATAAGTAATGAAATGTATAGGTCACACCATTTTTTCCCCACTTTGAGTTTGGAGGATAAGGAAAACAGAAGTTTCTTGCCTCGTGTTTTCATTTAAGTTCAGATGATGTCAACATCATCTGAACGTAAGACCTTGTTGGCACTGGGCTGGAATATGAAAACTGGCAGTCATGAAACAAGCCAGCTAATAGCCAGGAAAGAATAGTTACCACATTAATTTTGTTTCCATTTGCATTCCCTTCCTTCCTTTCTTCTTTCCTTCTTCCTTTATTAAAAGATTTATCAGGTTTTTTTTTTAAAGATTTTATTTATTATTGGAGAGGGAGGGAGAGAGAGAGAGCACAAGAGCAGGGGGAGGGAGAAGCAGACTTCCCGCTGAACAGGGAGCCTGATGCAGAATTTGATCTTAGGATGCTGGGATCATGACCTGAGCTGAAGGCAGACACTTAACCGGTTGAACCACCCAGGCACCCCAAAGATTTATCTATTTATTCGAGAGCTCATGCACATAAGCATGAAGGGAGAGGGAGAGAAGCAGACTCCGCTGAGCCCCATGCCTGATGCAGGGCTCGATCCCGGGATCCTGAGATCATAACCTGAGCCTAAATCAAGAGTTGGATGCCTAACTGATGGAGCCACCCAGGTGCCCTCCTTTTTTTTTTTTTTTTTTTTTTAATTTTTCCTAAGTAGGCTCAATGTGGGGCTCGAACTCATGACCCTGAGATCAAAACCTGAGCTTAGGTCAAGAGTTGGACACAAGCAATTGAGCCACCCAGGTACCCCTCCTTTTTTTTTTTTTTTAAAGATTTTATTTATTTGAGAGAGAGAGAGCATGAGCAGGGGGTGGGGCAGAGGGAGAGGGACAAGCAGACTCCCTGCTGAGTGAGGGTCCCAACTCAGGGCTCCATCCCAGGACCCCGAGATCATGACCTGAGTCGAAGACAGATGCTTAACCGACTGAGCCACTCAGGAGCCCCTAAGATTTTATTTTTAAGTAATCTTAAATCACATACAGTGTGGGGCTCAAATTAACCCAAGACCAAGAGTTACATGCTCTACCAACTGAGCCAGCCAGGTGCCCCTGCATTTTCTTTCTTTTCCTTTTTTTTTTTTTTTTTTTTTTTTTAAGATTTTACTTATTTATTCATGAGAGACAGAGAGAGGCAGAGGGAGAAGCAGGCTCACTGCGGACCAGGGAGCCTGATGCAGGACTCGAGCCCAGGACTTGGGATCGCAGCCTGAGTCACAGGCAGACACTTAACTAACGGAGCCACCCAGCTGCCCTGCATTTTCTTTCTTAAAGAGAGCTGTTTTTGGGTTTTTTTAAAAATACTTATTTATTTGAGAGAGAGAGAGAGAGGGAGCACGAACAGAGGGAGAAGCAGGCTCCCCACTGAGCAAGGAGCCCCATGTGAGACTCCATCCCAGGACCCTGGGATCACGACCTGAGCTGAAGGCAGCCGCTTCACTGATTGAGCCACCCAGGTGCCCAAAGAGAAATATTTTTTTTGTTTTTGTTTTTAAGATTTTATTTATTTATTTGACAGAGAGAGAGATCACAAGTAGGCAGAGGGGCAAGCAGAGAGAGGAGGAAGCAGGCTCCCCGCTGAGCAGATAGCCCGATGCAGGACTCGATCCCAGAACCCTGAGATCATGACCTGAGCCGAAGGCAGAGGCTTTAACCCACTGAGCCACCCAGGCAGCCCAAGAGAACTGTTTTTTAATGATTCCTGCCTTGATTAGAGGCTTTAGTGCTCAAAAATGGTAGAGCTGCTCTCCCTACTGTGAAACCTAAATCTTGTGAAATAAATAAGTAGAAAATAGTTTCTGATTTCAGTAAGTTTTGTTTTTTGGTTAGATACTGGTTTTGAGCCACATATATTGATTGCTAAAGATTGCCCCTTTCAGGTTAGAACATATACCCCAAAGTAATAGCTTTATAATACCTTATGTAATTAAAAACGTGTCAGTTTAGCATCATAGAATTTTAGAGCAGGAAAGGACCTTTGATGTCTTTATTTATTGTATAAAAAGAACTGATGTTTAGACAGATTGGATTGTTCAGACTATTTGGAGGTAGAGATAGAATGAACCCAGATCTACTGTGGTGCCTTTTCTACCATCCTCAATTCAATCTATGATTCTTACTGTTTTATAAGAGAGCTGCTGCCCTCCTTAATGTAGGTTTGTGTGGTTTCATTTACAGCATATGCGCAGTTGGCCTGTGTGCAAGGACAGTTGTGCAGTCAGTACAGCGCACACAGTTGTCTACAGTTCTCCTTCCCCATCTCTGGGGTTTTATAAGAGCCGATGCCTTGTCCCTATTGAGGTGAGGCTGGGAGATAAGAGTAGGAGGCTGTGGTGTTCTGGTCTTACCATTCTGGTTAAACAAAACATTCATTGCTATATATGACCCACTATAAATGGAGATCTGTAGACTAGTTCCACTAGTCTACATTTTACATTACATTTTAGTGGAATTTCACACTATAACTGGAAGTCGATAAATTAGAATCATTGCATTTTAGAATTGGGCAGGGCTCTAGAGATACTGTGTTAGACCAGCAGTCTTCAGATTGCTGTCGATGTCCCTCAGGAGAGGGGGAAGCCAAGGGTGCAAGGCTCTGTGTTCCCTCTCTTGCTCCAAGCGAAGCAACTCTGTTTTTAACTGTATTACATATTTGGATCTCTCTAAGATTTTCTTTGAAAAAAGGATTGGTGTACTTAATAAATCTAAAAAATGGGGTTCAAGAACCACCTGCCCTCTCACCTTAAAGATGAAATTTTTCTGCCTTGGTACATTTGCTATAACCACAGTCCCCCAGTAGAAAATAAGTTATTAGATATTTCCTCTTTTCCTACCCATCAGATTTTTGTAGTAGAGACGAAGGCTGTAGAAAGTAGGGATTGATTCCAGCTAACCAAAGTAGGGGTATTCCTCTGCCCACTATAGTTCTATGGGTCAGTCAGTCATTTACGGGGGTGTATAACTAAATCAGATACCATCTGTTCATTCTGGAGTTCCCAAGATTTTAAACATGCAGAAATGCTGAATGTTTTGAAGAAGAGACACTGGAAATAACACTAAAATAGTGCAGAGGCACCTTTCATTTTTTGTTTAATGGCTCCTTGGGAGCTGGAATAGGATGAATCTTGTGAATTGAAGATGTTAATTTTTTTTTTTTAAGATTTTATTTATTTGACAGAGATCACAAGTAGGCAGAGAGGCAGGCAGAAAGGGGGGGGGGGAGCAGGCTTCCTGCTGAGCAGAGAGCCCGATGCAGGGCTTGATCCCAGGACCTTGAGATCATGACCTGAGCCGAAGGCAGAGGCTTAACCCACTGAGCCACCCAGGCGCCCCAAAAGGTGTTAAATTTTTTAAATGCCTCTGTAGACTGTCCAGAACAATCACATTACTTTTAAATGTACTAATCACATAACTTACATTCTTTGATTCAACCTGGCATTTTGCCTTTGATAGATGATAAGACTTTAGAGTCATCAAGGAGCTTCTCAGGTGTTCTTAGGCTTGGACCTGTTCCTCAGCACGGATGGGAAAGGTTGTAAAGTGCTTTAGGTCCCTGATTATATGCATTAGTGGCTACATCAACTCTATATCTCCTCCTGTGGTACTCTGTAAAACCTAAGTTGGGTAGGCCTTTTGACCTATGCATAGGAATTTGGAGTAAAGACCTCAATTTTCCCTTTGTTAGGAAAAAAAAATGAGATTGGAAAGTATAAGAACACAAGTGGCAACTTCTTCTTGTGTCAATTTGTCTTTTTCTGGAATTGTAGCTATAGATTTCTGTACTCTTCATTGAGACAGGTGTCTGCTTTTCTCTTCTTTCCATCCTTCTTGGACATTACCTTTATTTCAGCTCATAGAATCTCAATTGGAAAGGACTTTGGAAGTAAACTGATCTAGCCTCTCAGATGTTAAAGGCAGGCCTTCTGGTATCTTCACAGATGATTTTTAAGCATTTGTTTGGATATCTCTACTTTTGGGGAACTTACTGTCAACACAGGAGTATAGTCCAGAGGTTCCAAACTTTCTTGGTTCATAACACCTTTAGTGTCTCAGTAATATTTCACAGTGTCCCAGGCCAAAAAAAGTAGTTAACGTTTGTATTGATTAGGTGGATAGGTTCAAACAAATTAAGTATTTATATCCTAATAACTTAGTACCCACTTGAAAAAAATAATAAACATAATAGAAAGAGAACATTTTAATTTTAAGTACCTGTAATTACTGTTAAGCAATAAGATGTGTACATCTGTTAGACACCATACAGTTTCTCAAACGTTGGGATTATATTGAACACTGCTACCCTTGTTTCTTGTTCCACATTAATTTCATGAGGTACTCGTTTTTTATCTTAACAACTGCTGAAACCCAGCTTTGCAGAGAAATGACATCTTTGAAAGGAATATAGTGCAACCTCACGTAGAAATTGTCAACTGCCTTGAGCTAGTGGTTCACATGGCATGATATATGTCAAGTATTGCTGTTGCCCTCAAAATTTTAAATATTTGGGGCGCCTGGGTGGCTCAGCCGTTGGGCGTCTGCCTTCGGCTCAGGTTGTGGTCCCGGGGTCCTGGGATCGAGCCCCATATCGGGCTCCCTGCTCGGAGGGAGGCCTGCTTCTCCCTCTCCCACTCCCCCTGTTTGTGTTCCCTCTCTCGCTGTGTCTCTGTCAAATAAATAAAATCTTTAAAAAAAAAATTTTTTTTTAAATATTTCATGGTTCTGAATTTGCTGCAATGCCTCGGACACTGTACAGCTTGGGAACCTTGGGTCAAGTTCATTGTGTTAGTTTTTAGACAACTCTAAGTTTAGCTAGAAATGTACCCAGTATATGTAGTTACCTCCCTAACTTGCACCATTGGGATAGGGAACTTAGTTTTAGGCATTATCAGCTGTTAAGCTAGAGAAGATCTTTCTTACTTGGACTAGAACTAGGGTGAGACCTATTTTCCAAGATTTGTTGGGTTGCTTTTTCTCTTCACCTGGAAGCCTACCAGTTAAATCTCAAAGACCTGCCACTTTCTACCAATACAGCCCATTCCCATTTCAGTCTATCTCTGAGGCAAGTGAATCATTAAAGCTGAATTATTCTCATTTGTTTCCATTCATTTGAAAGACTGAACATGCACCCTAAATATTACCCATTCCTTAGATCAGGGATCTGCAGACTTTCAGTAAAGGACTTTACAGGCCATACGGTTTCTGTCACAACCACTCAACTGTCATTGTAGCAAAACAGCCATAGACAAAACAACGAATGAGCTTGTTGTGTTCTAATAGAACTGTTTACAAAAACAGACAGCAAGCTGGATTTGGCTTATGGGCCATAGTTTGTTGATCCTTGTTTTAGATTGCTGTCATTTTCTTAACTTTTATTCTCCTTCAGCCAAATCTTGAAATGTTTACTGAATGTGTTCTTGGTGTGTTTGAAAATGTTTCAGGATAGGGCCTCTGTATTCCATCTCTCTTCCCTGGCTCTATTTATATGAATTTGTGTGTGTTTCCTTTCCTGAGCTCACTGGAATCCTGCAGCAAGTCAGGATCAAAAGAACACTGGCAACTCTTAGATGGTAGGGACAGAAACTAGAAAAATAGTCACCTGGCGTTACACCAGCAAAGGAGGTCACAGATCCCTAACGTCTCCTGTTTTTGTTTTTTAAAAGACTTTATTTATTTGAGAGAGAGAGAGAGAGCAGGAGTAGAGGGGAAAGGGAGAAGAAGCAGGCTTCCCGCTGAGCAAGGAGCCCGATGCGGGACTCGATCCCAGCACCCCGGGATCACGACCTGAGCCGAAGGCAGACGATTAACCTACTGAGCTACCCAGGTGCCCCTCTAACGTCTGTTTAATGACTACCAAAAATTAATGCTGTTTGGGTTCCAATTTCATTCTCGCTATCATGGGATCTTACTGGTGAATATCAATTGAGTAATCTTTTGCTCCTGAACCAACTGTAGATTTGACTACCTGTGTACCAAGATTGTGATTTACCCTGGGAACTACACAGAGCTAGGGAAGAAACCAGTTTTCCTCAAGTTCCCTAGGAGTGAAAAAACTAAAGTACCAACAATCAGTCCTCTTTAGAGATGATGCCATGATTGACTTGCAGACTTGCTCCTAAGGACATAATACAGGATCGGGAAGCTGAGAAACTGACTGGACAATATAACAGTACTTCAAGAAAGAGTCCTCACTGTCTCTTCTTTACAAGGTGGTAGTGAGGTCTGCCTCATAAAAAGAAAGGTTAACTGCCTTGTGCTTCAAATCCTTAATAAGGTCTTTCTTGTTCATTAATAGGCGAATTAGGATTTTTTTTCCATCTGTAACTTGAATTTTGAAATCAGTAGTGTTAGAACTACAGTTACTACTACACTCACTGCAGTACATTTGTTTGTGTCTTAAGATTATAGCATTTCTGGGGCAGGTATTCCATTTTACTTTCTTCATCTTTGAAATAGTTTGCCAAGCTTCAAACCCATATATGTCCCGCTTTACCCACCCTGGTCTGGCCTTGGGAATTCTGTGTTACTGAGTTGTTGCCTACCAGGAGGAGGAGCGTGAATTCTTGCTTTGTTTCTGACGTGGAAAAAGAACTGCACTGAGTGTAGTACTGTGTTTTCAGACTGCCCTGTCCCCTTCTGCACTTCCCCAACCTGCACCCACTAGGCTTGACAGCCATTTATTCTTCCAAACTGTGGAAGCACTTAGGCCTCATGTGATCTAAGGATAGTCATGTTGCCTTTGGGATTTGTCTTTTCTTGACCCCACAAGTCCCCGTGTGTTTTGACTATTTCAGGAGAAAGACTCCAAAGGATACAAAGAGTTATTTAATTTTAATAAGGTCTTCCTCGAAGTATTTGTACTTTAAGGCCACTTTGGGTAGGTTAATTAGCCCAATTGACAGCTTACAACTTTTCTATCCATTTAAAAATCGAATTTAAAAAAAGTTAGAATCATTTCAGAGTTGTGGCATAGCCTTTGTTTTCACCCCCTAATGTTTGGGCCTCTCTGGCAAGAACCTAGTCAACTGTAAAAAAAAAAGATTTTGGATTTCAGAATATGGTGTGGTTTTCCTGATCCTCTGTAGGGTAGAACCAAGAGACCATGTACATTAGAGATGACTCTGATGTCATCCAAAGATCTAATCTGTACAAAATCACGCCCCTCCCTTCCAGTGACATCTTGCAATGTAGGAACCCCTATTGTTTCTCCCTTTGAACTCTGAAAGAAGAAAAGTCTGAAGGCAAATTAGGTTCTGTCCTGCTTGTGGAGAAGCCTGGTGTGGTTCTGTGGTACTGGCAACAGCAAGAGGCTGGTCTAGGCCACATTTCAACCTACCCTTCACTTCTTAGAGCTCTTCTAGGATGCAATTTGAGATAGCATTTTAAATGCTTAAGAATAAAGACAATATAGCATTGAGAGAAAAGAGAAGTGTTTAAACCTTTACCCAATTTTGGTATCTAGAATGATGGGCTTAAGGATATATCCTAAAGAACCATTTTTTTTTTAAGATTTCTTTATTTATTTTAGAGAGTGTGTGTGTGCACACATGTGAGCAGGGGGAGGGGGAGAGGGAGAGGGAGAGAGAATCTCCAGTAGACTCCCTGCTGAACATGGAGCGCACGTGGGGCTCAGTCCCATGACTCTGAGATCACTACCTGATCTGAAATCAAGAGTTGGACGCTTAACCGACCAAGCCACCCAGGTGCCCCCTGAAGAATCAGCCTCTAAAAAGCACCTAGAAAATCTAGTTTTTTCTTTTCATCTTTTCAGTTTTTTTTTAAAGATTATTTATTTACTTATTCCGGAGAGAGCAAGAGGGAGAAGCAGACTCTCCGCTGGGCAGGGAGCCTGGTGCGGACTTGATCCCAAGACCCTGGGATCATGACCTGATCCCAAGGCAGATGCTTACCCGACTGAGCCACCCAGGTGCCCCATCTTTTCATTTATGAAATCAATCCTTTGGTAAAAAAGTACTGATCCTGAGTATACAGCTTGGGAGTTTACACGTGTATGTACCTATGGTATAACTATCCAGATGAAAATATAGGACATTTCTAGCACTCCAGAATGTTCCCTCACGTACCTTTTGTGTGTCTTTAATATCAATAAAATGATGGATTTAGATATGGCAGCTGTTAGGGGTGTTAGCTGGGATGTTGTCAGACTAGCTCCCCCCCCCACCCCAGCCCCAAATAAGCTCAACATCCAGTGTGGGGCTTGAACTCCCTGCCCCAAGATCAAGAGTCACATGCTCTACTGACTGAATCAGTCAGGTGCCCTGTCAAACCAGCTTCTTAAATTGGCCCCTTTGTCCCCATCTAGAGAGGAACCTAACATGAGTGGCAATTTAGATTTTTGATAGCACATGAGCATACACATCCCCCAACCATTTTTCTTTCTTTCTTTCTTAAGGTTAGGGACTTCCATTATTCTGGGTCCAGCTTTCAGAATAGCACTTAGCATGACGTGAGTGTTTCAACAGAAAGTACAGGGGCGTCTGGGTGGCGTAGTCAGTTAAGTGTCTGACTTGGTTTCAGCTCAGGTCATGGTCTCAGGGTTGTGAGATGGAGCTCTGCTTTGTGCTCCGTGCTCAGCGAGGAGTGTGCTTGAGATTCTTTCCTCTCCCTCCCCCTCTGCCTCTCCTCTTTGGGCGCTCTCTCTCTTTCTCTCAGATAAATATGTAAAAATATAAATATTAACATAAATAAATCCTTTTTAAAAAACAGAAAATGCAAGTAAATACTAAAATGGGGAAAAGAAGTACTGCACTTGATATAATTGACCTTAACATAGGAAGGGGCTAGCAGCATTGTGACATTATTTCCAGCATAGTGACATTATTTCCAGCTGTGGGGATGGGGGTGGTGGAGGGGGGACAGTCAAGGATAGTTGACAGGTTAGAAACAAGGAAAATTCACTACAAAGTAGTCAGATGTTATCAGGTCGATGTTGTTCCTGGTGCAACACTGCAAGAGTTTAAAAAAAAAAAGGGGGAGCAGGTAAGATAAAGTCAGAACTCATGGGGTGCCTGACTGGCCCAGTAAGTTGGTAGAGCATAACACTTGAGCTTGGGGTTGTGAGTTTGAGCCCCACATTGGGCATAGAGTTCACTTAAAAAAAAATTTAAAAACAAAGTCTGAGAACTAGAATTGGGGGTATAAGACGAACTTTCAGATTGTTTTTACTAGCTAGGAAATTTTCACTTTGAGGTCCTGGTCTTCCTCTCCCCAGAAGAGTAGGAAGATCTTGACTTGTCATGGTTGACTTGCTTAGGCGTCAGGAACTTTGAATTAGAAGATTGCTGATAATAAAGAACCCTGGTGCTAGCAGCCTGTAGGGACTGAATGGGCATGCAGTATCATCCTTTCTCTTCTCCCTACTGCGTCAGCCTTAATCTTCACAACATCAGCAGGCTGAGCTGCTGCCTTTTTCATTCTTCTTATCCCTTTTAGGTCAAATGTTCTCTAGTTTCTGTCTTCCTTTTCTCAGCATCCTGTGATCCCCACAACCACCTTAGGCCTCTGTGGTTTTCAGATAGTTCCTTAGGAAATTATAGACAGGTCAGTAGGCAAGCTGTTTGTCCTGTGAGTGAGATCAAGGTGGTTTTTGCAGAAGGCCCTGGTCCTAGACTCGAGTTGACTTTGGCCAGTAGTTGAAAGTTCCTGCTATGATAGAACATAAATTGGCCTTGGAGCTGATACTTCTGAGCTCAAATCCCAGCCCTGCTAGTGGCTGTGTGACCTCAGGTATATCTGTAATTTCTCTGAACCTTAGTTTTTTCATCTATAAAATGAAAAAATTCCTGTCTTACAAGAATATTATAATGACTAGAAAATAATTTATATAAAATACTCTGAACAGTAGGGGCACCTTACTGGCTCAGTCAGTAGAGCATGCAACTCTTGGTCTCTTGAGTTCCAACCACACTTTGGGCATGGAGCCTACTTTAAAAAAAAAAAAAATCCTTTACAGTACTTAGTGAAAGTCCAGTAAGTAGTAGTTACTAACTTAATGAAACCAAATGAATAGTTATGCTTAAAAAGCTCTTGTAGCCTCAGAACTCAGATGTTGCTAATCAAAGGATAAAGTTCTTTAGTCCGGTATCTCACCCCTTATCTCACCGTTGTTCAGTATTTTGCCACAAGATGAATACAAGAGTATCTCACCCCTTATCTTACCATTGTTCAGTATTTTGCCACAAGATGAATACTGATTTTGTCTTAAGTTTTATAGAGTAGAGGTATATCCTAAATTGTCAAAACTTTGTAGTTGATGTTGCAAAGGAAAGCTTTTCATATATAAGCAAAAACATGATGTCTCCTTATTGTTAATGAATATGTACCAAGTGGCATTGAGGAAGCAATAAGGTCTGTTAGTACATGGTGGGGTAGGGGTGGGGAGCTGGCAAGTAGAGCATGATGAAGAAGGTGGGGGCTTTTGGAGTTTTAGCCTGTACCTGCCCAGGTGGGAAAAGCCTTGCCTTGGTAGGAAGGTGAAAGGAACACTTCATTTTCTGAGACCAAATGAAGTTGCATTCCATGATTACCTTCTGCTCTGCAAGCAGTAGCCGGCAGTGATACGTGTACACGGTTGGTTAGGGGATTGTGCTGCTGTTGTATGTCAGTGAGGGTAGGGGACCTCTTCTCCTAGGCCACAGCCTGTGGGGCAAGCAGGAACCTAAGGGTAGTGGGTACCAAGAAAAGGAACACTGGGTCATTCTAGTTGGGATTCCTCATCCAGAGATGATTAACATTTCCAAAAAAGTGTCATTTTCTAGCATCGTTTCTATTTTCTGTACTCTCTGTTCTTCTGCTCTGCTAAAATCCCTCCTTCCTTATGCCTGCACTAACCACAAGTAATCAGTCTGGTGGCTGGGGCTTGGGAGGCAGCAAATAGCCATTTCTGTAATGTCAGCCCTAGAGCAATCATGTGGGCAGGGTATGCCTAACCAGAGAATGGAGTTTTTCAGTTTGCATTCATAACTGGAAATAAAGCGCTTTCCTTATTCTCCTCCTGCAGGTCGGTGAGCTGGTAAAGGTTACGAAGATTAATGTGAGTGGTCAGTGGGAAGGGGAGTGTAATGGCAAACGAGGTCACTTCCCATTCACACATGTCCGTCTGCTGGATCAACAGAATCCTGATGAGGACTTCAGCTGAGTATAGCTCAACTAACAGTTTTGCTGACAGATGGGAACAATCTTTTTTTTTTTTTCCCGATTGTCATCTATACAATTTTCTTACAGATGTCAAAGCAGTCTAGTTTATATAAGCATTCTGTTACCTGTGATCTTTTTTAGACTGAACTACCATCTCTAGTCTCATTTACCATTTCAGGGTACGAAACTGGAGGGCTCGTGTGTTAACTTCTGAATTGGCAATTTTAGGTGGTAGCAGCCATGCCTGAGTGTATCAGAAGGGATGGATATTTTGCCTCCTTTCCCTCAGGTAGTCCAGATCAACCTGTGGAAAACTGATGGACAGGAGAGGAATATTTCACGCTGCTTACCCTGACTTATTGAATGGTTTTGTTTTCATTTTGAAATGATGCTATCAAATGGCAATAGACTGTTCCCTTCCACCCCCATGAAGTAATCTTGCACCATGTGAATAGTAAGTACCCAGTGGGATTGCTTTTTCATTTATAGAACATGACCACTGTATGACTCATTCTGACAGTTCAAATCCTGAGATTTCTGAGGACACTACTAGAGGCATTTGTCTTCCTTTCTAGTCAATGCTTCGTACTTTTTCTTGGGATTCTTTAAATCCTTGTCATTCTTTTCCCCCAAACCTACAAATAGGTTCATTTTCAAGAGAAGTGTTTGTTTCCATTCCAGATGACAAGCAGATGTGCAGAGCACTTTATTCAGTGCATAGCTTTAAGCCAGTATTGGATTCACTGAGTGGACACCCAAACTCCCAGCTTTCTGCCTTCCCTCAAGGGGTCATAGTAGGTTCACACTGCTACCACAGATAAACAGAATCCTGGCTAATGGGATCCAGCAGGGCCATTTCTCCTGAGTGCCAGTATCCTATTACAGGACTCTTTGAAATTCTCAGCTTCTACTTGCTTAGAGTGGAAGGACCAATCACTTAGACTATTCCATAGATGGTTGTAGGGCCAAATTCTGCCCTTTGCGTTATATACAACTTTTATAAAAGTCAATTTAAAATTACATGAGTTTGGGGTAGGGTTAGCGCTTTGAAAAACATTTGAACCAATCATGAATTACTTATGTATTATTCATTTTACATGGCCAGGATAGTGCTTGAAGTGCATTACATTATCAACTGCCTTCATTTTTGGCTCTTTTTCTTGATGTTCCAGTTTAGTTTACAAATCCTTTTAAGTATGGAATGGTGTATATGGGGTCAGGTGCTCTAAAGAATCGACTTCTGAGACCAAAAATGATTTAGGCTATTTAGACTACAATATGAAACCTTCAAAGTTAGTTCCCAGTCTAGGAAGGCACTTACTGATCTATGGTGTGATGTGACCCATGAAAACACCTTTTATTTTGCATTGGGCCTCATTTTAGAAAAGTAATGTATCTTTCTAATTGTTTTTACATAGGGTAATGATTAATATGCATTATTTGAACATATACCAAATCATGGCATCCCAGTGACCAGCACAATGCTTGGCATAGTCGGTGTGCAGGTGTTTGTGTGAGTGAATGAGGGGTATGCAGAAGCTCTTTATATGGCACAGGGAAGCCAGCTGACAGGATTACATACCACAAGCAAACTAATGAGTTGACGCTAATTTAATGTATTTTTACCTCACACTAAGGTAATGCTTGATAAAGACATTAATATTCAACTTTTAAAAGTTAGCACAGTGCAATGCACATAGTGGGTGCTCAGTAATATTAAATGAACAGATTTGCAATACTAGACTTAATTCCATCTGACTACTCTTAAATTTTCAGTTAAAGCAGAGATACTGTAAAATCCAAATCCAAATACACATTAAAATCTTGTTTTCCTGAAAGTATGACATCTAAAATACTTGTAGAAAAATTTTGTCATAAATTGATTTGAGCGTTTGTATTTTCTTTTGCCTTTGACTTTGATATTGGCTTGTAATGTCTCTTTTTATCATATGTAATATTAGTGGAACATTCAACTCTACCCAAATCATAAGAATTTTTCAATGATCAGTTGTCCGAAGCCATTATATGAACTGTTGGGTTGGATTTGGCTGGGTGTGACAGTTGTTGGACCTTAATCAAAGGACTTCTAATAAGTATCTTCCAAAAGCAAATGCTGGAATCCTATTCAAGTGCATATGTACATTGTCACAGAGCAAAGTAAACTGTAATTGGCTGCTATATTTTATATAATCATTTCTGCAAAAGCCCAGTTTTTGGATACTAATATTTGACATGGTTAATTCTTATTAATTTGTTGGAATTGTTTATTGTTAATAATGCAAATAGATAATTTTTAATTATCCTTAAGTAACATTTCACTATTAATGGTTTGAAATGGGTGGTAAGCAAACCAATTTGAAATAAAATATGAACATGTGCCGTTGTATTATAACACTATACACTTTCTTGACAGTTAAATTTAAAAAAAAATGTTTTTTTTGTAGCATGTATTGTATATGTTTATAGTATATGTAGTAAATAAAAATATGGCCAAATGTTTGGCTTGGTGATCTTTTGAAGAAAGTAATCTTTGAATATTTTTCACAAAAGAGCTAAATCTTTTATGCTTAGGGAATAAGAGGTGTGTGCATTCAACCTCCTGCAAACAATCATATAATCAGATAAAGAAGCAATTATACATAATCTGTAAGTACTCCTTAAAGATAAGGTTAATCGTTGGTGATATTTTGAAAGGTCTCCAGAAGTCATGAAATAAGTTGATTTGAGATGAATGTAAGAGTGATTATGTAATGATCAAAAAGCTGGAATAATGTGGACAGAGAACATAAAATTTGTCCCAGAAATGGTTATATGTGGGTATAAAGAAAATAAGGATATGGTAGGGGGCTTTATAAAGCAAATGGGAAATTTAGATGTTATATACTAAGTTTTCAGAATGTTAGTATAGATAATACAGTGTAATTTCTCCTTTTTTTGTAAGTAGCACATTTTCAGAATAGATAATTAAGTAAATAAAAGGTTAAACATGTTCTTCCCATCGTTTCTCAAAGCATGTGTGTATGTAGAGACACACATATTGTGACACTATATGTACCTAAAAGGTTGACATTATATTCTAGTTTTGTGTCCTACGGGTGGTGAAGTTTTAAAATGAAAAGGACAGGGGAGCCTGGCTGGCTCAGTCAAACCATGCAATTCTTGACCTTGAGTTCAAGCCCCACGTTGGGCGTAGATATTACTTTTTAAAAATGAAATGAAAAGAACAAGCTTTGCCAGTTACTTATACAGTATTCTGCCTTGGCCCCAAAATAAAACATCTCATTACTGCTGTAGACATAGCAGATTGTTAACCCAGAGTTAAATAAAGGAATCTCCTCTAAACGGAGCCAACTTTGGCATACACAAGCTTAACACCAAGGTGATTTAAGTATGTTTCAACTTTTTATCGATAAAAATAAAGTGTTAAAATCTTGTTTTAATATGTTGAGTGTTGGGGTTCCTTCACATGACCTCGAATAATCATACTGACTCTTGTATTTGTGACCCTGATTTTCAGATTAAATTCTATTCCTCTTACAGATACGAAGAGAGAAGCCCCCTCCATAGAAGAAAACGCGAAAATAGGCCTCTTAAGTTTGGCAGGAGGAGGCTAAGTATTTGGACCTCTATTGCCATGCATACCCTGAAGATAAAAAGAAATGGTGGAGGGCAAGCAGGAACTAACCATCCAGAAGTGAGGTTCAGGGGCACCTGGGTGGCTTAGTCAATTGAGCGTCTAACTCTTAGTTTTGGCTTGGGTCATGATCTTGGAGTTGTGGGATCGAGGCTCACATCAGGCTCTGCACTCAGTGAGGAGTCTGCTTCAGATTCTTTCCCTCTCCCTCTGCCCCCCCAAATAAATAAATATTGGAAAAAAAAAGTAGGGCACCTGGGTGGCTCAGTTAAGTGTCTGCCTTCGGCTCAGGTCATGGTCTCAGGGTCCTGGGATTGAACCCCACATGGGGCTTCCTGCACAGCAGGGAATCTGCTTCTCTCTCTCTCTTTCCCCCTCTGTCCCCCCTCTCTCCCTCTCCCCTCTGCCGCTTCCCACTGCTTGTTCTCTCTCTCTCTCTCTCTCAAGTAAATCATTAAATAAAAAATGAAGTTCATAAAAAGAGCCATGCCTGAGGGTCCTCTAGGGATATAGGATGAAAGCAAACAAAAATGAGCACTCGGGCTGGCTTTTAGTCAAGGGGACACTTCCAATTATTTCTGTGGTTATCCTGATTTTCTTAGATTTGAGATCTGCATTAATCCTAGAAAAGTGAGCTCTAGAATATTGACTAAATGGTCAAAGGTGAACTGACTTGGACAGATTTTTTTCTGTCCTCCCACTTCAAATGGGGAAGACTTCTGGACGTTTAGCTTTCTGGGAGGGGGAGGGAGAATATTTGTATATCAGACATGACTTGTTCAAAGCCTCCTCTGTTTACTTCGGGAAGTTTTTATGGAGTTTCTAGCTTCATTTCAAGCTGGTGACCCAGGTGGGCTTCTCCAAGGTTCTGAGTACCAGCAAAGAAACTAGGCAAGTAGAACCCTGAGTCGAGATGTAAGATGGGCTCCTCCTCTCTCAGACTTTTAAGCCAAGTCTGTGAGTGAAAATGAATTTGGTACTATATAAGGGTATAATACTGTTTGTTGGATATCTTTGGGCTGCCCTGGTGTTCTCTATGATGCAGGATTGAGCTTCCTGGAGTCGCTGTGCTATTTGTGCAGGTTTTCATGCTCAGTGCTACCTCCCTCTCTGACTGCAGGGTTCCCATGAGCCCTTAACAGTTGGGAGCCATTAACACAAAGTCTTGGCTGCCTTGGCTGGTGGTGTTACGGGGTCTAAAGATCACCTACAGTGGGGTGATAGCAATCTTAACCTTACTCATCATTTTAAAATTCTTTGTTTTGAGAGAGAATCACGTGAACCCAAGGATACCTCTACTGCCAGAGAAAGGGGCTATTCTAAATATGAAGTATTTTAATAATAAATAAGAAGTATTCATCTGTTATCACCAAAGGGAGAAATTGACTCCATATTTTGCAGGCTGTTTACCTGTCAGGGCTAACTGGGTGCTTCTGTGACTAGTTTTGACCAGGTTATAGCAGTTCTAAGTGTGGTAGCTTCTACAAAATAGATCCTTGCCCTTGTGAATCATATTCTAGGAGTAGCAGGACAAAAGCCACACCCATAATCCCTATGGGGGCCCTGGTGACTCTGCAAAAGTAAGTGTTCTGTCCAGGTCACCAGACACACAGCTTGGTGGGCAGCAGCTTTTTGTGAGTAACCACTTAGAAAAGACACCCCTTCCTCTATGTGGACAGGCTCATGGCTTGGCAGGTGCCAACGATTGTGATTTGGGTTACAACCCCTCTTGCCTACTCAACTGAGTGCCCTTGTCTGTGCATGACTGTACGTGACAGTAAATAGCTTTGATTATTCTGCTTAAGGTTCCAGTTGCCTGCCCATTTATAGATGTCTCTCTCCCCCACATCCCCATCATCACCAAATTCTGTCAGCTCTCCCTCCAAAATACTCCCTTTGTGCCTCTTTTACAGTGACCCAAGCAGCCATCTTTTGTGTGGACCACTGTGACAACCTCCTTCCTGGCCATTCACTTTCCCTAATCTGTTCATTAGAGAGCAACCAGGATGATCTTCCTTGGCGGACTTGATCACGGCATTCCCTTGCTTAAAAAATCCTTTAGTGCTTCCTCTTAATCATAAAATACAATCTGCATTCCATAGAATGGCCTATGTGGAAGTGCTCACCTTTTCCTCAGCCTTTCTTATTCTCAACTGGCAGGCTTTCCTTTCAGCTTCTCAGATGAGGGGCACCTGGCTGGTTCTAGCATGCAACTCTTGATCTTGGGCCGTGAGTTCGAGCCCCATGTTGGGCACAGTGGTAACTAAAGGAGGGGAGCAAATCAGCTTCTCAGATGAAAAAGCCCTTGCCCATTCTAGGACCTCCCTCTCCCCAACTCTGATCTACTGCCTTGGTTCCATCTTAAATGTTGCTTCCTCAGAGATGCCTTCCCTGAATCCCTCAATCTCATAATTAGTCACATCATTTACCTTCATGGTGCCCATCTCATATTGTGATTATATATTTTTGTGGTAATTTCATTCCATGTCTGTTAGACTGTAAGTCTGCTCCAGCAGGGCAGGAGCTACATGTGATTTGTTCATTCCATCTTGAGAGCCCAGCACAGAGCCTGGCTCACAGCAGACAATACATAGTTATTGAATTAAGAGTGTTTTTCTTCAGATTTTGTAGTGCTGGGGAACAGGGACCCAGCAGATTACCTCTCAGCTGCTGTCTCTAGTTTTCCTGGTCTTGTGTCTGCTCAAAGACTGTAGGTTCATTTTAATATGAGAGTAAAATCCATTTAGGAATGTCTTGTTGCTTGTCAAAGCCTAGTCTCAAGGGTTTGAGTCCTTCTCTGGCCATGTTCCTTTCCTTTTGCATAGGAGAGGTGACTGGATCACTTAGAGGGGACCTATATTCATAAATGAAGATTATTCACTGGTTGTATCTTTTTAATCTCAATTCCAGTGTAAACATAGTGCTGTATGAGTTTCAGGTGTGTGATACAGTGTCCAACAGTTCTATACATTATTCGGTGCTCATCAAGACAAGTGCACTCTTGGGGTGCCTAGCTGTCTCAGTCTGGAGAGCATGTGACTCTTGATCTCAGGATTGTGAGTTCAAGCCCCACATTGAGTGTAGAAATTACTTTAAAAAAAAAAGTGCATTCTTAACACCCCCCACCTTTACCCATTTTACCCATCCCTCCGCTCTCCTCCCATCTGGTAACCATCAGTTTGTTCTTATAGTTAAGAGTCTGTTTTTTGGTCTGTCTCTTTTTTTCCCTTTGTTCATTTATTTTGTTTCTGAAATTCCACATAGGAGTGAAATCATACGGTATGTCTGATTATGAAATCGTATGGTATTGTCTTTATCTGACTGGCTTATTTTACCTAGCATTATACTCTCCAGTTCCATCCATGTTGTTGGGAATGGCAAGATTTCTTTTTTTTTTAAGCATCCAGACCTTTTTTTTTTTTTTTTTTTTTTTTTTTTGAGAGAATGAGCATGGGATTGGAGAGGGGCAGAGGGAGAGGGAGAAAGAATCTGAAGCAGACTCTGCACTGAGTGCATAACCTGACACCGGGTTCAATCTCATGACTGCGAGATCATGACCTGATCCAAAACCAAGAGTCAAACAGTTAACCCAGTGAGCCACCCAGGCGTCCTCTGACTCTTTTTTTTTTTTTTTTTAATGACTGAATAATATTCCAGTGTGTGCGCGTGCGTACACGTGCTGTATCTCACATCTTTATCCATTCATCAATCAATAGACTCTTGGGCTGCTTCTGTAGTTCGGCTACTGTAAATAATGCTGCAGTAAACCTAGGGATGCATGTATCTCTTCGAATTAGTGTTTTTGTATTCTTGGGTAAATACCCAGCAGTACAATTACTGGATCATGGGATAGTGCCATTTTAACTCTTTGAGGAACCTCCATAAGGTTTTCCACAGTGGCTGCACCAGTTTACATTCCCACCAACAGTGCATAAGGGTTCCTCACTAGTTGTATCTTATTTTTAATTTCTAGTTTTAGGAGTACTTTTTTTCTTTTTAAAAGATTTTATTTATTAGAGGGAGAGAGTGCAGAAGCAGGCAAAACGGCAGGCAGAGGGAGAGGGAGAAGCAGGCTCCTCGCTGAGCAGGGAGCCCGAAGTGGGGCTCGATCCCAGGGTTCTGGGACCATGACCTGAGCAGACGCTTAATCTACTGAGCCACTCAGGTGCCCTTAGCAATACTTTCAATAAGACCGAATTCCATTACCAACAGTGCCAAGATTGCATCCAAGTTATTTTGTCCTAAAATGCCAATTGTAATGTAAGTAGCTTAATATATCCTGAACACTAATCAAAGTAATTACTTCTTATCTTGCCATTTGGGTCTCAGTAACTCAGAGGCAGCAAGTCAAGAATACAGCTAACAGGGGCAAGGTCTTTGTGAATTCTTTCTGTAGCTTATAGTAAAGGGTTGGAAATTTTCAGAAAATTTTCCTGAGTTTGGGGCCTAAATTCTTTTAGGAGCCTTTGTGATATAACAAGCAAGGAGAAAGCCAGATCCCATCCCCAAAAAAGAATGTAACAATAGGAAGTGGTTTATTTAAATTCTTTGGCCACATCTTTTCTCCCAGTAGAATCAAGTTCTTCCTCTACTTTCACTTTTTCTTTTGAATAAAAAATTGCCCCAGTTTCTCATTTCCCATGTTAGGCATGCCTGTGGGATTAGGTTTATGTTTGAACCAGCTAGTTGCTTCTTGTTTCTTAGCAAGCTCTGCCATATGATCAAGGGCTGGCTTCTTGTTGCCATGACAACCGACATTTACATAAGCAAGAACTGGGGAAGAACATTGTTGTTTGGAATGATTTGTGGTAAATTTCATCCTAATGAAAGATAAAGCACCAACTTGGCGGGCTAGCAGCTAGAATTGAAACAACAGAGCGGACTTCCTATTCCTTTTAGTGCGATCTATTTGATAGGTACCACTTTTGGCTATCAAAAGTACTGCCATACCTGGAAAAAAAGGAAAGAATGTTATCATCTTTAATTCTGTCTTTAATCACATTTTCAGTAGCAATCAGGATGTGTGCTTGTGGGAGCAGAGAGAGGGGCCTGTTCTTCTAAAGCAAAGGTTATTGATCCAGAATCTTGTGACCCCTAGGGGATCCGGAGATAGACCTCATAAGGGATATGGCAGAGATTACTCATTCAAATCCATGTTCTCTTCTGTACACACTGCTTAACTACATTAACTAGGCTCCCTTGCCGTTTTTGTACGACTACGTGATGGAGTTCAGCCAATGGATTGTGTGCAGAAGTGCCTGCATCCCTTTCAGGCCTGGCTTATAGAAATCTCCCACAGGTGCTCCTCCATGTTCTCTGTTTCCATCAGGCTGGAATGGAGCTGACACCAGGACAGAGACTTCATCCACCTGACCCCTAAATGACTGCATGAAGAAGAGCCTCTCCAGCTTAGTTACTAGCCAGGTAGCAAGAAATAAACTTCTGTTCAACTGTTATATGGGGGCACCTGGCTGGCTTGTAGGTGGAGCACGTGACTCTTGATCTGAGGGTCTTAAGTTCGAGCCCCATGTTGCCCCTGTTGGGAATACTGATTACTTAAAAATAAAAAAAAATTTTTTTAAGATTTTATTTATTTATTTGAGAGAGAGAGAGCATGAGAGGGGAGAGGTCAGAGGGAGAAGCAGACTCCCGGCCGAGTAGGGAGCCCGATGTGGGACTCTATCCCAGGATTCCAGGACCATGACCTGAGCTGAAGGCAGTTGCTTAACCAACTGAGCCACCCAGGCGCCCCCCAAAATAAAATCTTTAAAAATGTTTTAAATAAATTTTAAAAATCTTTTGTAAAAAACCCATTGCATGTTTTAAGGTCAAATAGTTGCAGCAGTTAACCTACTCTAAGACAAAGGAGTTGAATTGGATAGGCTAGAGGATATCTGAACTTTCTGCATAGGGACAGAGAACTCTGTTCCAGTTCCTGCTTCTCTCTCCCACCTTAGCTCTCCTTGCTCTCCCTCCTGTACTCTGGGCTCTAGCCATACTGAATTTCTTGACCTATCTTTACCTGACCTGCCTACTTGCCCCCCTATCTGACTCACCTTCTCTCTCACCTTCAATTACCAGTCTTCTCTGACACTGAAATTTGGGTTAGGTGTCCGTCCCATGTCCTCCACTGGCTGTATTTGCTTTCCATTGTAACATCACACTGAACTGAAATTACCTGTGCATGCCTGTCACCAGACCAAGATTGCTCACTGGTATATTTCCAACACCCAGCTCTGCTTAAACACACGGGAGATACCCAGGGCATGTATTTTTGACAAAAGAAAAAAAGAAAAACTAGAGGTCATCAAAAGCCAAGTGGGAGCAGTAGGTAGTAATAATCCTAGGGACATAAGAAAGATACTGTGTCGGGGTACCTGGCTGGTTCAGTTGGAAGAGCATGTGACTCTTGATGGCCGGGTCACGAGTTTGAGCCCCATGTTGGGTGTAGAGATTACTTAAATAAATAAATATTTTAAAAAAAGAGAAAGTTACTGTATTAGCTTTTGCTGCAAAATAAACCATGTCAATACTTAGTGGCTTAAAACACTGGGGTGCCTGGCTGGCTCAGTCGGTAGAGCATGTGGCTCTTGATCTCAGAGTTGTGAGTTTGAGCCCCATGTTGGGTAGAGATTACTTAAAAAGTTAAAAAAAAAAAAAAAAGCCACGATAATGTATTTATCTTACGGTTCTGCAGCTTAGCAATTTGGGTTGGCTCAGCTGGACTGTTGTTCTGGTCTACTTAACTTCTGATCGTGGGCTAGCTGGTCTTGGATGGCCCTCAGCTGACACAGTTTATCTCTACTTCATATGATCTTCCATCCTCCAGCAGAGTAGCCTGGACTGGTTTTCATGGCTATTGACAGAGTTCCAAAACAGGCAGAATCACACAGAGCCTCTTAAGGCCTGGCCTTAGAGCTGACACAATGTCAATTCCACTGCATTCTATTGATCAAAGTGAGTCTCAAGGCCAGCCAGGATTCAAGGACTGAGGAAATAGACTCTACCTCTTGATAGGATGAGCTGTAAAGTCATATTGCGAAGGGGAGCAGATACAGGAAGAGTGAGGCTTCGGGCAATTTTTGCAATCTACAGAAGATACCCCATAAACTATTTGACTAAAATGTATAAAGAAGCACAAATTACTAAGAAGCATCATCACTAGACAAGTCAATACCCAAATGTTTATAGTTTTTCTTTTTCTTTTTTATTCTTTTTAAGTAGGCTCCAAGTACAGCATGGGGTTCGAACTCGTGACCCTGAGATCAAGAGTCGCGTGTTCTACAGACTGAGCCAATCAGACACCCTTATAGTTTTTCCTTTATTTTATTTTATAACTTGAATATTTTGCATGTGCAAGCATGATTTTCAATTTGTTTTATTTCTTAAAGTAATTTCTACACCCAACATGGGGCTTGAACTCATGACCCAGAGACGAAGAGTCACATGCTCTACCCACCGAGCCAGCCTGGCACCCCAAGCATGATTTTCTGCATCTGCCAAAGTAGGTGTTTGGAATGGGGATTTGGGGACCGTTTGAGAAGAAAGGCAAATGGGAAGAGATTACTGAGAATGAAAAGACCGACAGCAAGCTTCTTCAGCTCAGGGTTGTGTCCAGTCTATTCACTTTTATCGGCAGCACCTCCCATGATTACCACATGGAAAACACTCAGCAAATATTTGTTAGTGACCAATAGTAAACCTCTACTTACTACCGTAAAGGAGAACTAAATGTCTAGTCTTACTAGCAGTGCTGCTGCGTGTGGATATGCAGGTTATGCCCTAACCAAGGATGCGTGGGGCACGGAGGAGTGGAGTTGAAATCCAGCCTGTGCTCTGCTGGCCAAGATTCAGGCCTGGTTCCTGGCTTTCCCTGCCTGCAGGGGGCATAGTTTTAAACCCAAACACAGCCCCCTTTTGCTTGCTAAGCTTCCAGCGTCTAAGACTGTGTGTTGGAGGGACACCTATTTTATAAAGCTCACAGCAGTTCCCTATGGGCTGGCAGGGCCTTGATAATCTATGGGAGCAGAGAACTGGTTACTGGGGAATGCAAGATGGCCCAAAATGCACAAAGCAAGAAAATTTAGCATAAAACTAGAGACACTGTCCTTAAAAATTGATCAGCATAAATGAGTGAGGGCTTGAGAGAACTAGGAGCAAGGAAAAAAAAAAAAGATATAGTGCAGTTAATATGTCTGAATCCAGAGGAGAAACCAACTGAGAGTTAACAGACCAAAACAGTGGAGCACGCAAAACATGATTTGTTTCTGTAAAGGGCTAATCTATGGGACAGAAAATAGATTAATGGCTGTCTGGGCTGAGAGTAGGAATGGGGACTGACTGTAAACGGGCTCAAAGTTTCATTTTAGTGTGACAGGAATGTTCTTTTTTTTTTAGTGTGACAGGAATGTTCTAAAATTAGATGGTGGCAATGGGTATATAATTCTGTAAATATACTAAAATTCATTGAATTTTAGGCTTAAAACAGGTGGATTTATGGTGTGTAAATTATATCTCAATAAAGTTATTTATGCATATTTGTCTCCAAAAAATAAATAAAAATAAATAAATAATAATAAAAATATTTGTCTCGGCAAGAAATACCAAGCTTTGGGGCGCCTAGCAGGCTCAGTTGGTAGAGCATGAGACTCTTGATCTTGGGATCATGAGTTGAGGTCATGAGCCCCACGTTGGATGTAGAGATTACTTAAAAATAAGTAAGATATTAAGAAAAAAAAAAAGAAATAACAAGTGTTGGTGAAGATGGGAGAAAAGGAACACTCATGCACTCTTGGTAGGAATGTAAAGTGGTGCAGTCACTGTGGAATACAGTATGGAGTTTCCTCAAAAAAATTAAAAATACAAATACCATGTGATCCAGTAATTCCACTACTGTTTACCCCCAAAAATGAAAATACTAATTTGAAAAGATATATGCACCCCTTTGTTTATTGCAGCATTGTTTACAATAGCCAAGATATGGAAGTAATCCAAATGTTCATCAATAGATGAATGGATAGGGGCACCTGGGTGGCTCAGTTGATTAAGCATCTGCCTTTGGCCCAGGTCATGGTCCTGGGATCAAGCCCCACATTGGGCTCCCTGCTCAGTGGGGACCCTGCTTCTCCCTCCCTAACACCCCCCTCCCGCTTTTGCTCTCTTTCTCTCTGTCAAATAAATAAATAAAACATTTTAAAAAAAATAGATGAATGGATAAAGAAGATACGGTATGTAAATAAATATATATATATATATATTGTGGAATATTACTCAGCCACAAAAAAGAATGAGATCTTGCCATTTGTGGTAACATGATGGACCTTAGGAGTATTACACTAAGGGAAATAAGTCAGACAGAGAAGGATAAATAGCATATGATTTTACTCGTATATGGAATCTAAAAAGCAAATAAAACATAAAAGAAAACAAAAACCCTAGACTCTTAAATACAGAAAACAAACTTGTAGTTGCCAACAGGAGATGGGGACAAAATAGGTGAAGGGGTCTAAGAGATACAAATTTCCAGTAATAAATAAGTCATGATAATGAAAAGCACAGCGTAGAGAATATAGTAAATAATGTAATAACACTGTATGGTGACAGATGGTGACCACACTCACCATGGTGAGCAATGAATGATGTATTGCTGAATCACTATGTTGTACACCTGAAACTAATATAACATCGTATATTGCATAATAATTATATTTCAATGGTACAGAACATTTAAAAAACAAAACATTGTTCTGAGTATAATAAAATTATTATTTGTCTCTTGTCAGTGTTAGCCACATTAAAAGTGAACAAGACATTGTGTGTCTCTGATGGATACAACAGGAAGCTCACAGCAAGCACCACCTCTGAGACATTCAGATAAAAAAAACTGAACCTGACTCTAATCCAGCTATCATTCTACAGGAAATATGAGGAATACAGGAACAAGTCAAATAACACCATAAGGAAGTAAAGAAACAAATCCAGGATGTGAGATATTCTACAAGACAAATGGCCCAGTTTCTTCTCAAATAAATGGTATGAAAAAGAAAAGGGACAGGAAGGGAGATTTGCTATGGATAAAAAGAGACTTAAGAGCTCTATCAAGTGATATATTTTGTGAATTTAGTTTGTATCCTCAGGTAAACCAATTTGGGGAAAAAACCCATTTGAGACAACCATGGGAAATTGAACATGGGGTGAATATTAGAGGATATTAGAAAATAGGGGCACTTGGGTAGCTCAGTCTGTTGTGTGTCCAACTATTGCTTGAGGCTCAGGTCATGATCTCGGCGTCGTGGGATTGAGTCCCATGTCAGGCTCTGCACTCAGCAGAGAGTCTGCTTAAGATTCTCTTTCTCCCTCTGCTGCTTTCCCTGCTCATGTTCTCTCTCTTTCTCTCAAATAAATAAATCTTTATAAATGAATGAATGGATGGATGGATGTGGGTCACCTGGCTGGCTCAGTCAGTAGGGTGTTTGACTCTTGATCTCAGGGTGGTGAGTTCAAGCCCCACATTGGGTGTAGAGATCACTTAAAATATTTTATTTTTTTTAAGATTTTTATTTATTATTTGACAGAGAGAGACAGCGAGAGAGGGAACACAAGCAGGGGGAGTGGGAGAGGGAGAAGCAGGCTTCCTGCTGAGCAGGGAGCCCGACATGGGGTTTGATCCCAGGACCCCAGGATCATGACCTAAACCAAAGGCAGATGCTTAATGCCTGAGCCACCCAGGCGCCCCTAAAAAAATATTTTAAAAGAAATGAATGAGGGGCACCTGGGTGGCTCAGTTGGTTAAGCATCTACCTTCAGCTCAGGTCAAGATCCCAGGGTTCTGGGATCAAGCCCTACTTTGGGCTCCCTGCTCAGCGGGAAGCCTGCTTCTTCCCCTCCCTCTGCCCCTCGCCCCTGCTTGTGCTCTCTCTTTCTCTCTCTCAAATAAATAAAATCTTAAAAATAAATAAATAAATAAATAAAATCTTAAAATAAAAATGAATGAATGAATAAATGTTAATCTTGTTGGATCTAATAATGATATTGTGGTGATAGTAACAAAATCTGTTAGTGATACTGTGCGGTACAAAATAATGGTCCCCCAACGATGTCCACACCTTAATCCCTAGAACCTGTGAATATGTTACTTTACATGGCACAAGGGATTTTGCAGTTGTGAATAAGGATCTTGACATGGGAAGATTATTCTGGATTACCTGGTAATTCCAATGCAGTCACAAGTATCTTTGTAAGAGGGATGAAGGACACGTCAGAGTCAGAAAAGGAGATATGACAATAGAACCAGAGATTCCAATGAGGTGCCTTGAAGATGGAAGAAGGGACAATAAGTAAGGCAAGCTGACTCTAGAAGTCGAAAATGTCAAGGACATAGATTCACTGCTAGAGCCTCTGGAAGGAACACAGCCCTGATGACACCTGGATTTAGGACTTCTTTATCCCCCAGAACTATAAAATAATATATTTGTATTATTTTAAGTCACAAAATCTGTTGTAATTTCTTACAGTAGTAATAGGAAAACATTGCAAGTATCTTCATGAATACAGCCTTTGGTTCAACTGAATTATTTTTAGCATCAATTCCCAGGAGTAGGATTACTGGGTCATGGCTATCACCACATCAGAATATTTTGCTTTCCAAAGGGTGTTTACCAATTGTCCACACTGCCAGCAGAGTAGCCTGGAAAGCATGGACCACCATTCAGTTTTTTTCATCATTCAACTAAAAAAATAATTAGTAAATTTAAAAGTATATCTTGGGGCACCTGGCTGGCTCAGTCCATAGAACATGTGACTCTTGATCTTGGGATTGTGAGTTCGAGCCCCAAATTAGATATAGAGATTCCTTAAAAAAAAAAATCTTAGGGTTGCCTGGGTGGCTCAGTTGGTTAGATGTCTGACTCTTGACTTCATTTCAGGTCATGATCTCAGGATCATGAGAACGAACCCTGCATTGGGCTTCATACTCAGTGTAGAGTCTGCTTGTCCCTCTCGTCCCCCTCTGTCCTTCTACCCACTCTCACAAACGCTCTCTCTCTCTCAAATAAATAAATTAAATATTTAAAACAAATAAAATCTTAAAAAATGGTTAAGATGGCTCAATTACAATAAAAATTTTTTAATAAAAAATAAAATGAAGTTCTAAAAAAAGTTTAAGATGATAAATTTGTTGTGTATTTTACCATAGTTAAAAATTTTTTTAAAGATTTTATTTATCTATTTAACAGAGCAAGAGAGCACAAGCAGAGAGAGTAGTAGAGGGAGAGGGGGAAGCAGGCTCCCCACTGAGCAGGGAGCCTGATACGGGGCTCCATCACAGGACCCTGAGGTCATGACCTGAGCCAAAGGCAGACACCCAACTATCTAAGCCACCCAGGCACCCTTACCATAGTTAAAATTTTTTTGAATTTTATTTATTTATTTTAAAAGATTTTATTTATTTATTTGACAGCTCACAAGTAGGCAGAGAGGCAGGCAGAGAGAGGGGGAAGCAGGCTCCCCGCTGAGCAGAGAGTCTGATGTAGGGCTCGATCCCAGGACCCTGAGATCATGACCTGAGCCGAAGGCAGAGGCTTTAACCCACTGAGCCACCCAGGCGCCCCAAAATTTTTTTAAATTTTAATTTAAAAATTAATTTTTCAAAAAATATACCTCAGGCACTTTATATTTTTATTACCAGTGAGAAAGAATATATTTCCATTTATTTACCCTTCATATTTTCTCACGTATGAATTAGCAGATTATACCCTTTTCCTATTTTACTTATTGGATTTACTATTTAAAGATTTATTTATTTAAGAGAGAGAGAGAGTTTAAGCTTTGGGTGGAGGGGCAGAGGGAGAGGGAGAGATGGTCTCCTAAGCCAGCTCCATGTTGAGCACAGAGCCCCATGGAGGGCTTGATCCCACAACCCTGAGATCACGACTTGAGCTGAAACCTAGAGTTGAACACGTAACTGCCTCTGCCAGGATTTACTATTTATTCAAATAGTCAAGTCTTACTTTCAATGCTAAAAAACCTTCTTCCAGAGATCTGAGTTTGATCCTATTTTATACTAGTATTTCTGTAAGTTGATTTTTAAAAAAAAATATTTAATTATTTGACAAAGAGAGAGAGCACAAGCAGAGGGAGAAGCAGACAGAGGGAGAGGGAGAAGTCCCGATGTGGGGCTCTATGTGGGGCTCAATCCCAGGACCCTGGGATCATGACCTGAGCCGAAGGCAGATGCTTAAGGACTGAGCCACCCAGGCACCCCACCTTACTTCATTAAATTTAAAAACTAATTGGCAAGTAGCATAAAGCGTAGCCCTAACTTCTCTCTAATTTAGTATTGTCCTCAAGCCGCTTATTAGATAATCTTTCCTTCTTCCTAAATCATTGAATCTTGAGAGGTTTAGAAGTGATGGTTTGTTGTTGTTTTAGGATTTTATTTATTTATTTGAGAGGGAGAGTTAAGGAGAGAGAGAGAGAAAGAGCAGGGAGGGGAGCAGAGGGAGAAGCAGACTCCCCGCTGAGCAGGGAGCCCGACGTGGAACTTGATCCCAGGACCCTGGGATCATGACCTGAGTCGAAGGCAGACAGTTAACCGACTGAGCCACCCAGGCGCCCCTGGAAGTGATGGGTTTTACTAGTGATTTGGAGAATAGCAGAATCTTGTTTGGAATCAGCCACAGAAGTAGAAGGATGTAGATGTGGTGGATTGCTCATGTGGCCAAGCCTCTCCTTGGTAATTGACAGGAGGACTGAGGAGAGATGGCAGGATGGAGAGGAGGGACCAGGGGAGCCATCTGTACTCTCATCTTTCAGCACAATATCAATGTGGGTATTTTCCTGTGGGTCGAATGGACAAGATGATAATTTGCTGGGCTCAACCCACTTGCCTATAACCTACCAAGAGGGGAAGCCCTTCAGAACCCTCCCAACAAATTTACACGGAGGTCCCCAAGGAAGCTAGTCACTGGCAGCCTGCCACATATATGTAACTAAGGAGAAGTTATCCCCGCAATATAAATATGAGTCCATATTAGAAGCTCTATTAATGTAATTAACCATATTTACTCATTAAAGAAAAATAGTTCACACAAATAGAGCCCAAAAAGCATCACCCTTTAAAAAAATATTCCTCAATCTCTACACCGAATGTGAGGCTCGAACTCACAATCGCAAGCTCAAGAGCCACAGGCTCTACTGACTGAGCCAGCCAGGTGCCCCAACACTCATTTTTTTAAACTCATTTTTCCCCCCACGTAGACTGCTCATTTATTAGCACTGGTGCTGTGACATAATGGTTTCCGGAGAAGATGCTGAGCTGCGTGGAGGTGGCAGAACGAGGTGAGGCTCAGATGGGTGAGTGGCAGGCTCCTGTTTCTTCCACTCATTGTTGTCCTAGTCTCACTTGGCTGAGAAGCCCTGCATCCAGCTGACTTTCAGGTTGAGCATCCTCTTGGTGCGCTTGGCCACCCACTCCTCTTCAAAGGTGTGCGGGCACCATAGTACTTCTCCCAAATCAGAATGAGAGCGGTGAAGCCCATGAAGAACATGGCGGTGCCACAACCATCTTGCACGCATTCATGCTCCTGTTCCTTTCAGCAAACTCTCGTTGAACTGGATGCGGTTCAATTCAACTTTCTCACCAGTGGAGAGGCTGCTCCAGGGAGCCTTCTCCTTCTCTTTCAAGGCCTTCTGGCTGGCTCCGTCGGTGAAGCGACATACTCTTGATCTCAACTCAGGTCTTGATCTCAGGGTCGTGAGTTCAAGAAAAAACAAAACCAAACCAAAATAACAACAACTATTTCTCAGAAACCAATAGATAACTTTACTCTTAATGGTGAAATGTTAGATATTTTCATTAAAATATGGAATTTAACAATAAATGCCCATTTTGATCTCTTATTCAGTATTTCTTTGAAGCTCCATAGATATGGAGAATTAAGAAGTAAATAGGAGGGCGCCTGGGTGGCTCGGTGGGTTAAAGCCTCTGCCTTCAGCTCAGGTCATGATCTCAGGGTCCTGAGATCGAGCCCTGCATCGGGCTCTCTGCTCAGCAGGGAGCCTGCTTCCTTCTCTCCCTCTGCCTACTCGTGATCTCTCTCTGCCTACTCGTGATCTCTCTCTCTCTGTCAAATAAATAAATAAAATCTTAAAAAAAAAGTAAATAGATCTATATATCTATATAGATATATAGATCTATATATCTATATATATAGCTATCTATATAGGTATATATATTACAAAGGTAGAGACAAAATTTTCAGCAGTGCACTCCAGAAAGCCAAGCCAATTAACTGAAAAACTATTAGAATAGGAGCACTTGAGTTGCTCAATTGGTTAAGTGACTGACTCTTGATTTTGGCTCAGGTCATGATCTCAGGATTTTGAGATAGAGCCCCTCACTGGGATGGTGCTCAGCGGGGAGTTTGCTGGAAATTCTCTCTCCCTCTCCCTCTGCTCCCCCCACCCCGTGCTCTCTTTTTCTCTCTCAAATAAATAAATAAAAACTGTGAGAATAAAATCCAATGAGGCAGATGGATGTAAGGTAACTTCAAAAAGCCTTAATTCTCATATATATTAGCAGTGATGATCAGAAATAAAAAGCAGAAGGAAACCCCATTTATAATATGAACAGCCTCCTAAATACTTGGAAACAAAATTAACTGGAAATATGTAAGATCTTTAGAAATCTTTTTTTTTCCTAGAAATCTAACTATACAAAATAATTAAGATCATACCAAAGAGACTTGAAGAAAATTAGAGAAATGTATTTCTAAATGGGAAGATTTATTTTTTAAAAGACTTCCAATTTTCCCCTAATCAATCTATAAATTCAGGGCAATTCAACCAAAATCAAAATGGATCTTGAGGGGCGCCTGGGTGGCTCAGTCGGTTGGGCATCTGCCTTCAGCTCAGGTCATGGTCCCTGGGTCCTGGGATCGAGTCCAGCCTCGGGCTCCCTGCTCAGCAAGGAGCCTGCTTCTCCCTCTACCTGCTGCTCCCTCTGCTTGTGCTTTCTCACTCTGACAAATATTTAAAACCTTGATTTTAATCTTCTTTTAATGCATTTTTTATTGCTTTCTGAGTGTAATTATATTTTTAACAATGCACTAATACTGAACATGTGATTTTATTTCTTGGCTTTTATACTTAATCACACATTGTGAGAATTTTTCATGTGTCTCTTCATATATACATCTATATTGTAAAAGTAATACATGTATTTTAAAATTTTAAACAAATTCAAAAGATTTAAAATAAAATAATTAGCCTATTTTTACAAATAAAAACACAATGACAACTTAACAACAACAACAAAAAAAACTAAACTGCAAGCTCCTGGAGGCAATGACTCATCATATTTTTTTATGTCCTATTTCCTTCTTGTAGTGCTTAGTACACTACCATGTATGGATACTTTACTCAAGACAGGTCAAGTGAGGTCTTGTTTCCATTAAAGGAGATTTTTCAATAAAGTTGGGAGAGTCATATGTAAGGGCGTGATTTAATGACCTGGTGATTGTTTTAGGGATTTTCAGTGGAGCAGGAAATACTCGTTAACACAGCAGCTGTGAGAAGAGCAGCACTGTACTGTGAGAGCCACCTCAACACAGCACCATGATTTTCTTTTTTTTAAAGTAATCTCACCACCCAACGTGGGGCTCCAACTCATGACCCTGAGATCAAAAGTCACAAGTCCTACGGACTGAGCCAGCCAGCATCCTGTGCACCGTGGTTTTTTATATCTGTTTATCGCCCCAGATGCTATATCAAAAATTACTTCTGCTTTTTTATTCGACATAGTACTGGAAGTTTTAGCCACAGAAATCAAACAAGAAAAAGGAAAAGAAATGAAAGGCATCCCAGTTGGTCAGGAAAAAGTAAAACTTGCACTATATTTTTAACAGATGTAAACTATTTGTTGAATATTTGCCACCAAATATTGTTAAATACATTATCTTGCAGCATATCACTTTCAAGGATTATTTATTTATTTTTAAGATTTTATTTATTTATTTGTCCGAGAGAGAGAGAGCACAAGCAGGGGTAATGGCAGGAAGAGAGGAAGCAGGCTCCCTGCTGGGCAAGGAGCCCAATGTAGGACTTGATCCCAGGACCCTGGGATCATGACCTGAGCCAAAGGCAGATGCCTAACCGACTGACCCACTCAGGCGACCCAGCATATGACTTTCAAGTTAAAATGTCAAATGAACACAAATATTTACAATTCTTTTTGGGAATATTATATAATGACACATAAAGGCATAAATTCTTTTGGCTTCTAATTCTTAAAAGAATGAAAATAGCAAAAGTGATGCAAAATCTTCAGTGTGAGATTATTATTAAGCTACATTTTACATAAATATGGTATAAAATGGCAATAATCCGGGACACCTGGGTGGCTCAGTCGGTTAAGCGTCTGCCTTCAGCTTGGGTCATGATCCCAGGATGGTGGGATCGAGCCCCGCCTTGTACCCCTTGCTCAGCGGGGAGCCTGCTTCTCCCTCTCCCACTCCTCCTGCTTGTGCTCTCTCCCTCCCTCTCTCTGTCAAATAAATAAATAAGTAAATAAATAAATAAAATTTTAAAAATAAAATAAAATGACAATAATCCCATTCAACATCCTGGATTAGATGCCTTTTAGGAGGGACTGATAATTTATACAATCAAACTTTAAATTTATAGATAAAGGCAGTTCAGTACTGCCACTGAGAAGTACATCTCTTAATCTACACAACTTTTCAGCTTTGAAGGTCTGAAGTATCAAGTTGGTTTGAAGAGTTGGCACCCATGAACACATTTATTGCCTTGCCATCTTTCTTTTTATGATTTTATTTCTTTATCAGAGAGAGAGCACGAGCAGGGGGAGCGGCAGGCAGAGGGAAAAGAAGGTTCAAATGGTGGCTGATGATGTAGAAGAGGGTATGATTGAACGACCAGAGCCAGAATTCCAGGATCTAAAGGAAAAGACATGAGCACTTCAACCGATTCTCGGTAAGATCCCAGATGAGATCAATGGCAGAGTGAGGTTTCTGCAGACAAGGATATAGCTAGTGCAATAAAAGCACTTCTTTTTCTTTTTTTTTTAACAAAGTGTCGAATTGCATTTTATTTTATTTTTTAAAATTTTATTTATTTATTTGACAGAGAGATCACGAGTAGGCAGAGAGGCAGGCAGAGAGAGAGGGGGAAGCAGGCTCCCTGCTGAGCAGAGAGCCCGATGTGGGGCTCGATCCCAGGACCCTGAGATCATGACCGGAGCCAAAGGCAGAGGTTTTAACCCGCTGAGTCCCCCAGGCGCCCCTAAAAGGACTTCTTAATACAGTGAATGATGTCTTCAAGCAGTATCAACACCAGAACTTCGGGGCACTTGAATACCAAAAGAAAGATTTTGTAAAGTACTCCAAGGGTTTCAGTGATACCCCAAAAAACTATTTTAAAGATGGTAAGATGGGATGCCTGGGTGGCTCAGTGGGTTAAGCATCTGCCTTCAGCTCAGGTCATGATCCCAAGGTCCTGGGATCAAGTCCCACAAGTGAGGAGCCTGCTTCTCCCTCCCTTGTGCTGCTCTCCCTGCTTGTACTCTCTCTCTGTCAAATAAGTGAATAAAACCTTTTTAAAAAAGAGACTAGGGCACAAAACATATACTGACTGGCAACTGAGACACAGACTTCACTTCACACCTTTATTTATTTATTTGTTTGTTTGTTTATTTATTTTTAAGTAGGCTCCATGCCCAGCATGGAGTCCAACATAGGACTTGAGCTCACAACCCTGAGATCAAGACCTGAGCTGAAATCAAGTTACACGATTAACTGACTGAGTCACCCAGGTACTTCCCACTTTTAAACTTTCGATATTTGGGCTCTTGGGTGGCTCAGTCGATTAAGAAACCAACTCTTGGTTTCAGCTCGGGTCATGGTTTCAGGGTTGTGGGATCAAGCCCCACTTCCGGCTCTGTGTTCAGTGTGAAGTCTGCTTGAGATTCTTTCCCTCTGCCCCTCCCCCCAAAATAAATAAATAACCTTTAAAAAAATCTTTATTTATAGAAGACATGATACTGTATATAGAAAACCCTAAAGACTCCAAGACACTAGGAACTACTAGAATTGATAAGTGAATTCAGTAAGGTCACAGGATACAAAATCAATGTACAGAAATCCATTGCATTTCTACACATTAATAATAAAGTAGTAGAAAGAGAAATTAAGAAAACAATTCTATGTATAATTGCACCAAAAATAATAAAATACCTAGGGATAAACTCAACCAAGGAGACAAAAAACCTATACTCTGAAAACTATAAAACACTGATAAAAGAAATTGAAGACAACAGAAAGAAGTGAAAAGATATTCCATGCCATGGATTGGAAGAACAAATATTGTTAAAATGTCCATACTACCCAAAGTAATCTAGGGATTTAATACAATCCCTATCAAAATACCAACAGTGTTTTTCACAGAACTAGAATAATCCTATAATGAAATGTTTTTTAAGATTTTATTTATCAGAGAGAGAGAGCACAAGCAGGGGGAGTTGTGGGAGAGGGAGAAGCAGGCTCCCCCCAAGCAAGGAGCCCGATGTGGACTTGATCCCAGGATCCTGGGATCATGACCTGAGCTGAAGGCAGATGCTTAACCGAGTGAGCCACCCAGGTGTCCCAGAACTAGAATAATCCTAAAATTTGTATGGAACCACAAAAGTCCTAGTAAGAGAGCATAGATGGTAATTTATCTGACATCGGCCATAGCAACAATGTTCTAGATATGTCTACTGAGGCAAGGGAAATAAAAGCCAAAATAAACTATTGGGACTACATCAAAATTCAAAGCTCATGTACAACCACCAACCATCAAAAAAAAAAAAAAAACAATCTACTAAATGGGAGAAGATATTCACAAATGACATATCCAATAAAGGATTAGGATCCAAAATATATAAATAACTTATACAACCCAACACCAAACCCCCCCCCCCAAATAATCTAATTAAAAAATGGGCACAAAAAAAAAAAAAAGGGCACAAGACATAAACAGACATTTCTCCAAAGAAGACAGATGGCCAACAGACACATGGCAAGATGTTCAACATCACTCATCATGGAAATTCAAATAAAAACCCAATGAAGTATCACCTCACAACTGTGAGAATGCCTAAAATCAAAAACATAAGAAACAACAAGTGTTGGAGAGGATGTGGAGAAAAAAATTCCCCTTATACTGTCAGGAATGCAAAGTGGTGCAGCCACTGTGAAAAACAGTATGGATCTTCCTCAAAAAATCTAAAATTAGAACTACCGTGTGATCTAGTAATTCCACTACTAGTTATTTACCCAAAGAATACCAAAACACTAATTAAAATACAAAACACTAATTAAAAAAGATATATGCAGGGCGCCTGGGTGGCTCAGTCAGTTACGTGTCTGTCTTTGGTTCCTGAGTCCTGAAGCAGGTTCCCTGCTCAGTGGGGAGTCTGCTTCTCCCTCTGCCCCTCCACCACCCCTCATTATTCCTTGATTGCTCACTTTCTCTTGCAAAAAACACATAAAATACTTTTAAAACGATATATGCACACTTATTTTTATTGCAACATTATTTACAATAGCCAAACTATGGAAGCAATCCAAGCGTCCACCAACAGATGAATGGACTAAGAAGATGTGGTATATATACACAATGGAATATTATTTAGCCATAAAAAAGAATGAAATCGGGCGCCTGGGTGGCTCAGTTGGTTAAGTGACTGCCTTCAGCTCAGGTCATGATCCTGGAGTCCCGGGATTAAGTCCCACATCGGGCTCCCAGTTCCATGGGGAGTCTGCTTCTCCCTCTGACCTTCTCCCCTTTCATGCTCTCTCTCACTCACTCTCTCTCTCTCTCTCAAATAAATAAAATCTTAAAAAAAATGAAATCTTGCCACTTGCAACAACATGGATGGATCTAGAGAATATAATGCAAAGTAAAATAACCAGAGAAAGACAGATACCTTATGATCTCACTCATATGTGCAATTTAAGAAATGAAACAGGTAAGGGTGTCTGAGTGGTTCAGTCTGTTAAGCATCTGACTCTTGATTTTGGCTCAGGTCATGATCTCAGGGTCATGAGATGGACTCCTACATTGTGCTCCATGCTGGGCAGGGAGCCATCTTAAGATTCTCTCTCTCTCCCTCTGCTTGTGACACCCCCCCCATCACATATGCAATCTCTATCTCTAAAAAAAAAAAAGGAAAAAAGGAGACAAACCAGAAACACTTTTTTTTTAAAGTAGGCTCCATGCCCAGCGTGGAACTCAACACAGGGCTTGAACTCACAGCCCTGAGATCAAGCCCTGAGCTGAGATCAAGAGTTGGGTGCTTAATGACTGAGCCACCCAGGTGCCCCTGAAACACTCTTAACTGTAGAGAACAAACTGATGGTTAGTAGAGGGGAGCTGGTGGGGGGTGGAGTAGGTGATGGGGATAAGGAGTGCTCTTACCACAATGAGCACTGAGTAACTTATAGAGTTGTCAAATCACACTATACACCTGAAGCTAGGGTAACACTGTATGTTAACTATATGGAGATGAAAATTTTTAAAAATGTTTCTGTTTATATTTTTGTTGCCCAATCAATTACTTCTGTCCCTCATGTTCTATTTGTTGAGAGGACAGGCAGTACAGTCAGAGAATCAATCTCGGTTTAAGATTTCTGCCTTCTCAACAGTTTCTTAGGAAGAGAGGCACCTTCAGACAGACCTCGGCCGGTCTCAGGAGACACTGTTCAGGAGACAATACCAAGTGGTTGAAAGGAGGTCACCTCAAATCTCTGCATGTCTGTGACAGCCCTGTCATCATCATGGCAGCAAAGCTGGCTTTGGAGGCTGAGGTACGTTTTGTGAAAATGTGGGCCAGCTTGGCCACCCCAGTGGCCACTCATTTCTCTGAAATGACCACTCTCTACCTCGTCACTGCTATTCTTCTCAAGAGAACTCCATGCTTACTGTTCCCACTTTCTTGCCTCCTTTGTGCTTCAGTCAAAATGCAGTCTGGCCTCCAACATCCCTTCAAAATTGCTCTTGAAGGTCACTCGTGACCTAATTGCTATTTCCAATGGCTTTTCGTCATGGCTTATCTTGATGTCTCTGCAGAATTTAATATGGCTGACAACTTCCTAGTTTTTGAACTCTTCTCATTTGTTTTTTAATTTTATTTATTTTTATTTAGGTTTTGTTGTTGTTGACAGAGAGAGAGAGTACAAGCAGGGGGAGCAGCAGGCAGAGGGAGAGGGAGAATCAATCTCCCCATTGAGCAGGAAGCCTGATGTGGGGTTCGATCCCAGGACCCTGAGATCACGACCCGAGCCGAAGGCAGCTGCTTAACTGACTGAGCCACCCAGGTGCCCCTCATTCATTTTTTATGACACTAACTTCTGATTCTCGCTCAAGCTTGAACCATAGACACATTAATAAATGTAGCTAACCTTCATTGAGTATCAGGTTCTTTTCATAGAATCTCCCTTTCAATTCTCATTTGTGTGAGGAAAATATCGTTCCCATTTTATAGATAAGAAAACAGAGGCTTAAAAAAGTTGCATAATTTGCTTCCCTTGCACAGGTGATAAGGAGCCACAGAACCCAAGGAGTCTGAGAGCAGAACCCATGACCTTAATCGTTGTAATGTATTTGATTGAGCTGGAAGGGATTTCTAGCGGTCAGCAAATTCAGCCGCTTTACTTCATTTCTGGAAACCCCTTTGGGATTTTGATAGGGATCGCATCAAATCTGTAGTATTGTTGTCTTAGCAATATGGAATCCTCCAGGGTGCCTGGCTGTTCATTTGAACCATTTTGTACTGTCCATTCACTACTATACAAAAATACAACTGATTTTTTGTCTTAATGCTTTGTATTGAACTCTAGTACAGACATCGTCAGAAAAAAATCCAAGAACTGGGTAAATTACAGATTCAGTGGGTGTCACACAAAGCCCCATTGTCATTGTCAGGAATCGAAAATAAGAAAAAAGCAGCCTTGGAGGTACAAACATTAAAAGAAACTAGAAAAATACTTTGCCGTAGCTGTTAGTTATTTTTTTCATTATAAAAGTAACATATGCTTGCTTTTATATGTTCAAACATTATAGAAGTATATAAAAAATTAAAAGTTTTGGGGCGTTTGGCTGGCTCAGTTGGCAGGGCATGTGACTTGATCTCAGGGTCGTGAGTTCAAGCCCCACATTGGGTGTGGAGCTTAAAAAAAATTAAAAATTAAAAAAAATTTTTAAATTAAAAATATTAGGGGCGCCTGGGTGGCTCAGTCGATTGGGCATCTGCCTTCAGCTCAGGTCATGATCTTGGGGTTCTGGGATCGAGTCCCACATCGGGCTTCCTGCTCAGTGGGGAGTCTACCTCTCTCTCCCTCTGCTGCTCCTGCTGCTTGTGCGCCCCCTCTCTCCCTGCCAAATGAATAAATAAAATCTTTAAAAAAATTTTTAAAAATTAAAAGTTTCTAATTAAAAGTCATTAAAAAATACAACTGATTTTGTGTGTTGATTTTGTATCCTTCAACTTTACTGAGTTAGTTTAAGGTGGCTTAGTCGTTAGGCATCTCCCTTCAGCTCAGGTCATGATCCCAGGGTCCTGGGATTGAGCCCCGCATTGGGCTCCCTGCTCAGCAGGGAAGCCTGCTTCTCCTTCTCCCACTCTTCCTGCTTGTGTTCCCTCTCTCGCTGTGTTTCTCTCTGTCAAATAAATAAATAAAATCTTAAAAAAAAAAAGTTCAAACAGGGACGCCTGGGTGGCTCAGTTGGTTGAGTGTCTGCCTTCAACTCAGGTCATGATCCCAGGGTCCTGGGTTCAAGCCCCGCATTGGGCTGTTATTTTTTTTTTTTTAGTATTTATTTATTTGAGAGAGAGAGAGAGAAAGCGTACACAAGCAGGGGGAGGGGCAGAGGGAGAGAGAAGCAGACTTCTCACTGAGCGGGGAGTCCGATGCAAGGCTCAATCCCAGGACTCTGGGATCATGACCCGAGCCAAAGGCAGCTGCTCAACCAACTGAGCCACCCAGGTGCCCCTAGGCTCTCTGTTCAGTGGAGAGCCTGCTTCTTCCTCTCCCTCTGCCTGCTGCTCTCTCTGCTTGTGCGCTCTCTCTCTCTCCCTCTTTCTCTGTCAAATAAATAAATAAAATCTTAAAAAAATAAAAGTTCTAACAGGTTTTGTTTTGTTTTGTTTTTTGTTGGAACCTTTAGGGTTTTCTACTTATAAGGTCAAGTCTGCAAACAAATCATTTTGCTTCTTCCTTTATAATCTGAGTGCCTTTTAATTCTTTGTATTTCCTAAATTCTCTGGCTAGATCTTTCAGTACTATACTGAGTAACTGAGGAAAGGGAGCATTTTATCTTGTTCATGGTCTTTCACCACTGAGTATGCTGTTAGCTGTGGGTTTTTCATATAGGGCCTTTATTATGTTGAGGAGGTTTCCTCCCATTCCTACTTTATTACCATGAAAGGTTATTGTTTTTAAAGATTTTATTTTATTTTTTAAAGATTTTACTTTTTTTTAAAAAAGATTTTATTTATTTATTTGACAGAGAGAGAGAGAGATCACAAGTAGGCAGAGAGGCAGGCAGAGAGAGAGGGGGAAGCAGGCTCCCTGCTGAGCAGAGAGCCTGATGCGGGGCTCGATCCCAGGACCCTGAGATCATGACCTGAGCCGAAGGCAGAGGTTTTAACCCACTGAGCCACCCAGGCGTCCCAAGATATTACTTTTTAAAAGTAATCTCTACACCAAGCTTGGGGCTTGAACTTACAAACCTAAGATGAAGAGTCACATGTTCTACCAACTGAGCCAGCCAGGCACCCCTAAAGATTTTATTTCATTAATTTTTTTTCTAAAGATTTTACTTTTAAAAAATCTCTATGCCCAATGTAGGGCTCGAACCTTCAAGCTGGAGACCAAGAGTTAGTTGTATGCTCTACCAACTGAGCAAGCCAGGCACCCTGTTAAGTGCTTTTTTTGGTATCAGTTGAACTGATCATGTTATTTTCCCCCCTTCATTCTATTAATGTAGGATATTAATTACATTGATTTTCTTAAAACATCTTTGCATTCCTGATTAACTCCCACTTTGTCCTGTTGTATAATCCTTTTACTATGCTGCTGGATTTATTGATTTATTTGAAGATTTTACTTTTTTAAAAGACTTTATTTATTTATTTATTTATTTATTTATTTATTTATAGAACCAACAGGGGGAGGGGCAGAGGGAGAGAGAGAATCTCAAATAGACTCCTTGCTGGGCACGGAGCCAGAGATGGAGCTTGATCTCAACACCTTGAGATCATGACCGGAGCCAAAATCAAGATTCAGATGCTTAACCCACTGAGCCACCCAGGCGCCCCTCTATGCTGCTGTATTTAGTTTGCTATTATTTTGTTGAAGATTTTTGCATCTCTTCATAAAAGATACTGACCTGTAGTTTTCTTATCATGTGTTTGTCCAGCTTTGGTGTTAGAGGGCCAGGTAAAGCTGGTATAACAAAATGAGGTAGGAAGTGTTCTCTCAGCTATTTTTGGAAGAGTTTAAGAAGGAATGGTGTTAATTCTTCTTCTACTTTTTTATTTTATTTTATTTTTTAGTAATCTCCTCACCCAAGGTAGGCCTCGAACTCACAATCCTGAGATCAAGAGCCTCATGCGCCTCTGATTGAGCCAGCCAGGAATGCTGGTGTTAATTCTTTTTTTCTTATTTTAATTTTTTTGAAAAATTTTATTTATTTGAGAGAGAGATGAGGATAGCAACAGAAAGCATGAGTGAGCGAAAGCAGGGGAGAGGGAGAAGCAGAGTCCCCGCTGAGCAGGGAGCCTGACTCTGGGCTCTATCCCAGAGTCCGGGATCATGACCTGAGCCGAAGGCAGATGCTTAACTGAGCCAGCCAGGTGCCCCCAGATTTTCTATTTCCTGAATGAGTTTTTTTTTATTATTTTTATTTTTATTTTTTTAAGATTTTATTTATTTATTTGACAGAGAGAGAGAGATCACAAGTAGGCAGAGAGGCAGACAGAGGGAGAGGGGGAAGCAGGCTCCCCGCTGAGCAGAGAGCCCGATGCGGGGCTCGATCCCAGGACCCTGAGATCATGACCTGAGCTGAAGGCAGAGGCTTTAACCCACTGAGCCACCCAGGTGCCCCTTGAATGAGTTTTGATAGTTTGCATGTGCTGTGATCTGTTTCTATACACACTTCTGATACCAAATGTGTGGGGTTCCCACACCAATTTTCCAGTTATCTATGGATGCTAACTGGGTATCCTGCAGTGTAATTCAATTCTGATACTACCCAGAGTAAGTACAGACCCATAAGACTGAGGTTAAGGTCTCAGTCCCATAAGACTGTTCCCCACTTCAGATGCCAATTGCAAGTAGTGGGTCTCCAGGTTACCTACACTTCTGTCCAACTTGGCTACAAATTGTGAATTATCACAATTTTTCAGGTTTAATAATTTGCTCTAGTAGCTCACAGAATTCAGGGAAACACTTTACTTATCTTACTGGTTTATTATAAAGAATACAAACAACCAGATGAAGAAGCACATAAGGTAAATTCTGGAAGGGTCCCAAGCACAGGAGCTTCTGACCCTGTGTAGTTTAGGGTATGCTACCCACCTCCTGGCATGTGGATATAGTCACCAATGCAGAATCTCTCTAAACCCCATTGTTTGGGGGGCGCCTGGGTGGCTCAGTCAGTTGAGCATCCAACTCTTGATTTTGGTTCAGGTCATGATCTCAGGGTTGTGAGATGGGAGTCCGGAGGCAGGTTGCATGATGCGCATGGAGCCTGCTTAAGATTCTCTTCCTCAGGGGCACCTGGGCGGCTCAATGGGTTAAAGCCTCTGCCTTCG